>JALXJV020000019.1:21129003-21709003 GCA_024633595.2 Lepomis macrochirus
TGTTAACTTCATGTAAACGTCATTAAACTATGCGCTACAAATGTTTTCACTTGGGGGGTTGTCCTGCCCCCACTGCTGAAAAAAAATCAAAAATTAAGTACGGGTAATCTGTCTCTTGTTCACCATGCCAGCCCTAGTACTCGGGCTGCTGGCCAGTGGCGGGTAGAAATTTTTATTCAAGAAAAAGTACAAAAAAGTACTCCCATAAAAAGTAAGAGGAAAAAATCTACTCAAGCAAAGTATATTTAATAACATAGTTTATCTGCTGTGCATCAGGTTTTCTTTAGAATGCAATTTGCTTTGCTTGTTTATTATCTGTAATTTAGCTATTTCTGTTTTAGTTATTTTTTAACCCTTTGAAGTCCTCACCAAGAAAAAAGTGATGGAAAAATTATTTCTTTGCATTTTTTATTTCATTAGGGCAATAACAACAATAATCCAAAAAAATTTTTTTAACAGACCCAATAGTTTTTCTGATATTCAGCTCTACCAAACGGTAGAGATGGCTCTTCATGGTAAAGGTTTCCTAAGCTAATGTAATACAAATTTACTAGCTAATGTAATACAAATTGACTGCTTTCTATGAAATTGAAAACTTCTGAACATTCATTATTGTTAACAGGATATATATAATGTGTGTCCATTATAGATATGCTGAATTAATTTCATAAATATGTCTATATAATGGTGAAATCATGCTATACCAAAATAATAATAACAAAATATAATGAATGTACAGTTTTATGGAATAAAAACTTTAAAACAAATAAATAACTTGAAAACCAAATAAATATCTAGACAAAATAGATTATTAACTTTAGTACTGATAATCAGCAGGACAAAGACAGTCCAGACCGGTTTCAGAAAGACGGCTCTTCATGGTAAAACTATGCATTTTAATATCAACAAACTTTAGAAAACATCATATAAAATGCTAAGCTGTTGCAGAAATAAATCTGTTTTACAGTCAACAGCAGAGAATGCAACTTCAGCACTTCATCCCTTATTGTGAAGACAGGGTTTGTAGTGGAGTTTATACAAAACAGCACTACACAGTAACTTCATTGATTATTGAACATTTTGAATATTACCAACACAGTATTTCTGTTCTTTGAGTATTTCAGAAGAACACATCTGTATGTCCTCTCAACCTTTTAGACAGACTTAGATACTGAGACAACGTATCAATGTCTAGATCACTGCAAAATACAGTATTTGCTTGATTTAGCGTATGGATGTTGTTCAATAATCAATGAAGTTACCGTGTAGTGCATACAGTTTGGTGTGAACTCTACTGTAAACCCTAGATATGCAATAAGGGATGAAGTGCTCAAGTTGCTTCTCTGCTGTTGACTGTAAAACAGATTTATTTCTGCAACAGCTTAGCATTTTATATGATGTTTTCTAAAGTTTGTTGATATTAAAATGCATAGTTTTAGCATGAAGAGCCGTCTTTCTGAAACCGGTCTGGGGACTGTCTTTGTCCTGCTGATTATCAGTAAATTTAATAATCTATTTTGTCTAGATATTTATTTGGTTTTCAAGATATTCATTTGTTTTAAAGTTTTTTATTCCATAAAAACTGCACATTCATTATATTTGTTATTATTATTTTGATATAGCATGATTTCACCATTATATAGACATATTTATGAAATTAATTCAGCATATCTATAATGGAAACACATAATATATATCCTGTTAACAATAATGAATGTTCAGAAGTTTTCAATTTCAAGCAGTCAATTTCTATTACATTAGCTAGTAAATTTATATTACATTGGCTTAGGGAACCTTTACCATGAAGTGCCAACTCTACCGTTTGGTAGAGCATGTTTTTAGAAAATTATTTGACCCATATTAGACTTATTTTTTTTGCAACAAGTTACATAATTCTGTTAAGTAATTTCTCTGGAACTATAATATGTCAAAAAAACATGCCGACCTTTAAAATTTCTACCAAAAAGACTCTTCATGTCTGCAGTGATTTTGACGATTTTAACTTCCTGTAAGGAGGGTATCTGAAAAGGCATGCTGCTTGAAGAAACAGTGACAACTAGTGGATTTTTTTAGCACAGCATACCTATACCGAATGGCAGAGAT
Source organism: Lepomis macrochirus (assembly GCA_024633595.2). NCBI lineage: Eukaryota > Metazoa > Chordata > Actinopteri > Centrarchiformes > Centrarchidae > Lepomis > Lepomis macrochirus. The sequence goes on from JALXJV020000019.1 coordinate 21,131,107, forward strand.
GGCTTAAACAGGTTGAATTAAGTTCAGTACATTTTTCAATGAGATACAGTCACTTAAAATGTGGTCTACCAAATGGTTGAGAGGACGTTAAAGGGTTAAGGTATTGATAAGATCACGCTTGCTGCCTTGCCACTATTGTTGCCTGTCTCTTTTATTAAAGACATGTAGCCAACCAAACCACCTGCTTTGCAGTAGCGCAGGCAGCCAATACAATCTGATTATTCCTAAAGCATCTAAATAACCTTTACAACGCAAAGAATTATTGTAGCAGTAACACAGAGCAGCTCGTTCTTGAAGCAGGGTAAACCTACATACAGATGAAGCTGTGACTCATGTGTAAAGCCAACAGGACTGTCTTATCCCCTGTATTTTTCTCTCTGTCTCTGCATCTCAAAAATGATTGTTTCCTGAATAAGTAACAGCTGGTAGCTGTTGAGTGAAAGCCAAGATTAGTTTCACCGGCGACATTCTGTTTATGTACTCACCGTCGGACATCACTATAAAACAAATAGTAACCAATGTGAAAGAAACAGGCTAATGTCCATCAGAAGAAAGCGATGCTCTTTACAACAACAGGAGACTGTTAATATATCAGAATCAATCCAGTGATCATCACACTTAGATGTTGATCTGTAGAGACTAAACACACTTTTAATATGCCATTAATGGAAAGTGAAAGTATTTCACTTGCTGACTTGTTAAAGAGAGAAGCAGGCTTTCCAACAGGCCAACAGTCCAATGGTGTGCACTCACTGGATATCAGTTGTATTAGTAGAACAATAAAGCCTTAAACTGAGAAGACATTTGCCTGATTTTCTAAATGTTTGCATCTGTCTAGCTCATTCATATCTGTGACAAGCACCCGTCTCTGTGCCACAAAGGAGACCTGGTGCCTGGTGTTAATGGAGCAAAATCCAGATTACATACAGGTGAAGTTATGAATGGAATATGTATCAAAATTTAAAACAAATTACTAGCCCAAAGAAACTATTGGAGTAAAGAGTAAAAGAGGCCACAGTTTTAAAAAAGGAACATGAAAACTTATTTTATTTATTTTGCAAATTTGCGTTACTTGTAACAAGTCACTACCCACCCTGCTGCAGGCGTCCTCACTACTGTCTTCAGGTAGAAGTAACAGCAGCACAAAAGAAAAGTTCATAATATTGAGGCAATTTGCTGCACCTGCCTTGAGCGAACTCCTTTTTTTCTCCCTTAACTTTTCAGAACCACCTTTGCGTTGTATCACGTTTTCTACAGGCTACATGATTTTGTCCACAGTTCAAACATTTATTTATATGTGGAGTGTGTGAATGATTGACAAGACACTCATAGTAAACCGTCTCGGCTATGAGCCAAGTCTGAAATTGCCAGAGAAAAGCGAGGGGGACAAAACTTAGATTTTGAAAGGTGAAAGGGAGGGCCATGTATAATGGCTCCTACGCGAATGGTTTGGCTTCACTGACAGCATCAGAGCAGCGTTCGCATCAAAACCTCTCTGTTTCCATCACAGTTAGTTTTGTGGTTTGGTCATTTTGACTAGGTTTGTAAACCTTTACAGTCTGCTACGCTGTTATCCCCTGTTACTCTGTGTCCTCATTCACGTATAAAACCTCATTATTAACATGCTGCTGAAGTGGCTGCTGCTGTGAAATACCAAAAGCAGACATTTTCCCGCTTCTCCCTAAATTTCACCATTCTCTTTTCTCTTAAAGACCACTCTAGTCAGATTACACTTGCTATTTCTGTCCCACACTGGAAGCTCTGTGGGTGTGTGTTGGGAGAGAGAATGAGAGAGAGAGCGCTGTGTTTACTGCAAACCCATGGGGAGTGGGACAGGACAATGCCAACCCTGTTCCTAAACTCTGAGGAGTGGGCCTCCACACACAACACACACACACACACACACACACACACACACACACACACACACACACACACACACACAGCAGCTCTTGAGTGGGCCACTTGTTGTAGAGCAGCCTGTTGATCATCTGCAGCCACAGAAAATGCCTCAACTGAACAAACCTAAGTGTAACTTGGCCTACGTTACTTTAGCTACTGATGCAACATTTTCTACTTTAATAATTTTTTTCACTACTTCTCTTTGATGTTCATAAGGCGGTCTGTATTTGAGGGTGTGTGTGTCTACTAATCACTCTGGCAGCTATCATTTGACTGGGGTTTTCCATTGTAGAAAAAATAACCTCACTGATAAAACAGTGGAAATGTATGATGACTTCCTCTGCCACTTTGGGCCACAGATAAAGAAAGAATTTCTCCATCCTTTTAAAAGACACTGACCCAAAGGCCAGACAAACGCCTCAGTGCAGGCTCAAACAAAATAATAAAACCCAGTGAGCCAGATACAAGCTCAAGAGAAAATATGATCTGCATATGTTTAAAAAATGTCAAGTGGTCATTTGGCAAACACAGCTGACACACAAAATACACAGGAAGCAACACATTTCCAGTTTTTACTTTTTTCAGCTGTTACACCGTGCTGTCAAACGTGACTTCACAGTAAAGTAAATATTCCACATGTAGGCGCTGTAGAGTAGCAAAGGAATGTGCTCTTTCTCCAACCCATATCCAAATTAGATCCCGACCGGTAATGGATTTTTAAGTCCAATACCAATTTGTTGTGTCGACACCTCACCAAGATTGCATGACAAAATACAGTTTCAAAAGGAACTTTTGTATTGTTAAATAGTACGTTGAACAAAAGTTCAACAAACTATATTAAAGTTTAGTACTATGTAGCATATTCACATAGCTTTACCAGCACTCTGTTAATTCTAGCTAAAGCTATGAGAAACCATTTCCAAACCACCATCTGGCTTTAAACCGTTTTGTCTATAATAAAGTGACCTGCTGTTGTGTATCTAATACTACATGACTGTCTACAACGAGGACCTGCAACTTTGAGATTTCAAACTAACTTTTCACATGAGCTAACTCAGATAACTCAGACTTTGTTTGGCAGGAAGCCGTGTTAGTTACTTGTTCAGCTCCTGTTTATTTACATGATCCCTCTGGTTTAATCATTTTTGACATGCTGACTGTAACTACAGACAAGCGGCTCGCAGATATATTTAGAATAAATTAAAGCTACTCTTTGTAGTTGTTTCTACATAATCCGGTAGACTCCGGTCAGCTGTTTTTGCTCTGTGGTGCAGTGTTTGAAACAGAGGAGCAGCAGAGCGCCCTCTGGGGGGCAAACTGTAGGCGCTTTCACACTGCCCAATTTCCCGGGATTATTACGCCAATACGGCTGCTCGCTGCGCTGTGTGAAATGTATCGAGCCGGAAAGGGGGTCTGATTTGATCTGCCTCTGAGCTGGGAATGGTGGTAGTAACAGAGGCGAAACGATGTCTGTGTGAAAAGCCACAGCCGGCATGAGGAGTGACGTTTCAAGCTGCTGTGTTACCAGTTGTGTCTTTATGTCTTTTTAATCAGCCTAAATCCATCAACAACAGCTGCGCCATGGTTTTATTAGGTCCCCAGCCTGGCGTCTACGTCCAATGGAAGTGTCTCAGCCTTGACTTGTTGTTTATTTCTCACTTTTGTGCTTCTACTACTTTCTCCACAGCTCTCTCTACTCCTGTTTTTTTCCCGTCAACTTCAGACTGCTTATCCACACGGAGCATTTCAGATTAAGAGCATTTTGCCTGCCCGATTTTGCTGACATGTTTAGATTTTATTGATTTGGTAATCAGTGCTTGCTTTTGTGCTTCTACTATGATTAAGTAGGCTACGTAGTTAAATGGTTTCTTTTTTGTCTGTTTTGACAGTGTTTATTGTTGTTTTACGATCGGGAATTGGCACAGTGTATTTTACTTTGAAAATTGACCAGATGAGCTCCGGCAGCTGTGGCATAGGTGGACAAAGTGGATGTAACCCGGAAAGCCGGAGCGCTACATGAAAGCACACATGGTTGTGCGATTACGCCGCAATATTTTGTTCAGAATGCATGAGCGAATGCGGCACATTGGCGGACATTCTTTATTGCGGGATCTCTGTCTGAAAGTGGCTTATGCAACACTTCTGAAGTGATTTGGTTCTGATCAAAAGCAAAATGTTTGGTTACTGACCACGGGGTCACTGGGACAGTATGGAAAAAAGGAGGGAAAAAATAGAGAGGAAAAAACAGCATCCCTCTCAGGACCTGGGTGTCGGGTCCCCTTTCTGTTTATATATATTACTGCTCCATTTCCTCCAGCAAGCATGGATTGTAAGTAGGACACTGGAACATGTTTCTCATTTCAAGACATATTCCTCCTGTTAGAATAAACAGCCCCTATGTGATTCTGTCTGGAAAATTGCAGATAAAATACCTGACAGGAAAAGAAAAGAAAACACTCTGCATGCTGCAAGAGGGTACATGTGTAATATCTGAGCAAAGGGGGGGGGGGGGGTTCTTTGGTAAATCATTGCAATTTTCTTCCCTTAATCAGCTCCTAGCAGCAGTGTTGTTTTTTTTCTATTCCCAGGAGCTCCGAGTTTACCCGGCAAAGTTCTGAATATTGTAACAACAAGCAGAGGAACGCCCAAGCACATTCCTCCAAGGCCACTGAGGACTTGGCCTTGCAAGCAATCTGTCTTTCCCACAGAGAAAAACAAAATGCTGAAGACTTATGCGGGTGTGCTGACAAACAAACAAATACTGAGGCAAAGACAAAAGCCAGGAAAAAGGGAACACTCCCTCGCAAAGACAAGTGCATACTTGCAGATACTAAAAACCACTGAAAGAGGAAGGACTGGACTTGCTTACTTTTGAGGCTTTCCAATTTTTCCGCCAGGTCCTCTTCATCCCTGTATTTCTGGTCTTCCAGGTATTCCTGTGAAGGAGGAAGAGAGGTGAACAAACAGGATGTCACCAGGAAAAAAACTGGTCTTTCAAGTTTGACTGAAACTCAACCCCCATCCTTAAATCAGTTTTGGTCTCATCTCTAAACTTTATGCAGAGCAGCTTCTGGCTGTGTTATACACAATCAAAGAGGAAAGAAGCCCACACATACATTAGAGTGTTAAGTACATTAATCTGATTGTTTCCTGTCAACTGTGTCAAAAACGTCCAACTTGAGAATGATGACTCACAGTCTCAAGATGCCCCCCTTTCCCCCTGCGGATTGTCATTACTTATCACTGTGTTCATTAAGTGGAACACCTCACAAGGGTGTAAAGGAAAGAGCCTGAAGGGAAGCTATTCTAATGAAATTCTAATGACGCAGTCTGCCATGTGGGAGTCAGCTTCGATCTACATGGGAAGCATAGAGAGAGAGCAAAGGAGAGACAGAGCGCGAGGTTGTTCTCCGCACTGCCCTCTATGTGTCTGTCAAGCTTGTAATTAAGGGTGAAGAGGATAAACACCAACAACTGGATGTTTATCAGAGATGCCTGACTCAGTCCCGCTGAATCACCACTGCCTCCCTCCCTCCCACACACACACACTCACACACACACACACACACACACACACACACACACACACACACACACACACACACACACACACACACACAGAGAGGAATGTCCTCTCACGGTCGGTCACAGTATATCATGAAAGTATTTGAGTATATTTGAACAAGTGCGGTACCAGTATTACAAGGCAGGAAATCTTCTCTACAATGAATGTTTCACAACACAGAGGTCACATACAGAGCATACTGTAAGTGTTTTTGGAGCTGCTACTAACAATTACTTCATTTTCATTATTAAATTGACACCAAATTATTTTGGCTAATTGTTTGGTCCATCAAATTATGAAAAACATCCATCACAGTTAATCAGAGCTTGAACAGACTTCTTAAAATGTCACGTTTTGTCTGACTAACAGCCCCCAAAACCCAAAGATACTCTGCTTAACATTATAGAATGACTTTTACCTTGATGAATTGTCTTTCAATCAAGTATTTTTATATTTGACTATATGTGCGCCAAAGTATTTATCATAGAGGAATAACCACCCTATAAGTGCTAGGATTTGAAGTTCCATTCCCACATGTTAATGTAATGGATTGGATGTCATTGTATAAAAACCCTTGGATTTAATCATAGTCTGTTATTTTTACACAGCCTCTTCGGAATTAGGGACCATTTCTCCGATGAGCAAATGCAGGACATTAAATGATGAGATGAATCTCTATAAAAGAACAGGGAGTGTTTGCAGCTGTGCACAGAATTGTCGCAGGCGCTCCCGGCTGCCCTCTTGCCGCGACCTGGTTTTCATGTTGGGAGCTGATGACAGGCGGCCAAGGAGGGAAACAGAGATTAAACAGACATCTCGTTAATCTGTGGGAACCACTGCATAGTTATCTGACCAAGCGAGGCCTACTGTTAGACAAAGAGCTCATTCAGACACAGGATTCCCGTCGGCGGGGTCAGCAGTGAAGCCACAATGTGCACAAATAATAAGGGACGAGCCACAAAACACTCTTCAAGTGCATTTTTTTTTTTACCGGTGACCAAACAGATCGATATGATCACGTCAGAGGGAAAAGCTCACAGTCCCTCGACACCAGAGATGTGACAGCATGCAGCCCTTCAACAAGTGCCACGAGACTGCGGGGGGGGATCAATAATATGCATCAACTGGATCGCTGTGATCATGTAGCATGTGGGAGAATGCATTGTTTATAGCTCTGCTGAGATAGTTCAGTCTAACTGCAGTCTATCCCCAGTGTGGCCGAACACGTTCAAAAACAAGGCCAATGCCAAGTCAAGTGTATGCGAGCTCATTAAATTCAAATTCCCCTGAGGTGCCGTTAGAGACGCTGATGGCAAATAAAGAAGAGAACATGCGTACCTGGTTTACTTCTTCCAGTTTTTGCCTCTGCTGCTCTTTTAACAGTCCAAAGGCTTTCCCTCCTGTAAAGAGAAAATCACATTATTTTAATAGCATGCTAGTTAATACCGAAATAGGTTTAGCTCGGTCGGTAGCACCGGGTCGGCCTGCTGATGCTCTATTGTAAAGGCTCTAGCGACAGACACAAACAGATACACGGGGAAATAGACAAGGCAGTGCGCTGTTGTATTATTTATTACCTTGGGTGTTTTTATTTGAAGGCATCCCGAAATTTATCTGTGATGTAGAAATCCAGAAAATGACAAATATCGAGCCAGAGGGCTACCGCAACTGTTGGCTGGGGCGATACTCCGTTTCTCCGTGAGAGACTGGGCTTAGCGGGCCACTCGGCACTGGTGTCAAGACGGACGCATTTAGAAAGGGAACATCCGGTTGAAGCCTTCAAAATAAACTACTTACCCACTTGACGTGTAGCTCTTGCTGCATGCAGAGTGTTTTGTTTTCTTTTTCTGTCAGGTATTTTTCAAGGCAGAATCACATAGGGGCTGTTTATTCTAACAGGGGGCATATGTCTTGAAATGAGAAACATGCTTGAGTGTCGTGCTTACAATCTATGCTTGCTGGAGGAAATGGCGAAGTAGGCTATCAACATTTTGTCAGAACACTAAAATAAAATGCTCCTGAAAACAGAAAAAATGGCAAATACTCAGATTTAAGAAGCTGGAACCAGCACCTTTCCTTTTTAAATGAAAACTATTTGATTTTTGACTTAGACAGCTTTAATGTCCCCAGAGAGGCAATTTGGGGTGCGGCAAAACATTTAACACAACACAAGAAAACAGCACATGAACAAACAGAAACAACTATAACCTAAGATTATCTAGCCATCATGATAAAATGGTAATAAATGAATGAATAAATATGTTAAACTTTTAATACTTTTATTAAACTTTTAATGTTAAACAAAATTTTACTTGAGCTATTAATCAGTAATTTGTTTTGTGGTGTAGTTTGCACTGATGTAGTTTAGGTTTTAAGCTTCTATTATTCGATTTTATGCCACATGTTATGTGTTACAGACTAGATGTTTTTAATAAGTGCTCTCATTTCAACATGGTGTCTCTTGGATTGGTGTGTTTTCATTAACCATAAATACATTAAATCACATCAAATCAAAATGGAGTGGCAACCAAATCATCTATGTTCTAAATTAACAATACATTTGAGCACCACAGTACCAAAATATTTTGTATCTTCCTGCAACATCTTTACATTGTCAAATATACTCATATCAATAGGCCCATGCACATTAGAGATGACATATGGCTGCCACAATGTTCACAAACAACCACCCCACCCCCGCAAAAAAAGTGCTTCTTTAATGCTGATAAGAAGCTCTTATTCTGAAAGCTGAAACATCCAGTTTCCGCTATCATTCTGCAGAACCGCTGTCCTCATCAGTGAATGATGCTCTTGTAGTACATTGGTACGCGTCTTTCTCGCGCTTGCCATCGTGTGGCCTATAAAAAAATGCACATAATGAGGGTGCGACTCAGACACAGGCAGAAATGGACAAATAGACCCAATCAACATACGCTATTTTCAAATAAATTAAAAACATTCCAATCTGCAGAAAGATATTTCAAATCAATTAAGGTGAGACACTGTAATAGGTCATAGTATCTTCTAACAAAGTGTGATACTTTGTACTTAATTAAAATGGTCTCTTTAAGTCTGTTTTTTCCCCCCAAGTAGGTAATTGTCTGGTGTAACACTGTGACAATGTGCCACTGCAAAACTGAAATTCGTTATTTTCAGTCTAATGATTATTTTCAATGGCTCTTAAGGTGATGAAGGCTAATCACGTCATTTTCCGCCCGTGAAAGACCCACTTTGGAGGATTCATTTTGTATTCTGGATGGAGGCAATTTCCAAAGCATTTTGGGATGATTTCATGACTACAGAGCAAATATGATCCACCTGCCGGTTCACAGTCAAACAAATCAAACACCACAGTCCCTACAGCTTTCAACACATTAGTTTTTTAAAATTACAAAATTGAAATGTTTGGGTTTTCATCATGATTAACCAGTTGAAGATTGAGTCCCATAACTGTATTTAAACGTTATTTACTCCAGCAAAAATAAAATGTAACAAACCATCAGTGACATGAAAGAAATTAAGATGCATTATTTTTGTTGTCTAACTGTGAAACCTTCCAAATGTTTCAATTAAAGTCCCCATTTTTAAAGAGCACAATCATTTATGCTAAGTTAATTCCAATTGTATTGAAATACAAAGAATTGAGTATTTGGAGTATTTTACGAGAGTATAGTTGAAAGCCAGTTTATTACAATACATTATTCATTTATTTACACTCACAATTCTGATTTACATATAAAGATCAGTTTTATTATCCTTCTTTGAAATCATGAGCTATACAATAAACTGTAAGATTTACTTGAAACATTTGAAACATTCTTTGCAAGTCATATATCATTTTAAAGTGGGTTTGAGATGATTGTTTTAAATTTGCAAGTGTGTAATATGTCCTACTGATGGATTAAGCAGGTCACATTGTGTGACCTTATTAACTCTATTCTATTCTCCTGACTATCATTGATACCCACCCCAGCCGCAGCCTGTTCACCCTGCTGCCTTCTGGGAAGAGATACAGAAGTTTCTGCTGCCACACCACCAGACTGCAGAGCAGCTTTTCCCCCCAAACTATCAGACTCTTAAACTCTAATTCATCCTCAGCACCACTCCAGTGATGATAGTTTATTTCCGTTTACCATGTTTCATTATTGGTTCTTTATTAATGTATATTGTCTGCTTTGAATGATAGTTTATTTCCGTTTACCATGTTTCATTATTGGTTCTTTATTAATGTATATTGTCTGCTTTGAAACAGAAGGGAGTTACGAATCTCAATTTCAATCTATAACTTGTTATATTGTGACAATAAACCTATCTATTCCTATTCAAAGCTTTAGGAAAATATTTAGAAAATGCATTTTGTTGAAAATGTATTAAATTAAAACTCAATCCCGATAATATAAACACAACCTTAGCCTTCTTACTTCTTACCCAGATTTCAAAGTTATTGTTTTGACTTTTACCTGTGAAAACATAGTCAAGTTTTGTTAGTATCATTTAGGGGTAGGGTAGTTTGTGTTTGTTGCCCTTTTGTGGTCATTAATCATAAAATCCTTTTTTTTTTTTAACTGTATTCTGACAGAGCATGCAGTTAATCTTGAAATCTTGGGATCAATTTGCTTGTGCATGTAAGTATTGCAGATTTATAATATCTGGTTTGCAACATAGTTATGAAGATAATTATACTAAATTTGTATAATTTTTATTAGTTTATTTGGAGGGCTGTTAAATTATTCTCTCTTGCATTTATTAAGTAACTTATGAATTTATTAAATAACTTATGAGTCTGTTTAAGATTGGAAGTGAGCCACAGTATTTTACATATTTGGTTTAGGTGCTACTCATACTCATGGAGATGTCGTTTGTCACACTGGGTTAACCTGTTTCAGTTTTACAAGATGTTTTTATATTAGTATTTAATTAAAACATACTTCATTGGATTATTGGACTACAATTGGCTATTTATATTATATTTAATTTAATTGCAGATTGCATGTAGGCTTCTATGTTAGCATGCAATAGTTAATATTTAAAGGAGTTGCATGAAGCAAATTTCTACCATGCTCAGAAACATCATACGTTAGCCTTTATAACTGTCCTAAAGGAACAATTTAAATAATATTTGCTATAGGTGCTACATTTGAAATTTGAAATATGTTAAGAAAATAGATCAGTTGTAACATACTGTGATCTGAAACAACTCGTGATTGTGGGACAATTATCAATCAGCCACAAACTTCAGTGGCCCGGGTCAGGGGACACAATCCAGTGAACCTGTATAAATATGAGGACACCGTGGCAGGGAGCCAGAAGAAGGAGCTTAATCAGGATAATTCACAGAAACAAACACACTGTAAAACGAAACATAAAACAACACAAAAAAACTAATTAAAAAAACGTATGCAAAATAATGCATTATTGTCATCAATGGTTGAGGGAGTATTCAGATCAAATACATTAAATTCTTTGCAGTACAAGTACTGGTACCACACTGTAAAGCTATTGCTACAAGTAAAAGTCCTGCATTGATGTCACTTAAGTAAGGATTGTGTGTCATATTAGGAAAAGTGCTTTAAAGTAAAGGTCCTCTATTCACAAAGATGTGCCCTGTGACTGTTACTATTACACTAAACTATACATATACTATACTATTTTATATCACATATCTTTAAATTATTATTACTTTAAAGTAAAAGCAAGGGTTTACTGTTGTAGTTTGTTGATGTGGAGCTAATTTAAAACAAAAGGTCTCTTGTAATGGATTAATCTGATTATATTTTTCTCCATTATTGATTAATGTATTGTTTGATTTGTAACATTCTGAAAATAGTGAGAAATGTTGTCACAATTATGCAGACACCCTCACATTGCTAACTTTATCCAACTGATAGTACAAACACCAGAATTAAAAAATAAATTAACATATTATATTATATTATATTATATTATATTATATTATATTATATTATATTATATTATATTATATTATATTATATATTTGATAGGGTGGAACCATGAAATGTTTTTACATGAAAAGTGACTTGATGCACCCTTGATGGGTCTGGCATGGAGACTCTGCACAAGCTCTTTTTTTTTTTTTAGGTTTAATGGAGTTTTCCCCCCAATAGGGCTCTCATTTCCAGTGTCTTCAGGGGTGTCATGTTCAATAATTGTTTAATAATGTAGGAATTGCTAAAGCCTTTTAGAGTATAACTGCGGGCTATTCTGTCCTATTAGGTGTTTTCAGATAAGCTTGACTTGTCTTTGCTAATTCATAGTTTTATATGAGTTATTTTTATTAAGGCAAAACGTTGGCAAAGTTTCACCTGATTATAATTAGATAGCAGTCATTTACATTTGATAATTCAGGAGTAATGTTCGACCCACACATTTAAATTCTTCAAAAGCAGAGAAGTGGCTTTCTGGAAATGGCTTTGCTTCTTAGAATCCACACACTGAATAATAAGCTTGCTGAGGGCAAGGCCTTTATCAGGATTCAGCACATTTCTGAATGTATTTCTTCAGTTGAAATAAGACTAAACAGAAGCACAACAGACCTGTCTTTAGAAAGCAGAAACAAATATTGTACAATCAAAGTCATGACTGTATGTGATTATGAAGACATTGTTATTCACATGCTACATTTTATACTCTCTGCTCAGAAAACAGGCACAGAGTTGTATCTTTTGTCACCGCTGTATTACAAAACACAAAATTTACATAAGTGACAAAACGTGTTTTGAGTGTTTTATGAGAGCATAGCTGAAAGCCAGTCTATTCAGTTTACAACTGTGACATTAGTTTAATTACAGAAGACAATTTTTATGCTCACAATTCTGATTACTCCAACCTGGTCTACTGGTCTTCCTTTATAAGAGCTAGCTATAACAGAGACTAGACTACATCATATTAATCTATGAAACTCAGTTGAATGTATCCTGGGAGCTTACATCTACTCTTTTTAGATGCATTAATTTAGTGCTAGATCATAGGACTGCTTGGTTTTTAATAAATTATGATCTTGGCAAGAACACAGTCCGGAACTAAATTGAACAGACTGCAAAGGACATTCAAATTATAATATGTTGCCCTCCCAATGATTTTCAAGCTGTGTCATATTTTTGTTGATGTTCAGAAATGGATGTCTCACACACGTTTCCTCCTTGAATGTTTTGTAGTACATGTAGACTTTTTGACTAGTGGAAAAAGCCACTTTATAAAAGTCTGCTTATTCTTTATTAGTCATTTTTGTTCTCTACTGAAAAACAATGATTGATCTACAGGAGACTACTCAATCGGCAGAAAGCTTTGCCCGAGGTAGTTACTGACACAGTTAAAGCAAGAATAATACACTTTCTAATTGTCAGGATGTGATAGTGTAATGGCTGAACTTTATCTAGGGTCAGAAAATTAGGAATATGTGCTGATTTAGAAATCATAACTGATTGAATTGAAACTGTGAGGTTGCGAAATAAAATGTTCTCACATATCCCTTTTTCTCACTTACCATTTCATCTCAGATTATTTTGAAATAGTCTAGTTTAGTTGGAAAAAAACATGAAAACGGCTGCGGTTCAGAATTCTAAGTAATATTTTCAAAGGAATATTCCATGTAATGTTAAAAGATGTTTGAGATTTAACAGTACGTTTTTGTAAAAGTCGACCAGTTAGTCAGACTCAATCCTATTAAATGACTAAACATTTACCTTTTCACTTGGAACAAGTGCACTTTAGATGTGTGAGTCCCACAGACAAAGCAGGAAATTAAGTATGGAGAGAGACAGACTAATTCATTGTTGATTTGAAAATTATAGATTCACAACAGCCTTCCTCTTTAATCTATCAATTTAGAACTTAAAGATGCCACAGTTAACAGTGGGAGACAAGTTACACAACTAATGAGCTTCATATGCTCCTTGTTATTGTTCTTTGAAAGTCCCCTGAGACCAGGTCAACAATGAACATCTGGTGGTTTAATGTGTCAAAGGTAACTGCGGGTGAGGGCCGTGGGGAAGGAAAGAGCTGCAGCACTGTTAAAGGACAGCAGAGACTGGTATTTCAGTGCATGGTTTTAAAACAGACACATTCGGTCTGACATGCATTTGTGTGAGGATGTAGTACATTTGAATGTTTGAGAAGAAATAGAAAGTGAAATACTTGTCCGCAGTTTGATGTCATACAGGGTTTAGTACAGTCAGACTTAATGATCTGACAGAGGCTGGATGGGAGAAGGTTATGAGGGCAGGCAGCAGGTATGACAGTGGAAATTAGTTTTTTGGCACTTGCAAAGAAGAGATGTTAATTTAGAATAAATTGATGAAAAAGGAGGTTGTAAGTGAATTAGTTCAAGGGTTAAAGGGTAATTGCATCATTGGAGGGAGTAAAACTTCTTCTCAATGTTGGAGACACAGTTTTCGGTGGAACGAGAACAGGGATAAATGGCTGCAGGGAACTGAGGTTAGAAAAGGTTTCATCGGGATCTTTAAGGGAAGAGGAAGGACTCTGGTAGTGAAAATGACTAGTGAATGGAAGGAGACGCACCAAGACAGTTCAGATAAGACAATAGTTTAATCATTACAGATTAGAACAAAGTATAGAACCAAAATGTGAATTTGCTACTAATTTTAAGCAATTATACCACCATCAGAGCGTACATAAACAAAACTCCCCAACTAAGCATATCAAGTCTCATTGGCCCACAGGCAGATGGAAATCATTTGAAACAAAGCCATTGCTTTTCCTTTGTGGCTTTTTTTGATATACTGAGAACCAAACACACCACATGAGGGCAGCATTGACTCACACTGCTGTGGACTGTCTGACAGTGGGGCCATGTTTATACTGCATGCAGTATATCATTTCGAAAGCAGAAGGTCAAAGAAATCCCTCACACAAATTATTAACCATATTAAAGAATCTAAACAACAGAAAGCCAGTAAAATAGGAATCACTAAAGAACACAGGACACAAACATACAGTGACCCAAACTTCCATCATCTTATATCTATCACAGGTCTCTAGGTGGTACCCTGGTAGATTAATGCATATAATGTGCTGGATGCTGAATACCAAGAAAGTAAATATTCAAATTAATCATAAGGAGTATAAAGGCCAGCTAATGCTGCAGTAGCCAGCTAATAGTCTCATAAGCAGCTACTTGATAGAGTAAGAAACTTAGTTCATGCTGAGCTGTTGAGCATACAAACATGAATGTTAGAAAATACAGCCATGTTCTTTCCTAAATCACAACTGACAATCCACATGAAGTCTATCATAATATGAAAAGACTGAACAGAGGAAAAAAAACCTTTACCAGATATTACTCTTCACCCACTGAACCTGTGTATTAAAACGATTAGTTTCAACTTTATTTCAACGGCCATGTAGTTTTACAATTCAACTGTTAACCATTTATAATATAGTAAGTGCTGAAATCACACGCGGAAACATGACCGTTGGTAACATGCCTATACTTAGTATAAGCACTCCTTACTTCCAAACATCTTTTGATCTTTATGCATCACTCTCATATTGTTAACTCAAGGAAAACCAATTTCTTAACAGATGTGGGAAAAATGCTAAACAGATGATCAGGTACATTTTCTTCAACTAATGTCATTGATAATTAACTTAATAATTTTCATAAAATCATTTACTATTAGTAAACAATCTAGGAAATTTAATTAGATGGCAATTAACTGCTAAACAATGACTAATGCGCTGCTTTAAAGTGATTATCAGTATTAGCACCATTCATTAACTTTATCTGATTGGATCATGTAATAATTTTACAGCACGAAATAATGAGAATGAAAATAATTATGTTGTTACCACTTATCAAACTAAGCTTGCAAATGTGCCCTCATACTTTTAAGCTCTGTGGAAGGCAATGTCAGTACGTTGGTTTGCCAGAAATGTGCAGACATTCATAACTTTGGTGATCCCTTCGCTTTTCATCTGACACCATTATCAAATGTTTATTTTGTCCAGTACTTTGGTTTATGATCAAATACCTGAAACACTGGCATTCCAATCATCTCAGCTGTGCAAATTAACAAATGTAATCATGGTAATGCGCTAAACTGAGATGGTATACACGGTAAATATTATATCTGTTAAACAACAGCATATTAAGCCTCACAGAGCTGCTAGTTGACATTTCACCTCTTTATACTAAAATATCATTGCATCCATTCTCCTGGCCATATTCTTTATGCTTGTCCAGGTAAAAGCTAAAATGGAAACAGCAGAGCAGCCCTGAAAACCCCATTATGTCAGCTACTAAATAATAATTGTTTATTCTAGTTCAACATCATTTATTATGTCTCCATATCTGCCTCAGAGAACTAATTTTTCTGCCTCTTTGACAGGATTTCCCATGTGGGAAATGTCTTTGTGAGTGTTCTGAACACAAATATTTGATAAATATAACGTAATTGTTTCCTTATCAGATTACACTCACACATATTTTTGAACACATTGATAAATGAAGACCAATGTGAAGAAGCTGCAGCTGGACCCTGAGGTCTTCTTGCATGACTGAGCCCTTCACCTAGTCAAGCACAATAAAATCAGCAATGCTCTGGAAGAATCTCATTTTAACAGCTTACGTGCACAATCTTTTGGTGACTTCCCAAAGCCTGTGACTCTAGGTGAGTGTCAGACTTAAGATTGTCCTGTAAATTGAGATTTTTACTCTGCTGCTCAGCTGCCTGTGCACCACTACAGTCCCATACAAATCTGTATTACTGCAGCCAATGCCCTTAACTGAGGTCAGTCCTGTGATCCTTCTTACCGTCGCTTGTGAATAAACCACCTTTTGTTTGGTCGCTTCTTGAATTGCAACCTTATCTGAAGCAGGTGTGTGTGCCTCAGTGAGCCTGGAAGCAATGTTTTCAGGAACATGAGCTCCAGTTAGGGACACCTGAGGCAAAGTGGTATCAGATGAGGAGTCAGTAAAGAGAATCGCCCCCAGAATAATCCAGGGCCCAATTTTGAAGCCAGTCTACGGTCTGAGGCTATAGCCTGGCTTCACTGCTAGTGAGTCTGTAGCTTGACAGGACACAGGAACTAAATGTGCACCAATGTAGACCTCTGTCCTCGGTTCTTTTGTGCTCAGATGAAGGTATGTGTCCAACTTGTGGCCTTAATTACACTCTTTGCTAATGTTACCATTCTAACGTAGCGTCTTGGAGTGGGCTGGCATAAGCTACATCAGTACCTTATATGTGCTTGTATGAATTCATTCAACAACTCTCTTGAAAAGTACAGCATGTAAAGCACATAATATAATGACTGACATTAAAAACAGAAAAAACATCAACGATAACAGTCAAGCCCTAAGGCTTGTTTTTATTGCAGTTCATTTGAGGATTTTGTATGTATAAACGTCTGTGTGTGCGTGTGTACTCTGCAAGAATAGTGCACTTTGAGATGTCATCAACAAGCGTCGTTATAAAAAAAAAGGCAGAATAACAGCTTCAGCTAGTGTCATTGTTGCTTTCCTGTGTTAGTATCTATAGAATCTTATTGGAAAAATTTTGTCACAGTGAAGTTTGTTCAGAACCTTTTTTCTTTCTTATGGCTTACAAATATCTATAATAATAATAATCTTTATTTGTAGACCACTTTTCAAAAACAAGTTACAAAGTGCTTTAACAAGTGTAAAGACAATAATACAAAAACAATACAAGATAAAAGCAAGAAAACATTGAAAAGACTAAAATACACGTTTAAGATAAATATAAAATAAGTAAAAATCTAAATAACTAAATAAATTAGAAAACAATTAAAGTTCCCATGAAAGAAAGAAAAATTAATCCTGAGTGCATGCTTGAGAGGCCTGACACACAATAGACCTGTCTCATTAGGTCTATTGTGTGGTCACCTGTTTAACAACTGTAACTAGGCACAGACCTTTGTCTGCTCTCATACGGAAAGACTTTCCTCTTTTAACATAAAAAAGTGAAAGTATGTAAACTAAGCAGCAACAAAATTATGTTATGTGAACATAGTGTAATTTTTTTTCTAAATCACACCTACCACCAACTAATGCTAGGGTTAAGATTAACAAGGTATACAATTAGTCCACAATGCTTCTATATTTACAAATCCTCTACATGGATAATCAACTAGCATGTAGACTTTTTGTCTTGGACATTTAGCTTTAGTCTCAAAGTTATAAAAAATGTCATTGTCTTATTCTTCTCACTGTAATTAGATTTTTGTTTCAGTTCTGTTTTGTCAGCCTGTGTTACTATTTGCAGAGACAAAGATGTTCCGCACGCTTGCATTAGTATTTAATTTCAAGATTTCCTTTGTTAAATGAGTCAACTTCAAACAAGAAGAAGTCAGACGGATACAGCGTTTTCAACCCAATTGTGGAGGTAACGTTAGCTTGCTAGCTAACGGTACGCCTAATAAAACCATTACGATTGTAAACTGCATTACAGAAAGCAGGTGTAGCAATAGTAACTAAGGCAGATGGGGCTGGGCTAAGTGTACATTGTATAAAGACACAGGGCTCAACAATGTCAAACTTCACCATTCCTCAGAAATGCCTTTATCTATTCATTCATTCCTTACTTATGATTAAGTCAGTAAAAAATCTGTGGAGTGAGATCTAAGATACAACAGTACCCTGCACACTGCCCTAAGCCAGCAGTCAGAATGTGTGAACAGATACTTTAAACCAGCAAGGATCTTCCTCAGGTCTCCACAGGTGAGGAAGGATGTAATAATGGATCCATTGGGGGGTCCAGCAGGATTGAGGAGACACCATTTGCTGTTCATTTACAAGTAAAAACATCTTTTTAAAGGGATTTATAGAGGTGTAGCCTATATGGGTAGCCATAGCTTTAAGAGGCAAATCACAAATTCACATCAAACATGTCTGTGGCCCTGTGTATGAAGCACTGAATGCTTAGATAAATATTTATAGTAGGTTAGGGATAGCATGCACATTTAAATTCTGTTTAAACACCTCCAGTCACAGCTCCATCTCTTTACATGACACACTTCAACACAGTTAGCAAGTTCTGTGTTTACATTTCCTTGCTCATTTTAGATTTTTTTTCACTTTTGGTCAACATATTGTTCTCTAAAAGAACGGTGTATAGGCAACACATAAATCTACCGACATGTCTGCACACAATACCTCTGCATGTTGACATACATGGAGATCTAACTCATAAAACCCTTTCGGAAGTCATCAGATAACAATAATGAAAGGGGCAGTTGTGTGTCATCTCTCATATGATTGTACATCTTAGTCGATCATCCTTTGTTGCAGTCTAGGCCTACTATATTCAGCAGTTGACTACAGCAGGCAACAATGCTACCTGAATGGATGGGAGATAAAGCTCTTGAAGAAGGACATATGCTGGGCAAAAGTGCAGACAGATGCAGAGTCTTGTCTCTTTTTTCCCCTGAGTGAATAATCTCCTCCCTTACCAGTCTCTTGCAACTCCTCAGTTGTGATGTCTATTCCGGAAAGCCTGGCTGAGTGGGTAGTGTCAGTGTCCAAGTGTCAGCAGTATACTTTCACTGTGTGAAGGTTGAGTGCATGTAGGGATTAGTGGGAAGTGGTGTTTGAAGTGGGTATTACCCTTTTTATTCACCTCATGTGTATCTTTTCTTTATTTGCCTGGCGTGCCCAAGCAGCATGCAGAGAGTGGCATGTCGAGGCACAGCAGAGTGGGAAGGAGAAGGGCCAGGTCAAAGCTTTTCATTCTTGTACCTTATTTCAACAGTATAATGAAATATACAAACAGTTCTATTTCCATATTGTTAGCACATAGTTGTATTTTGCATGTACTATACACGGGGGTTGTAGACAATGTAAATGGTGACATCACAATAAAAGTCGCTTTTATACTGGTCGTGCAGGTGTATGCTGTACTTTCTTGGAGATTAAATCTATTTATTTGCTTTTACTTGGCCTTAAATGTTTTTATCTAAAACCCGTGGGGCTGCATCTTGGCAGGCACAGAGCCCGGCTCCTCTGTGTTCCCCAGCTAGTTCCTAAAACTTTGTGTTTGGTGTTGGAACAGAGCAGGTAGTTTAGTCTGTTTTTAGAACTTCGTCAAAAACAACACTAATGAAACTGGTGAATGTGAACCGCAACAGTTAAGTGGTGGGCCATAAAACCAAAACTATCAGCTAAAAGAGCGTGAAATGCTTAATAGACCTGAGGGAAACTGCAGTCAGATGATAATTATCTGTGGGCTCGTCACAATGAGTGACCGCCTTTCACATTACACATAATTATATTTATATTATTATTATTTGTTTTATAATATTATTACAGTACCTGTCCCTTTAACACATTTTAATGAAATATCTTGTTTATTTGTCAAAAATAACAGAATAACAAATGTATTTGTTATCAAGTTCATTGCAGCCTCATGATTAAATAGAACTAAAGGAATATTTTCTATTTCTTCATGTATACTGAATGATACATATGATATGTGTATTTGTAATATACAGTATTTACATAATAATGTAAAAAAAGAGACAAAACACAATCCTCAGTCACAATAAAGCACCATGACACACCTGTTAGTTACTTGTGTAAAACACATAATGAACCAGTTGGGGTTTGGTCTTTTGAAGGGTCAGTCCTTCACAGCTCTACATGGGCTGTTTTTCTCAGAATTGTAGATACTGAGGCTGTTGTTCCCCTGACAGCAATAGTCCAACTAATAAACGCTGGATAATGTAAACTGCACTTACCCATCTAGATGAAAAACAATTTAGCTCCTGTTTTCATTCCTTCTGTCTCATCAACAGAACTTCCAAAGTCTACTGTTGTTTATGACCTGACTATCATTGCCAATTTGCAAGACGTACTGGAGATATTTAGGGACTCAAAACTGAATGCCGCTCCATCATATTTCACATTACACACCTGTCATTGGTATGGTTTTCTGAGCCTTTCTAAAGGTGGGTATTTTACAACCCAGAAAAATACACTGAGTTTAATTTAGAAATCACACCATTTCTTCTACCGAAGAAACAGTTCCGGTGGAAACTGTCCACAGTGAGGTGTAGATTATTTTCTATTCTTTCTTATTTCAACTTTCTTATTTTCTCAGAAACAAAACATTCGGCATGGCTAGATATATGGCATGACATAATAGAGAAAGTACTTGCATGAATTTTGACCCTCAAATAAAAAATAGTGTTGTGGAAAGAAATCCAGGCTGCAGTATAGCACTGAATCAGCCCTGCTCAGGGTCTCTAATGACATGTCTGTAGATTCTGGTAATAGTGCCATTTTACTGTTTTTGACCCCTCCTGCCACTTGTAACACATTGCAATCTAGTTTTCTCATGCAGTGCCACAAGCATGTGTCATGCAGTTGCCCCATATTGATATAACAGTTCATTTTTAATTGTTAGAAGTGGGAACTCTTCTCCTTCCTCCATGTCCACCTCCTATGGAGCAGGTCATTGCTCCATTTTAGGACAGATAATATGTTCCCACACAACACTCCTTATCACGTGTCACTGAAGATACACAGCTGTGTAGCCTCATTTGAAACATGACACTTTTAATACATTCGTCTTTGAATGGAAAAAGTTCCCGTGGCTAAATGAGAATAAGATAGAGAGATCCCACTGTTAGTGGCCATTAAGACTCCACTGCTGTGCCTCTCTCCTCAAATGAAGATACCATTACCAGAAATCTTTATGTCATTTCTGATCTAATCTTACCATTTGACAAACAGTGAACACTATTGTAAGTTACAGTAAGTAACAGTTTCCATCTCCGATCTGTTGCAAAATTAAAATAATTTCTCTTGGTTAGAGATCTGGAGACAGTTCTAAAAGCCTTCTTGTCGTCTCTTCTCAATTGCAAATCTCTTTACACAGGAGTCAGTTAGTCAGTCTCTCATTTTAATAACCACCAGGCTCCTGACTGGCACTAAAAAAGAGGGAGCATTTCTCTGATATTGGTCTCTCTTCAGTAAGATTTTTATTTTTTATAAATCACATCATCGTACGAGTTTACTTTTCTGACCACATCTGCCAGTGCCTCGCTATATTTATGTTATTTTTCTTAAAAGCATATTTTTATGTGTACACATACAAAGAATTTCACCAAGACAGAAAAAGACATACAGCAAAAAAAGGACAACTAAGCTAAACAAAGATAGGTAAAAATAAATATTGAACTATTATATACATACAAGTAAGTAAAAACATAATAAGTAACAGTGACCAATATCATACAATGTCTATATACAAATCAAGTGTTTCTGTAAATTATAAACAATAGACATAGTGCAAAGAAATACGCAGGTTTCTATGTAGAGTATATGCATACATGGCTATATACAGTGTATACAAAGCATGAAGGATTTATAGAAATTCAAGCAAATGCACATCAGAATTCAGGGAGAGACTATAGAGCTTTTCTTCATTTTGTAGCGCTGACACCCACAAACAATTGTGTGTTAGTTGGCACTAGAAAACTTGGAGAGGGATAATGAGAAACACAACAAATGTGCTTTATCAACAAAAAGCCTAAAGAAACAGATGCCTAAAACAAACCCAAGTAAGTTCAACAAAAACAACTTGAAAGTGAGGTAATAACAAATGATATTCCTTCAAGCATGCCTCTTTGTCCTAAACCAATGAATGGCATTTTAAAAGCCTTACCTAAACTGGATCATACCGCCTGCTCAGGTATACATAATCTATGCACAGGTGCACACACGCAAATACATCCAAGTGCACAAACTTTAACTGAATCATCTACCGCAAAACAGTTCATTAATTGACAGTTCCTAATCACTCACTTGAAGGACATAACTCATCACAATACTGCCTTACACTGTTTTTTGTCTAAATTGAGTAATAAAATAGTAGTATGTAAACACCAATAGTAATAATTGAACAGAAATCATGATAGTGTTGGGTAACAGGACTAAGTCAAAATCGAATAAAGAAGCTATTTCCACAGCAATTATGGTCTTTTATGTCAGGGCATTCATATTTGCAGACCACATTTATAATTTGCTTTTGACTCATTAGGTACCTTTCATCTTAAAAAGTGTCTTACTGGAATGAACATTACATATAATGAATGAGTCATCTTTCCCCAACAGGTGCTTTCTTTTTTAAGACGCCTTTAAATTTTTTCTAGAGCACAGAAACTCCAACAGAGTGGGCTAAACCACAAAAACAACAAAATACAAAAATGTGCCAACTCTAAGATTTCCCAAACTTTAAGTCACAATCACAAAGGTGAATCTTGATTATAAAAGAAAAAAAAAACTTCCCTTGTCCTGTCATATCCCTTGCATGAAGTAACCCTACAGAGCTAAAAAGGAATACCATTTAAAGTGATAAAAAATAAATGAGAAAAAATGTGATAAGAGACAGTGATAAATCTGTAATACAGATGACAACAGCATGGGCAGTGTCTTTACTTTTGGGTTATCTTCTGTCTGCCTGTATGAGGGGGTAATTATTACACATCAGTCAGCCTGAGCCTATTTCTTCAAACAATATTTAAAAGCATATTTTCCAAATTAGATCCACCCAAGAACAACACCAAAGCTTGCCTAAATCACATTGACATGACAACTTGACAGCTTTCTAAGAGAATTTTGGGGTCTAACAATGGTCTCAGGGCAGAACACACACAATTTTAATGTAATTGCCTTATAAGTGCATAATTCATTCATTAATTCAATGTTTCTCATCCCATTTTTTGTGTTTTGAAAAAGTGTTTCTTATTCAAATTTGAAGATTGATGAGCACAGCTTTATAACAGTTGTAAAGGTAATTAATACTTTTTCTTAAACTAGCTTTTTCCATAGCAACTGTTGCTCTTGTTTGTACCATTAGTGCAGTGTAGTGATAAAAACTTACATTCATTATTCATTTGTTTTGAATAGCTAATCTTAAAGCTGCACAAATACATATTTTTAAATCAACAATGGATTAAATGATTATGTGTAAAGTAAAAGGTGCTCCTTGCAGTGGCTAATCAGATTATAGTATAATATGTCTACTGGATGAGTAAATATGTATGCTAACATGATTGTCATGCTTGTTATAAGGCGATTGTATGTCTATGTTGTGTTTACAGCTTGTTGGGCTGCCCTCATGCGGCCCCATATGTTGAGCCACACATTTTCAAGGCAAATTATTGGCTTTCCCATCAATCATCCATGTGTACTTTGGGTACATCTGAATCATCTGTGGAATCATTTTGGCACCATATGCAACTTGTTTACCCTAAAAGATGTTGTGTTTGTTTTTAGTATGCTAATCTATATCCTCTTCCATCTGCCAATTCTTTTTACCACTCTGTATTGAAGATGCACATGCGCACACAAACACACACACACACACACACGTCAGCTTTCAGCAACACCATTTGGGTCCTTTAAAGCTTAACTATTCCCAACAGGACCCATAGTATGTTCTTCTTCAATGGGAAATGCAAGAGGACTTGAGGCATGAGGTATGATTGTAAATGAGGTTACAATTATTTCATCATGCAAAACCCTTTTCTTTATAGTTTTAATTTGAATGACTCCACTTGTTGCAATGCAGGAAGCAGATCTGTTTTAAGTCTCGTCATGCCACAATCTGATTTCTCCTTCATTAACACAGTCATTAATAGAGCAACTTGAAAAAACTGAATTATATGTTTAACAGAACTATAATTGTGTTTTTGACCATCTGTGCCTGTGTCAGTAGCTTAGCTTCAGTTTAGAGGGTACACATATAGAAACATTTTGGCATAGATTTTGTGCAGCAGATGATAATTAAATCTAGGAGATTTACTGTAGCATGTGTTGAGTACGGATGCTGTGCAGTGTAAAAGAATATGAAGCATATTGCAGTCGTTTTACTCTTATCACAATAAAACAGAAAAGGTGCTGCAAGAATTGTAAATACACCCGACACCATGTATAAAACATATTTCTGTATACAAATAACAATGTATTGATGACAACTGAAAAGCATTTATTTGAATATGTCTACAAGATTTCAAAAAGGCAAGTCACAGATACAGTACAAATCCCTCTGCAGTTATTTGCGCAGGGCTTTTTTTAACCTGCAGTCTCTGACATATTTACGAGTCATCTGACATTTACTTTTCACCTTGTTATGGGCCTGTTTAATCTATACACCGTACTTACAGCATACTCATATTCAAATTCAAATCCACTGTGTGACTGCTTGACACCAAAGCAAATAAAAGGGATGAGGAAGATGGCAGCTCTTGGATTCTATATTTCTGACAGTATATGGGGCATGGTTTGGAGTGGAAAAGTAATTTTTTTTTTTTTTTTGGTGATGTGAGGGGGGCACAAACAATTTTAGTTTCTTTTCCTGAACTCGTTTGATGACTGGCTGTGAAGTGGGACGAGAGGCACAGCAGGGGGTGTGTCAGCAATTATCTTTGATGTTAAGGATTTGCACTTGTGCTGCCTGCTCAGACCATGTCAGGCATCGGCGTTAGGTGCTGTTTTTTGTGTGTTTTAAAACAGTAAATTTGGCACTGATATGTTTTTCTCGGGAAGGAATTAATAAAGTACAATGTTTTAATTCTAATAATCTATCCTTAGGACTACTGAGTGACTGACATCCAATGTATGACTGCCAGCATGCATCTTGACATACAAGGAGGGAAATGTGAAGAATAGATGCATCGTACAGTCAAGGAGCAGCTGGTAATCTATCCCCCACCAGTATAAAACAGCAAATATGGTTCACTGCCAGTTTATGTTTGGCTCTTGGCTTATTATCACTGAACCGACTCCAACATCGAGCAACAGTTCTTGGATTAGAACAACTTCTTAACTAAATGCATTATATTCTCCCCAGCCAATTTAACATTATCAGCATGTTACTTTTCTGCTAATGGTGATTCCCTTTTATGGACATCAGTTTTCTCTGTGGGAGAAACTTTTTTGGCAGAATCAGACTTCAGACAAGACTTATATTTGTGCAAATGGGAAAACGTTGACTGTCAAAATGATAGGGATCTGAATTCCGCTCAAAACTGATTCAAGGAAAGTAGCAATAGCATTTTTATTCACTTAAAGTAAAGACAAACGGTTTGAAAATAAAAAATATGGAAGCTAGGCAGCCACATAGATACAGTCTCCTCTCTTAAATCCTGATTGGTTTAACTAAAGTTAAGTTATCTTTTAGAGTGGTAACATCATGCTAACATTGCTGAGTTGCCAATTTAAATTCTCTCCACCTTTAATCTCAACTGTTGTCAGGTTTATACAAATGAATTTGTTCAGTGTTGGCGTAATTATTTGGTTGTATGGAGCCATTAGCGTGAAGTGTCTGGTCCGCCGATGATCTCTGGATCTCCAAGTTAACAGCTTGCTAACTGTCAATTGTCACTTGATTGAATGAACAATGTAACCAATTGCAAAGGCCGCAGAGGCTAAAAGGAAGCTGACTGGTCAGACGTTTGATGCCTCCGTCCATAGACTGTATAAATGAAGTGGACGTATGTGCTTACAGGGCGTCCATTGGTGTGTGGACTACTGTTTTGAATCATAGAGTTTGACATTTTGGCCGCCATCTTGCTTTTTTGAACCACAAGTGACCATATTCGCATGACATGGTGCTATCTTGGTTAGCAAGGTGCATCTGTAATTCTTAAAAATAACTGTGACATCAATATGCTAATTTAACAGGCTTGTTGTACAGAATGTACTCACTGGAAAAAAATAACAATTTCTCAAGTGTCTTTTATCACAGCAACAAAATGCTAACTTTCGTAAACTGAAAAATCACTGTGAAAGGGTTAAAGCTCTTGGATGAAAACAACACAGCACTTAAAGTTCACGGCTAGTTAAATGCAGCAATCTAAAGTAAGCTTTTTCAACCACGCTGTACACAGTGTATATGATTTGCCTCTTTTCTGATTGACAGGTCGCCATGGTAGTGACTTGAACTATTCTAATTCAACTATTCTTATTCATTTCTGTACAATCAGACTTCACTTTTCAGACTTGCAATAGAGCGTGTGAGTCTTTCATTAAGTGATGACCTAGTGAACTTGTAACTTAGCATACACACCTACACACATATCCGCGCAAGTTTTTTGCTTCACATCTCCTGAAAGTAAGTTTGAAAGCCTGAAACTGAATGCGCAAACGTGCAAAACAAAGTTCTCAGGCAAAAAGCTAAACGTGCAAGCTTACAAAATTAAGATTCCACTTGCAAGATTTTTCAAGCACACCTTTTTGAATGATGTATTCCATGAAACATTAGCTTTATTAGCTAGATAGCCAAGGCTGATGAAATCTGCCAGCAACAGTTTCAAATGGCAAAATCACTTAGATATGCCTGCTTTTATCTACCTCTGTTTGAAATCAAGAGCCCACGTTAAGGTTTGAAATGTGGTGGAAGAAGGTTTGAGGGTGTTGAGCTTTTCTGTAACTGTTGAAAAGAGTGAGATCACTTGTAAGTAAGTGTTCTTCTGATGCTCTCATTTATCTTTGTGAACTTTCAGTTAACAACAGTCAACTCTCTTGTCAAATCTGTGTGATTCTCAGTGACAAACACATTTTCTTGAGAGAGTTCTTGACTTGGTTTTATGCCCCTCCAGCTTAACCTCCTTTACTGTAAACCTCAAGTAACAGATATGGTGTACAAAATGTAAATACATTTAGCTTGAGAGACAAAGGTTCAAAGCGACCCAAATCAGATTTATTTTCTCATATGTGATACATAATAATTCATATTTCACTTTAATGCAACTCAAAAGTCACTCTGGAGACTGATACCCCGGCCCTCAGACAGCCTGAGTCCACTACTGGATTTAAGGTCATGCAAATAACAAAATTTGCTGAAACTCTTTTCCTGTACCACAACGCTATAGCTGTAATGATTATACTAAAAGGCTGCTCTTAATGTGTTTTGTGCTATTTCTACCTTTAAAATGTCTGGGAGTACAATCACTGTTTGATCAGTGTTGCTGAGTACCGAATAACTCTAATATCTAAATTTAAACTAAAGTTCAATGGCAGTCCAGCATGTGTCCAGCACTCAGTTATGTAAAGAAACGTTGATGTCTGAGTGAAGGAAAGCACTGTGACCCTTAATCAGAACCTGTTCAGAGCGATATTGCAACACCGGTGTATTACATGCAGAAACGATGTGTCCCCTAGGTGCTTTTAATGCGACTGAGAGCAGAGGATGACTTATTATTCTTATGTGAACCGTTATTGAGGCCACCTCTGTTGGACTTGTGCATGTGGACATGTAATTACCAAATCTAGACAATTTCAGCAAATATTCCCTGATACACTCATCAAGGAGTCACACAATGCATCAGGAGGAAGGCTGCAATTGTCACTACAATGTGAAGCATGGAACCTGTAATAAAATAAGGACTGCTAATCTCTATCTCATACCACCTCCTGAAAAGTCATAAATTTGGATTTCATTTTTACATGGTAATGACACTCATCTCTACTTAGCTGCTAAACTGCATGGAAATGACTACTCTTAATTCCTAAAATTTAGGGCTGAATTTATCCGCATGATGTTCTTTTCTGTGTCATTGTGACATTTTCATCTGGTATTTAGTATTTCACCAGAGTTTTACTGTTATCAAATGTATTACAATGTATTATCAAAGTGCAACAGAGACACTGCTCTGTTTAACATACAGTATACAGGACACACATCTGTCATTGCTGGTGGGTCAGAAGCAAAAAGCAAACGTTTATATATGAGTAGGCTCTGCAATCAATGGGTAAACCAAGATCTGGCACAGGATATTGTTAAATTGTTAAAACTGTGATTTTGGAATTAGTTTGAAATCAAAGAAGGCACATTACAAAAAGAGCATATTATCTTCATATTTATTTAACTCCACAGTGGAGTTAAATTAACAATTTGACATTTTGGGAAATATGCCTTTTCACTTTCTTGTAGGAGACTGATAAGACTCTTATCTGTCTTACCAGTGATTAGGTGATTAGCCTGTGTTAGCATAATGACTGGAAACAGGGTGAAACAGTCTGACTCAGCCTAAGGGTAAAAAATTGGCGTACCTCTTTTATTAACAAGTTATATCTTGTTTGTTAAATGAGATATAACAACAGAACAATGAAAAGTGTTGTTGTCACCTTGAGGCGGCCAGGCTACCACTGGAGAATCCAGGGCATGATTGCACCTGGCCAAGAAATAGTCCAGCACATACCACACACCACATTTCAAAACCACCAACTTCAGTTTTTGTTAAGATTGAACAAATCAAACAGCATTACTTGATTAGTGAGGTGCTGGTGCTTTTAATGTTTCCCTTTGCTTCCAGTCTTTATATTACGCTAACAGTCTCCAAGTTGTCGCTTCACATTTAGTATACAGACATGAAAGTGTTACTTATCCTAACTTAAGCATATTTCCCAAAATTTCCTTTAACAAATCTTCCACACAATTCCAAACAATGTGCTTAATCATGCACAAAGGTTGACAGGACATTCTTTAGCACACAGGAGATAAATGTACTTTACCATTTTGTGCTAAAAGGAAATGACACAAGATGTATGCCAACAGGTGTTAATAAAACTCTGATGTTCATTTGCGGCACTGACACATTCAATTTAGAAAAATGCACAAACAGCAAGCATGGTTTCCAAGGAATTTATTGTTTTTGTTTTCTGAGAAATCCTTGAACCACCATCTATATTTTTTTGTATCAGTTGTGAGTAGTACCTCTATTTCCATTGTGCACTTCCCCATTGTACAAAAATTTGAGACATTTTAGTATGCAAAATGTCCCTTTCAAGTATCCTTTATTGTGTAATGGTTTCTATGTAAAGGTTTTACATACTCTTACATAAGTAGATGTAGATGTATAACTGGGACATATAGTGTGTATAAGACCATTTGTCTGCTTAATGCCCGATCAGTTAATTAACACTGATAAAAACATGTCTCTTACATAATTTTGGTATACCATCGCTTAATAAGGCTTGTCAATGCAATATTCGCTGTACAAAGGTATTGGCTTTTACATTTTGGTCCCCAGCAGCCAGACAGTGTGACCAACTATGACCCAAAGACAAGGACTATTGGTACCATTTGGTAGTGACAGAGAAAAAGAAAAATGGAGAAATCACAAAAAATGAGAGGTAGGCACTGTAAGAATCCCTAACACAGGTTGTGTGCTGTTGAAGCCTGACCTGAACCCCACCGAGGCCAAGAGGACTAATTGTTAATTAAGCCAGGCTGATGAAAAAGAGCTCAAGTGTAAATGAATGTGTCAGTTTGGAGGAGCACTCAGACACACCTTTTACCCCCACAAAGGAAAATCAGCATTATTTTAAACTTGACAGTGCACTCCAGCAGTTCAGAACGGCTGCTTATTATTCACGGTGAAATTAAACTTCTGATGTTGTTGGTAAGAAAGAGAGTGGAAGAAAAAAATGAGGGAAAAAAGCAAAAAGAAGGAGGAGGAAGATTAGGTATAAATCATTACAGACAGTGGATAAGTCTGGGGCTTTTGGCAGAAATGTGTGTGTCACTGTATTAAGGTGGTCAAATAAATTGTACCTTGGGGCAAAAGTTGGGAAAGAGGGAAAAATATGATACAGGATATTACTGACTGTTTTTATGCAGAATAAATGGCCACAGCCCATTTTATTAACAACCCCCCAGGCTTGTCTGATATTCAGATGTCTAATCAATGACTTAATCCCCCGTAATCTATTTTATCTAGCCTTTGCCTGTTGTGGCCCGGGGACAGGACTGAGGCAGGTTTAAGGCAATGTCCCTAAGACTGTCTCTCTCCTCCCTGATCTCCTGTAAGTCCTGTTCAATGAGAAACATCCGGCTCTGTTGTTCCTTAGCAGCCGAATGCAGCTTCTGGATCTTTGAGCCCAATGTTGGGCTCTCAACACTCCCGCGAAGCATGCTCAGACGGCGCGCTGTCTCATTCAAGATCCGGTCAAAGCTTTCCAGCGGCACATTCCCATCTGGACAGGACATGCAAGAGAGAGGACAGATGGAGAAAGACAAAACCGCAGCCAGTTAACATATTAACCAGATCCCCAGCTTTCAAGTTAATTCTACAAATTGTACAATACATAATAAAGTGGTTTGGGTTTGAATGAATAGGTCAAAAATACACAGCTAAATAATTTCAATACACCTAAATTTACCCACAAAGAAAATACTGCTGGGCCCTAAGAACAGCAGTTATTCTTGCTCTATCATGGGGATAAAAATCTGCTAATATTTCCATGTTAAATGAGCCATTAAAAAGCACAGAGCTCTTTAGTGATCTGACATTTAAGATATAATGAAGATTTATGAGTTTTATAGATATGAAAGTCTAAAAAAGTAGCCACAGTGAAAATCATCTATATGAGTGTGACTTACCAATCTTGCTGATTAGCTCACTTAGTGTAACAGAATAGGCCTTTAACTGGAGCTTGGCTGCTTCCATGCCTTCCTTTACACTGGTCAGGGACACCTCAGGCTGGGAACAAGAAGACACACTCAAGAAACAGTCTTTTAAGCAGCACAAAGGAAGCACAGATCAATATGTATAGATTCGGCTATTCAGATGTGTATACGTATGTCTGTGTTGAGTACCTACCTCTGAGGTGATCTGGGAGTTTGCTGTGTCAGTTAGTATCTCCTGCTCAGCCAGCTGTTGTAAAGCAGAGTCTATATGGGAGCTAATGTGAGCAGATGCAGTCCTGGTATGTTTGGCCTGGGTTAGAATGGCTTTGGATTCCTGCACACAAATATAGAACTAAGGAAAGAGAAAAGGCAGCCGACTAATGACGCTAAATATGGTTACAATGACAATGCCAACATGATGATGATCGGCAGGTATAATTTTTTGCCATGTTTAGCATGCTAACATGCTTACATTTGCTAATTGGCACATAAAGCACAGTACAGCTGAGATGATTGGAAATGCCAATAGTTTCATAGGTATTTGTTATATAGCAAGTAAATATTGGTTACATTACAAATTTGACCTGATGATGGCGTTAGATTAAAAGTTCAGAGATCTCCAAAGTTATTACAGTTCATCCTGAGAGGGGCATGAATGTATGGACCAAATTTCATAGCAATATATCCAATAGTTATATAATAATTAATAACAATATGATAAATATAATAATACAAAATAAATAATGTTAATTAAGACATTTCCCAAAACGTCAAGCTGGAAAAATCTGCTCCAAAGTGGTGGACCGACTGCACACACACCTTTGCCACAACATGTGCTGTTTGTTCAGCCTCCTTCGTGGTGTTGGAGAGGCTGGAGTTTTCCAGAGCAGGTTTTAGCATATTCTCAATCTGTGAGACCCTATTCCTGACATCAGCTAAAACCTTTTCCTCTAGGGGTTTCTCCTTCTTCATTGCAGCCTGGATCTGGTCCTGCCGACGGGGCCACTCCCTCACCATGTCTAAATGAAAATTGGGAAGAAGGCAGCCCGTAGGATTATAGGCTCTATTTATCTATAAAATTAAATAGTCATGACTAAATAAACAAAAATCAAATGTAAAATTAGGAAAAAGACAATCCACCAACTGTCATATACTAGGTCAAATGTTGCTAAATCCTGATTGGTGTGTGGATTTATGTGACATTGCATACTTTCAACTGAGCCCTGCCCACTTCAAACCAGTGAGAAGATTTCAGACTACACAACAAATACAGAAATCTCTCATGCGCAATAACCAAAACTGTTGCAACTTTAGGATACATGTTTGTATTCATGCAGGACCCCATCATTCATGGTAAAAAAAATGATTAGGAAAATGGGTTTCCAGGTCCTGGATTTAAGGATGTATTGACGTATAAAATGTATGATTCAAATGGGTTATTTTCTACTGGCTGAATTTTATTTTCATTATTCATCCTCTGCTTATTTTGTGCTACTTTACTATTTCAATGAAAGGCAGAGAAGAAAAAAAATTACTTAAGATTCATGAATCGTAAACAGCCAACATTTCATTCATGAAGTTGACACTGTTACAATTCTCAAAATATTCCACTTCATTACATTTTTCACATAAGCTGCTGCTGCATTCAATACATGACAAGTAGGTCAAAACATTACAATGGTGATGAGATATTTATTATAGTAATATCTGAGTCTGTAGTTCATGTTTGTTTTCAGTCTCAGTTCACAATTTGACTAGAATAATGTAGGTGGGTGTTAAAAAAATATGACAGACAGACAGTGAAGACAGTTAAAAAGAGAAACAAGTCTGAAAGGAAAAGACTCACTGTCTAGTTCTCTGTGCAAGGCGATGGCACCTGATTCCACCTCTTTCCCTGTCACCACGGACGACAAAGCCATGACCTTTGCTTCTTGAGCACGAGTTTGCAACTTGAGAAAGAGACACGTAGGATGAAACACTAACTCCAAGTGTATTCAAAGTTTGCAGGTATCAAAGACTGTAACATAGTGTAAACTGGGGGGGAGAAGAGCCTACAGTCAGTTAAAAGAGTTTACAGCCATGCGGCTCTGTGCTATGCTATTTTTGGGAACAGCAGAGCTTTGAGCTAAAAGTTAATATCAACATGCTAACATGATCACAATGTTAATGCTATCATGCTGATGTTTAGCAGGTATAATGTTAACCATGTTCACCATCACAGCTCAAAGTGTTAATACACTAGCATTAGCAATAAACTGATTAAACTAATAAATACACAAAGTACAGCTGAGACTGACGGGTATGTAGTTTTGCTAGTATTTGGTTATAATATATAGTAGTATTGGTAGTTTGGATATCATGGAGATCCACCCGGTAGTTGTCCAGATACATTTCATTCAAAATCACACATGTTAAGCCTCATGATGGCATTAGAAGATAGTTAGGATTCTTCCTCTGGTGACCTTGAATGTCTGTACAAAATTTCATAGCAATCCATCTGATAGTTGTTGGAATTTTTCAGTTTGGATCAAAGTGGTTAACCAACCAACCGACAAAATATCTTCACACAAAGCAACATGCTGCTGTAAATGTAGTCACCTCATTAATGTCATCCACCATCTCCAGTTTCCTATTTGCAGTCCGCTTTAGAGGCTCTATCTCCTCTCTGATTTTACTGATGAGATTGTCTTTGGTCTCAATCTGCTGGTCAAGCTCGTTTGTCTGTTTCAGCAGGTCCTCACCCCACTAAACAGGAAGCAGAAATACAAATGTAATGCTTTCTTTAAAACAATCATATTTTGCTTTTAAAAAAAATACTTTTGCAAAAGATTCCACCTTCATTTATTAGCCTATTTCTGTGGCATTTGCAGTGTTTTGTCAGCTCAGAGAAGCTGCAGTGGTTAATCACCCTTCTTTGGAACAACATGTGCCCCCATGAGCAGCAAATCCTGCCAGAATCTTCTCTCCTGTGCCTACTCAGTGTCCCCCTCTGCTTGCCAAATGTTAAATCCAGAAAAAAAATGAAGTGGAGTTAACTGCCCACTCTTCAAAAATGAGAGACACTTGTATCTCTATATGAGTGTAGTTAACTGAGCCGGAATGGCTTCTTATATATGTGCAGCTATCAAACCAGCTCTAACTAGACTAAATGATTCACTCATGGGTCTGTAATGTAACATAATAATGCTTCAAGTTCCATTTGTACCCTGCAGGTGCTGTCCAAACTCACCGTTCCTGTGTGGTTGTTTGGATGTGTTTGGTTGAACTTTGTTTGGTCAGGCTCTGGTGATGGGCTGGCATCTGTCAAAGCCAGCTGATGTAAGGATGATGTGATATTACCCAGGGCAAGCTTTAAACCAGCAGCTTCCTCCTCGAGGGCAAGGTGTTTGGCTCTAGTATCATTGACCTGCACTGTCAGGTTCTCCTTCTGTTGCTGCATTTGTGTTATTCTGAGATGAAAGAAGTAGAGAAAGAATGCAGAGAAAATGTTTTAACGTGTAATTGACTATAGAGCCACTTTAAAAAAAAAATAGTTCTATTCATATCAGGATGTGTTCTGTTCATTTGATTCATTAGTGTTAAGATGATGATAAGAGTTACTATACTCTAAACTCATTAGAGCCTCACATTTAATTCACATCATTCAGTGCGTTCAATTTAATTTATCAGGTTTGAAAAAAGAATTGTGCCATATTGATAATTGATAGATAATCTATATATAAATCTGTGAAGAAGACAATGCAGCTTGTTCTAAGCGAGTGAAGAGGAGTAAAGAGAATGCAACATTGTGCAAAGAAAAGCTATTGAATTCATTGAAGACTGTGTTAGATAGAGCACAGTAGATGTTAAAGTGCCATTTTTATCACCTCCACAGCTGTAATTATATCCACTCTGTTTTGCATCTTCGCTTTTATTTTCAAATCCTGTCTGCACAGCAAGCACATGCAATTCTGTTGGGTCGCTAAAAGTAATTCATTTTTGCAATAATCAATATCAAGTTTTAATTACTTTGTACACAGCTTAGTAATTTAGAAGTTCTCCTAGGGACTTAGGGGTCCAGCCCCCACTGAAGGGTCACAAAATAAGAGGGTCATGAGATGATTGATGGGGAGGGGAAGAAAAAAAAGTTCTGCTACATAACTGCATACATTTTGGGGGGTTTCTCTAATTCTTGCTGTGTTTTGTAAGACTTTGGATATTTTCATCTCTTTAGGAAACGGACAGAAACCTTTTGCAAATTTTAGAGGGTTAATATCTCTTTGGTGACTCGTACGTGACAAGTTGCCTCAACTAGACACCTCTCCTTTTTAAGGACATCACAAATATTGGGAACCACAGGTTTAATCCAAGAGTAACTTAACACACTGTGAAAATCTTGTTTTTGCTTAGCTCCAGTGGTTTAATTTTTTTTGCAATGATGTACAGGTGTATTTCAGAACCCTATGAGATCACTGTTGGTGTGGTTACAGGTGCACACACACTTCTGAACCACATCCATTTTGTTGTGGTAAATCACACTACTTCAGCTTTTGCTGCTAGTCTAAATATAAACATTGATTGTTAGGGAAAAAAATTGGAACAAAAATACTGATCTTATTTGAGGTATTGCAATACAAGCCTATTGTTTGTGACAGGCTGAATACGTTTTTTTCTGATTGGATAGCTGTCCTGCCTATAAAATCCACTGGATCTGCTTAAGTACCAACACATGGGGAAATATGTGTGTAAAATGCAATTTCATGTTGCCCATCTGTGCATAAACTGCATCCTATAAAGTGACACACACACACACACACACACACACACACACACACACACACACACACACACACACACACACTGTTGTACAGCAGTGCTCCAAAGATTAACAGAACTCTCCTGAACCAAGCTGACTAGTGTCAGAAGGGGGGTAATCAATTTTGAGCTGCTCGCTTTTTTGCTCTCATCATGGCCACCGGAGGGCTTTTTGCATCATTCTGTCTAGCATTCAGGATAATCCTCAGAGCAATCACACGCTAGGAGATGCAGCGAGAGTGCGGCAAATCCAAGAAAGCAATAGGCTTACAGCGGAGAGAAGCTGTCCCCCTGTGGCTAAATGTCTTACTCCTAAACTCCAGTGTGCTTTAAAAGGCCGCTGTGAAGAAGAGGACCTTGAGCTGTAATACAGAGGTAGGTGCACTTTGTTAAAAATATACTGAAAAAGCACAGTAATCCAGGGAGTCATGCAGCTTGTTGGGATTTTGCAATAAAATATGCTTTATGTTAATGGGAGACAGATTTTTCTGCTTGGGCTTGTCTGCGTGGGCGTGTGTTTGGATTAGTTGTTGTGCTTACTGCTCCGTTAGGTTCCTGATGTACTCCTCTGTGGAGTTGTCCAGCAGTAGATCCATCAGGAAACCCAAGGTCTGCTTAGAGGCTCTTACCGCCCTGCTGGCTATGGCCTCAACGTGGTCTGCCGTTTCTCTGTGACTACAAGGGAGGAAAAAAGGAAGACAAAGTGAAAGGAGGAGGGAAAGGAGAAAGTGAGTAACAGAGAATAACAGACCATTACAACTGCCTGAGGAAAGATGAAATGGATTTCAGCATCGATGACTTCCCCTCACTGACTCTCTGGTCCAGATTTCTGTAACTACCACATAATAGTGCTGCATACTCTGATCGATTGAAAGTGGCCTAACAACAATGTGACAAACTAAAAGAAGGAAGCAAGGACAAATGAAGTTTCACAGATTACTTACAGTGGTCTTTTTCTTGTAATTGGCCACTAAAGGTCCATTGACCTGACCTACCTTTTCATCAGGACCAGTGAGTCATTGACCATAATGTTCCATTTGTTTGGTCCTGACACCACATCAAAAGGACTGATCTATGAAAAAGGTAGAGAAGGAACGCAACATGCTGAGCAGGACTGAGAAATGACAAAAAGTAAAGTAAAGGTCAGGCCTTGAAGAAACTTCAACATGTTTAATTTAATAATTTGAACTAAAATCTCCAGAAAAGCTGCCATGGGTTTGCCTCAAAATGGTGGTCTGGGGCTTGTTTTTAATTTTGCAAATAATAAAATTCCTCTAATGAACCACTGCACTTAAGTAGATGTATTTTTTATTCAAAAAGGTTCAGTGCAGGGCCATATGGAAAAACCTACCTCAAAATAAATCCCTGAAGTTTTGTCCTGATAAATGTAATGTGTATACAGTCAAATGCAGAATCCTTCCCCGAGTGACATTTAATTTGAGAAAATGCAAATTAAAAATGGGAAAACTCAATTGACACTCTTTTTTTCTTCATTTTGGGTGGCTGCTCTGCTTATTAATATGGAATTAAATTGCAGCTGCTTCAGGCTTACCCAAGTGATAAGGGCTACGGAGGTACAGTGTATCTGCGCACGTACAGACACACAATCAGAAATAGAAAGCTATATATTGGCAAAACCAGCACTCTCAGCTACCTCAACCTAAATAACATAGCAGCAGTATCCATAATAGATTCCTGCAAGCATCGTCGAGAGACAGTATAAAGCCTTGTGGTGTGTGAAGAACAAGTTGTTAATTTTAGCGTCAACCAAACATTCTTTGGATTTTCCTTTGGAGGAAGGAGGGGGCTGGAGGTGTGTGTGTGTGTGTATGTGTGAAAGAGATACTGTTTTGCTTTGGGGGATCTTTGTGGATCTATACAGAGGAGCTTCGCCTAGAGTATTAAACTGCAGCATCCCATAATAAGGACAACAAATCAATTGCATTACATACAAGATCAGCATGATTGTAGACCGGGGGAACACTTAATAGCTATTCACAATAGCTATTCAGAGCATTTTATGCAACTAAATACTTGGAATATATGCTAACTAGGTGGGTCATTAACTCAATGTTGAAGATATGATATGTTTGATTCACCTACCATGTTGTCCAGGTCCAGTGTTGCCTGCTTTAGCTGTTTCTGAGATGCTCTGATCATGAAAATAGTCTCGGTGAAGGTTTGACACACACCCCTGCTCCCTTCATCCTTCCTCCTCTCCTCCCTCTCTCCCCCTGTCATGCTGATGCTGCAGTTCAAAGTAGATGTAATGCCATGCAGCTGGGCTAAGAGTTTGCCTGTAGAAGCTTCCAGCGAGGAAAATTGTTTTATGAAGGCGTCCCGTGCTTCTGAAAGAACAAAGAGCACAAAGCAAATAAAACCACATTAATTATTTTACTCTGAATATTCTTCCAGCTCGAACGCTGTATTTTAATACATCTCTCTCATTTACTGTGTAGACTCAGATTCTCATCCTTCCTGCCTATCTGTTTGAAGAAGTGAAAAAAAACAAATCTGTGCGGAATTCTGTCCAGATGTTAACACTTTTGTCAAAGTCTCACTTTGTACTCTGTGGTGTTTCTAGACTTACTGCATAGCCAGTGTGGAGAGTACAATTAGTACAATATGTCTGAATGTTTGTTTCTTTATTTTTTGACAAACTCTGCTTATCTCTTTGTCTTTGTGTCTTATAAAATGAGAGATTACAAGTGTGTGTGTGTGTTTCCCAGTGTGTGCCCTCACAGTGAGCCTGTCGCTCCCACATACTCATTAAATTATTATTGGGCCACCCAGTGTCTTAAAGAGCATGGCTGGTATGTGTGTGTATGTGTGTATAAGTATGTGGGTGTTGGGAGGGGGGATTGTTAGACAACTGTTATCGTGATTGCAACTATAATCATAATAAACCAGGGATTAGAGATGCACCGCCTGTCATATAAATAGGGATTAAGTTGGTCACACGGCGCCTTGTTCTATATTGTTATGATTTGTCTCCATTTGGCCTGTGCAGCTGAGCCTGTAAGCCCTTTCCCCTCCAAAGATAATGAGGATATATCAGCATTGTGTTAAAGTAATTGGGAGAGGTTTGTATTGTTGCCTGCTTCCTGATTTAATCGCTTTGTTGTGCTGTATCTGTGTGTCTGTGTCACATCGAGGAGACGCAGACAGAGCAACGGCCCATTTGCAGAATGCCGGGGGGGCGGTTTCATGTCAATTTTCTTAGCCATGCTTGCTGGTCTTGTATGTACTGATATGGCATGTTATCATCTCACAGCCAAAATGTGACACAATAGTTACAATGGCACGTAAGTGAGCTTTTCACATTTCACAAAGACAAGGCTGCCAAGTGTCTCTTACATGACCACATAGGAAACATTAAAAGGACTGACAGGCCAAGTAGAATTATCTTGGCTTCTGGCTGCTGTTACCTTGGAAGGCCAGAAAATCCTCCAGAGCATTGGGTAGAGTATCCTCCCTCTGGTGCTCATGCTCATAAAGCCTGGGCATGTGATACTTCAGCAGGTGGTGCTGCTTCCCAAATCTACCTCGGCAATCAAAGTGAGCCAAGAGCTTCTCCAAATCCTGCAGGCGAGTCCTCAGCTTTTCTGCCTGTAATAGCAACGAGATTTATCACTGTCAATGAGAACACAGAGGACCAAAAAGACACAGGGCTGTGACAACATATACCACAAAAAAAATATCTACGCATCCAGATCTCTGTATTTATTCAGACACAGGGATTGAGATGGCACTCTGATTCTTGGTACACCCCAACATCAAAATGTAGTATTTCAACAAAAGCAATGAATAAATGAATAGCAACACCAGGATAAGGACAAAATACGGTTTTCAT
Source organism: Lepomis macrochirus (assembly GCA_024633595.2). NCBI lineage: Eukaryota > Metazoa > Chordata > Actinopteri > Centrarchiformes > Centrarchidae > Lepomis > Lepomis macrochirus. The sequence goes on from JALXJV020000019.1 coordinate 21,170,636, forward strand.
ATCCGCATCCACTCACACCGCTCTCTGCATACTGTAGCATGTGGTTGAAGAAAGCGTTTCAGAAGATAACTAGATTAGACTTCTTGGAAAATGGAAGTTCAGGTTTGAAAATGGAATGAAGGTGCTGTGATGGGCACCAATTTTCTGACCTATAAAAAGGAGCCTATAACCTTGCTGTGATCACACCTCTTTTTCAAACCACTTATAAGTGTTGCACGTGTGTGATCATCAGGCATATTCTCTAGTAGCAGAAACATTTGTGGTTGCTGATTGTATTAGCGTTTAGTTTTTAGTATTAAAGTATAGTATAGTATTATAGTGTTATTAGCAGTCAAGGTGCTAATAAGCTCACATCTCCAATTCAGTCATTTTTACAATAGGTATGACATGTGTTTTATTTAAAAAAAACACTGCACTCTGCTGTGATTGATTCTTGTCTTTGAATATGTACCATATATTTTTCTCATTATTTTGCTTTTTTTCACTTTCTTTTTAATATCTGTCTTGATCATCGATCGCACATCTCTGTCTTTTTCAACCTTGCTCTCTTTGTGCTTGTTAGTCTTTTCCTTCCTGTGTGCAAGCCAGAGGAAAATGTGAGCAGAAAGATAGAGAGTGGGAGCAGAAGAAAAGGAGAGCTGGGGGAGACTGAGGATAGTGAGAGTAATTGCAGGTGTTCAGAGCAGACAAGGCTTGGGATGTTCACTGAATTGCTAACACTGTGGAAATCACAGCATGCATTCACACGGGTACAAGCTGGTCCGGAGAGAACTCACAGCCACTTTAGCTGGAACAAGAATATGTACAGAGAATAGACAGAACATGTTGGTGGTATTGGATTGGCCTCAGAAGGCAAATCCAGGGATGCAGCACCTTAGCATACAGGCGTGGGTTGCTATAAATCTAAAGGGACAGGAAGAAGCAGCACAGGAGATCATTAGGGTAAATGTCTCTTTCTGTTTCACTGCACATCTACTGTTTACTTGCAATCTACGAATACAAAGGAACCATATGCCTGCCATGGGGGTCTACATATACAAGGTGTGCTGGGGGGATTGTGCTATTTCAAGAACAAAATGCACCATGTAATAGTAAGAGCCAAGACACTAAGCATGTGCAAAACACTTATGTGAATTTGTGCAGTAATATGTGCAGCAAACACACATTAATAAATGTGAAAAGGACAATCTAGACAGACTCAGAGAATAAAGCATGGGATAAGTGCATTTATGCAGTTTTCACAATATTTAAAAATATTGACACCTAACTTGAAGATAGTATTTAGTCGATCAACAGAAAATAATTGAGAATTTTGCTATTTGATTAATTGTTTAAGTATTTTTTGAGAAAAAGTACCAAACAAACATTATTTATCCTGTTTCATATTACTTTAAGGTGAATAGCTTTGGGTTTTGAGCCTTCAGCTCTGCAAACGTGGGATGGCCATAGGCTATGTGTTTATTAAATATAGAATTGACAGAGCAATCCATGATGAAAATGGTTGTTAGCTGCAGCCCTAAAACATACTATGAGCTTATAATACAATTCTTTCCTGAATTTGTTTTTATCACTATTAGTCAGTTTTTAAAGAGGTCATATTATGCCCAATTTCAGGTTCATAATTGTATTTAGGGGGTGTACGAGAATGGGTTAACATGTTTTCATTTTCAAAAAACAACATATTTTTTGTGATACTGCACACTGCTGCAGCACCTATTTTCCCTCTGTGTGTTTGAAGCTCCGTTTTAGCTACGGAGTAAAGCATCGCACTTCTATTTTATCTTTGTTGGGAATTGCACATGGCAGTCCCTAGTCATGGTGTGTGCTGCAATTCAGTGCGTTTCTCCACCAGTGTTTCTGAGGGCGTGCCACACTTGTTTTCAGGCAGTTTAGGAGCAGTGTTTTCTGTGGGAGTAACTGCCTTTGGTGGTGGACTCACTTTGCTAATACATGTATAAAAAAGATCTATAACACAATATAGGAAAGTGAACCTCTTTAAGTAACTCACCCCTGCTGTCTCTGAGATGCATATCTGCTGGATGTTTCAATAGGCAATAGTTTGCTAACACGTTAATCAACCTAAATGGTGATGATATTTCTTTGCCCCCCAAATCAGTAACTGCAGGTTTAAAGCCATTATGCGTAGAATTTGAAACATTCCAGATTGTGGTGCCCCCAAATGGTGAGTCTCACACAAACATGCATAACATGCATAGATAATCACAAACAACAATAAACTCACCTGTTTCTTGACAAGGCCATAACAAATTGGGCATTCCTCACACTGGTGTGTGGCTCTGTTGTGGAAATAGTTCAACTCGCATTTGTCACACTTATAACCCACAAAGCCCTGGCGACAGTGGCAGGTACCGTTACTGTGACACTGCATGGAAATTGAACCCATTGGGTCACAGTTACAGGCTGGGAGAGGACAGCCGACAGCAGAATGGGACCACAAGGAGACGAGAGAGAAGTAGATGTAAACATTTTAAAAGTTAGAATTGCCTTCATGTGTGATCTGTATTAGAAGATGTGCTAAGGGATTAGAGGATGGTACAGTGCAGTTGTGATGCCTGAGGTATAGTCCTGTACCTCTGCAACCTCGTGACGAGAATCCAAAGAAGCCCACACGGCAAGAATCACACAGTCTCCCCTCCACTCCTGCTCGACACACACACTGCCCTGTGATTGGATGACATGCGATGGACGACGAGCCAATTGGATTACACTGGCACCTGAGGAAGGCAAGGCATCTTAATAATAGATTTAGTTTGTAAGCTTAATTATTTTATCTGTTCAACTAATCCACCTAGCATTTCACAGGTGATCTCTGTACCTCTCACATCCTACACCAGGTTGGAGGTTGAAGAAGCCAACCTCACAGTAACTGCAATCCCGTCCGGTCACATGACTGAGGCACTGACAGTCTCCTGTCTGAGGGTGGCATTCGTTTATATGCCCAGCGGATCCGGCAGGATTGCAGTTGCACACTAGAGGAAACAAATAAAGCAATTTCATTATTAAAACAGTGATTATATTACACCGTTAACAGCTCGAAATGTGGCAATGCATCACCTTAGCATAGTGGACTTTTTATTGATTTGATCCCAGAGTGCTTGAGGGAAAAGTGGAAGGAAATGACAGACTGTACCAGGGAGACTCATGGATCTCTTTCTGACATTGTTTTTTACAGAAGTTCGACCCGGGGCTTCCAGGTAGAACTGAAGTATTATAAAAGAATCAGAGGATGAACACATCACAGCTATTACTCGTTGGGTCTCTGTCTCCCTTTATAGCTTTATTTCACCGTTTCATTCACTCAGGCCTTTTTTAAATTCTCCTAACCTAAAGACTCTCATTTTTTTTTGCCCTTTATGACTCAAGGGTGCTACACCTGTTGAATTTGAACTCCTGAGTTAATTAATCAAGTCCATTTGAATGCACTACTGTATTTTCTATGTTCAGTTAAAAACTGAACCCAAGGCCATGTAGTCCTTAACGGAATTTGTTCAGAATACTGTTCAGACTTGACTCTACTTGTCCTGTTTTAAACAACTGAACCATCTGAATTTAACAGTCATTCTGATGGCGTGTCAAGAATGTCTTGAGTGAGAAGTCAAGGATTTGTAAAGATCCCCTGGGTGGGTGGTGGTGATGGCGCAATTGTTAAGACTGTGCCTTTGGTGTGGTTCAAAACCACACTGTGACCCATCCACCATTGTGTCCCTGAGCAAGACACTTAACCCCTAGTTGCTCCAGAGGCGTGCGACCTCTGACATCAGATAAATGTAGATATGTTTTAAGATAAATGAAAATACAGTGTGTCTGAAATGTTTTTTCCACAATTCTTCAGCTACCATGTTATATGTTCTTAAAATTACATCTACTTCTTCTCTCTCATTGTAAAATCTATTAATATGCAAATATTGTTCATTTCAAAAGTTTAACAGCCGGACACAAATTTCTCCTATTCACTGAAAGTCCATTCTCAGCAGAAATGCACTCAGGGCTTCAAGTTTCCACATCTGTGTAAGTTGCACATTGAACCATGATTGGCTTCCAAACTAGCTGATGTCACAGAGTCATGCTTTATGTACAGGTGCTAAACTCAGATTTAAAGGGCACCTATTATGCTTTTCCACATTTTCTGGCATATCTATAATGTTACAATGTCAAATGTACTTGTTAAACTTGGCCAAAGCTTCAAATAATGAGAAGTATTTTAAACAAATCCCATTTTCCCTTGTTCTGAATGCTCTGTTGCTCTGTTGAATGCTCAACATTTTTTAAAAAAAAAGGCACGGAATGACATCATACCCAGTCAGATTTCCATATATGGTTATTTATAGGCAGAGAATGTGAGCCACGCCCACAAAGGAACGAGCAGCCCAATCCAAGTCCCTCCCCTTTTGATGGACCACCATGGGACCTTACTTTGGAATATTTGCACAGTATTCAAATAACAGACAACACATTTTTTGATCCCATTTCAATTGAGCCCTGAATTACACGTGATGATGGTTAATAAAAGTCAAGAGGGTGGGGGGGAATTAGAGATAAAGGAGAATCTACAGCTTGTTATAGGACTGGAAATCCAGTATAATAGGTCCCCTTAGAAACCTCCCTCCTACAGCAGATGAATGCAAAAGCAGCCTAGTGTCAAATCAAAAGAAAAAACATAATAATAAACTATTTGACCAATTTTCCATTGCAGTCCCTTCTCAGTAACTCACGCTTGCACTTTTGGCCAACTGTCTGGTTCAGGGCATCACCATAGAAACCCCGCTGGCAATGTTGGCAGCGGTCGCCCTCTGTATGTCCCAGGCATTTCAGACATCGCCCAGTGATGTGGTCACATATTCCTACTGCATTGAAGTCCACGTTGCCATTGCAGTCGCATCTCACACATGGTCGAGCTGCCCCAGATTGTCCCAGGGGGTCACCATAGTAACCATCTTCACACATCTGACAGCGCAGCCCTACACAGGGGAAAGGGGGAAGAAGCGGGTAGGAGTTAGATGGATGACTGAGCTAGAACACAGTTGGAGGTCATCCTCATGTCACCTCAGAGTCCATTATAATTAATTTTAAAACTCGTATCAGATGTGTCTGAATGACAGGTGGCAATGTACGCTGACACTCCCCTGCAAATGAGCTGCTTCAAAGTGCATTTCAGTATCACACTGTCTTCTGGAAATTTCCTTATCATTTTGTTATTGACGTGAAGCCCATTATTTACTGCGTGGTGCCGTAAAAATGATGTTACATTGTTGGTGGTCCATCTCACCTGTCTGTCCGGTAGGGCAGTTGGTACAGACCACCTGTCCTGTCTCTGCAATTTGGGCACAGCTGGTACGGTCCGGGCAAGGGCAAGGCTGACAATCACCAGGCGTGCCAATCAAAGCATTGCCATAGTAACCATCCAGGCAGTGCTCACAGGTCATCCCGGTAGTGAAGTCTGAGCACTCACACACACCTGAAACAGAGAGAGGAGTGTAGCAATTATAGACTCGTTCTACACACAAGCACACCTGCTTGTGTTCGTCATTGTTTTTCTCACTTTGCGTTTGACACAGAGACCACAGAGGGTGATGTTTCCTCCATTGCCAGCAGAGTGCGCTGTGTCTCTGACCATAACTGCTGCCACTCCATAACCCAATCCGGTAAGAAAACATTCCCCACAGCCCACCATGGAGAGCAGAAGACAACTAAATTCACCCCGACTGTAATTGCTTTGGGAAATATAAGAGCCAAATGCAGTCCGAAAGACCTTCAAGAAGTAAAGCAATTCCCCCACCAAGTGGGAGAGATTACCAATTCTATGATGTCCTAAAAACAAACTGTTGTTTCGAAAGCCTTAAAAAAACAATTTACAGTTTTAAACCACTTTAAAAGATTTGTTCATGTGTGTGTGTTGATATACACATACACAGACAATCTCTGGTGAATTCTCCTCAGTTTATTGAGCAGGTTTTCAGTCGGTATTATGCCACATTTCAAATCCAGTAAGCTACAGGAAATGCTACATGATAATCAGAAAAAAATATCCACAGTAGTGATGAAGCTGACATAATGTCTGAGTAGACAATATGACTGTAAAATAGCAATACGATTGAAAGTATAACAACCACGTCTCTTGCTGAAGTTCAGTGACCTGCACTGGCACTAACGTCACAGAGTGAGATGACAGGACCCACATACACCCTCAAAACCTTCTCTGTGCTTGCCAGAACAGCAACTTCTGAAATGAAACAGTGAAAATTTGACATAATACACTGTGGCATTCTAATTTAATAACTGAGTGACTAAAGCTTACAGAGGACCATAAAGTTCTAAGTGTTAATGTTCTTGGAAAACCGTAAAGAAAAAAGCAACTGCTAAGATGATCATAATGAGCAGACGTTCATAAAATTTTAATCAACATTTATGCATCTTAAAACAAAATCTTAGCTGCTTTTCTGCTGCTGTGTGTAACTGCAAGAAGATATTAAGCATTCCTGCTGCAATGCATGATGTTTGGCTTTTAGTATTCACAGAGCGTCTGGATATCACAGAACTTACAATAATTTGAATCATTTCTTAAATTTCAAAGTTTCTCAAACGACTTCAGCATGGGTTGATAACAATAATTGCACTGATTTTCTAGAGAACACCAATAAGATCTCGATGCATAGCAAATAATTCGAGGGCATGATTTTACAGAGTCCTCATTAAAATTTCCCATCACTCCCTCATAGCCTATGGTGTGATTCAGTGAGAAGCTCTTTGCTGTGCATTTTTAAATCAGCTCACACCACTGAATACTGGAGTAAAGAAATTCTTACCTCTAGTTATGGTGTCACCGCAACCAGTGTCTCCCATCACTAAATAAAACCCTGTTAACTTCAGACCTGTAAGTCAAGTGTGTATATGGGATAGAAAAATGGCTGCAAAGCCAAATTGATCACATAGCCATTAGGGGGAACAATTATTCCATTGCCTGATGAAGTGCAGACTTCTGGGTAAAAATCATTAGTTCTTCGGTGAGCTGAAGTGAATAATACATGACTGCCAAGCATGTAATGCCAGTCATTTAAACAAAGTATTTAGTAATAATGATTGTTCCTAGCATAAAGAAGTGAATCTTTCTAGGATTTCACAAGGCATTACAATGACACTGATGGTGTGCAGTGTCAGTCCCCAATGAGCCATAGTAAATTTAATGGCAGCAGGAATGTGCTGACTTTACTGAGTGTGAAGATGACTGAGCGTGATATGAGGCAGTAGAGCCACTGAGGGCCTCCTCGATATTATTATCATTCCACTGGCTCCTCGGAAAAGCTAACGGCATGCATCACAAACTGCGGCTGAATGGCAGGATGGCTAGTCACATGATATTCCTCATCGTCATGCTAATCATCATTACTTTATAACGTCCCTGCAGAATAAATTTATCAATGAATCAATGACCGTTCATTCAGCCCTAATGAATTGGGATTTCTGTGAAGCTCCCTGTTGAGCTGCACACTTTGAATCCTTTGACAAATCCACACAATCCTGCTATTCTGCTCTCGCCCTCTCGTACTCCTCCCCTTTCAGCCATGGAGCGCAGCCCTTCAGCACTCCGCCTGAACTCTGCTTGTCTGTTCTGTGATGGCAAAGCAATATTTTTGTATGGGAAACAAGCAGTCTGGAGGGTGTTTTTTTTTTCAAGAGATACCCTCCATCATATACACATCACACTCCAAAGAGCTCCTTTCTACCAGAGCTCATTCTACCTGCACCTCATCTTTCCACTCTACTCCTCATTGTACTCTCTACAGAAATACACACACACCCAGGACTAATGCACTTCATTAAGGAAGCCACTTGTGGAGGATAGGAATATATTGGAATACATCATTGTATGATAGCTGCAGGGGCACAGACAGGTACTACAGAACAAATGAAAGACTGGTAGCTTTGCTATCTACCTTTTTCCACATTGCTCTCACTCATTGTGTTTATACTTGTGCGTCATTCAGTGTTCCTCTCAAACAAAGTGCAATGAGTAGCTCTTGTAAAGATAGTGGTTATCATTGTTTGTGTTAGCTTGTAATAACTTTAGCACCAGATAGAGATAGAAAAGTGTAAAAGAAAATCTAAGGAGAAATGGCTTTAAATGGCTTTATTTTTGTTTAGGTAAAGATCAGAGCATGCCTCTCTTCTGTTATTACATCTTGTGGCCAAAATCTAATTTATTTACTGACCAAATTGAGTTTCTAAAAATCATTGCATTCATTCCACAGCATCTTGGGAGGTCTCTCTGGAGGAGAAGGGCAATGTGTGGGGTCTTTGATGATGTGTGAGCGCAGAAATACAAGTAAAACAAGCACATGACTTCAATGCAACATGTGGCTGAGCAAGTTATGTGACTGTTTATTCTTCTTTTTTGCTTTGATCTACAGCGACAAGTCCCTTTTAATGTGATTGCAAAAAAATTGCAACAAAATAATTCTATAATAAACTAAAAATGGATTTGCATTTTCTTTTCTGCTTTACATAAGCACATATTACAACATGGTTGTGATGTCAAAAACAGGCGCTTTTCAAGACTGTCTACTTAGTCCAATGGAACATTAAAAAGCTTCAGGCCAAGGAAATCTATTTACTAATGCATGTGAACACCCTGTTCTAATGAAGGGAAGGAAACAAACCAGAAAGAGAGAGACAGAGAGAAAAAATTTTGTCTGCAGCTCTCAGGCCTTGAGGGTAGACATTGGGGTAAATCTGCTGCGGGACTGTTTGATGGCGATGTTGCTCTCTAATTTAACACAGATATGCTGCCATTGCCTGCTGCTGCAGATGTGGCTTGTCAGTGGGGTCTGAATGAGTGGACTGCTGCAGAGGATAATGTTAATGTGCACAAAACGGATGACTGGGGAAATATGTTTTGTCACACTGTGACTGTTGAACATAAATGCATCAATTCCTGTTTTGTGTATAGAGTCTGTAAGCCAAATTGTTGTGGCTAAGGCCCTGGAGTATCAGGCATGGGGACACAGTGGTTGTAGCTCATGTTTTCTTTCCATACCTCTGGGTCACCTAGCTGTTGTAGTGGTGGTTGATGAATGATTTACTGTGTATTTTACTTAAATGTCAATCCATTTATGAAGTTGATGCAATAAGCTGCTAAATCATTAGCCTGGATTGATTGTGTTTGAATATCTTGAAATGTAATCAGTTGATTTAACCACAAGGGTGAGACTTTCTCAAGGGGACAAGATCTGCAACATAATGGATTAGGTGGAGACAAAAATATTCCTTTTAGCCAAGTTAGTGGATGGTAAGAGATGTCCAGACTCAAGTATGCCAACAACTATTATTTAGATTGCATGTTTTTTTTTCTACAGATATTCACTGTCAACAGATAATCCTGACATTTCATCTAGTGCCACCAGTAGGTCAAAGTTATCACCTATCCTGTGAAAAAAAATGGTATAGCCATTCATGGTACCCACACAATGACTTCTACTGACTTATATGTTCCCCTGACTTTTTATCTAGGACCATCATCAGGCCAAAACTTTAATTTGTCCAATGGTATGGTTATTGATAAAATAGTTGCAAATGACTAACACAATAAACCAAGATGGTGAACATTGTAACCATTATGCATATACAGCATAAGATAACTAACTAAGCACATCCTCACAGAGCTGATAGCATGGCTGCAGAGTCTTGTTTAATGTGTCTCTTGCATGTCCCCCAACTTTGAGAAAGTGCAATACTAAATTGTGGGAGTGTCCCTTTTAATTGCATCTCCCCAGTTCCTTCTATTAACATTTTATATATCCAGTCACAACAAAGTGGAGAAGAGCTCTATTTTTTGTAGCTCTCTCTGCAAGATACAGTGGGTTGTTTACTTCTTATCTAGGGGAAACTTACTCATTTTCATTCATTTTGGTGATTCACTGGGTTGGTTCTGTATAGTTTTCCTTGTCTAAACTAATTTTATCAAGGGAAAGGTTGAAACCTTTTCAAACCAGCAATCTCTTGACAGTGTGACTGGAAACCAAAGGCAGGCAGACAGAGTGTGCACATTGTTTATCTTTCTGTTTATTTTTCTGTAAAATAAATGCACTGGTTGTGAGGAGATAAGTAAAGCGTGCTGAATGGGATCAGCGGGAGAAATTACATGGTAAGATTCATTCTAACTGACTACATCTGTTTTTTGCTCTTTCTCACTTCCTTTTCCCCTCACTGTCGCTCCTCATATCCCATCACGCTGATATAGACCGGCATCTCAAGGCTTAGCCTGCAACAAATACAGCCCACCAGAGAGATTAGGGGACTGAATAAGCCAGCACTAGAGCCAGCTTCACTCTCTATCAGTTTGTCTGCCTCAACTTTCTCCCATAGATTTTTCTAAATAATGACCTTAGAGAGCTGAAGATGGCATTTAAGCAGGCATTTGGAAAATGCACGCCCTGGCTTCCTCCGTCTCATTCTAAAGCGGCCCTTTGTTGGTAAACACTGACTCACAGTATCCTCCATTTTAACTTAGCATTCAAATGAGTATTGCAGTGAGCAGCATGTCTGGTAATTTCTTCATCTGTATCTTAATTCATGTAATGAGACAGTACTCTGGGTGATGGCCTTTATTAGGCTGACTTCAATGTATTTCGCTGCAGGAGCCCCTGGTGGTCCGTTCTCCTTCACAGACTAAAACCAAAAAAAGCTTCTGTTTCCCGACCTCCTCCACCAATGCAGTGGGCGTGACATTTAGCTATGCAAAACCACTTTGCATTATTCAAAAAATTTGGCCCCACTCAAATGTCAAAGTGAGAAACAAGCATATGCTGTTATGAAACCGAACAAGGAACAGAAGGACCTTATTTATTCTGGGGTTTGTAGAGCAGATACACAGGCCGTGTCCAGGTACTTGTGGTCAGCAGAATGCAGCTAACTATAGCTGGCCTTCTTATAATAGCCACAAGATCATAGCAAGAATAAGTGGTGCGAACGCGTGAGAACAGTCTATGCATTGGGCAAATGATCTTACAGCAGTCTGTCTGTGGATATGTATCTGTAGACGCAAATAAAGATTACTTTGATCCAAGATTTTAAATCTTTAATGATTTTAAAAACATCATAAGAATTATGAGAACACAAATGTTTTTTGTGCATCATATTTATTGAAAGCAATGGGAAGTGTGGTTAACGGGCTTTTAACCTAATTAACATGTGATTTTTCATTAATAATGAGTCATTGATGCGGACAAAAGGAAATTCATCAAATTATTCCCTGGCTGTGGTTCAGTACAACAGAAACTTTTTGGCTTTCAGTAAAAATGTGAAATTGCAGTTTTGTCCCAAATTAGCCTAGTATTGTGTTTTGTATGCTAATTATAATGCATTGTTTAGCAATATGACTGAGAACAATGGGGAAAGGCATTGAGATAGATGAGACTAAGGATCCAAATGAGACCCCTCTCCACAATAAGTTTTGTATCTACAGTACATGATTAGGCCAAATTTAGATTCTCTATATTTTGAAGTCTAAGATTTGATAAGTGCACTAAGTACAGCTGAGGCTGATGGGAATGTTGTTAATGTTGCAGGTATTTGGTCATAACAATAAAAATTCTGAACTGATGGTGTGTGCTGGATCACCAAAGTTGACTCAATCCATCCTGGGGGCGACATGAATGTCTGTACCAAATTTCATTGCAATCCATACAGTGGTTGTTGAAGTATTTCTGTCTTGATCAAAGTGGTCGACACTGTGTGACTAAAAGGAATGGTAAAAATCAAAGCAACAGAGGCAGGCATATCCTGACTTTTAGCTCCAAAAAGACTTACCATAATACAACTAGATAGCCTATTTTCATGAGACCTTCTCAGCCTGGCAAATACCCATGTCTTTCAAACCTCATGCTACCAGTTTGACAGACTCTCTGTTAAACATGTGTAGACCCCTCTCACTTGAGTAAATGTCTCAGATGTAAGAGAGCTGCCAGACATTGCACATCTGTTTTCACAGGTTTAGTAGCAGTCCATGACTACCTATTTTTTTCAGTTTGTGACTTTGCCACTTTAAATACATTCATAGTCACATATGATTCATTTTTGTTCAAACCCATCTTCAGATGACATTGCTCTCTGGAGATGTAAGTGTGGTTCACCATGGAGGACGAACACAGGTCTATTAGAGAGCATGGCTAACAGAGGAGCTTTAATACAGCATCTTACTGCTCAATACCCAGGGACAGTGTCGAGACCACTGTCGTTGACGTATTTCATTTGTTTAGGTGATTAATGAGCGCTCTCCTACAGCGTGGACTGCAGAGAAAATTGAGTGTCTCCATGTTATCTGTACATTACAATCAAATCTCTACTTCCACAACACTCTCCCTCAAGCTTGAAAATGATATTATAAATTTTAGCCTCTCACTAATTTTATGGATGGTGTGTATGCAATTAACACAGTGTATATAATGCAGAAAAGCATGATACACAGAAATAAAACAATGTCTAAAACTGTAGAAACACATGAACTACACACACTGTTTTATCTAAAGGATATATGCTTGACTTCATCAGCCGTGCAGCGCCAGCGGGCGGCAGAAATCACAATTTGCTCGTCCCGCCACAAATATTACCATTTCCAATCTGTTGTGTTGTGCTACAGCAAATAGAACCGACAACTTAGAGAGTGTTAATAAATCATGATTATGATGCACCATTGGCTGCGACTTCCCTCAGCAGCCAGTGAATAAACTCCATCCCAATTCTGTCTGTGGGCACACCCTGCATGATGATACAAGTCGTTAGGTAATTATACAGCAATTAAGATTCTGATAGGAGAAACAGCAGGTTGGTCCGCCCTTGTGGTGACAAATGATGAACAGGGTGTCTCTAATCGACTTACTTTGATAGTTCCCCTTGACCTGAACTTATAGATTTATGGAAAGAGCTTCTGCTGTTTGTTTGCTCCCTTTTTTGAGTAAAGACAAGCCAGCAGGCCTTCAGAAGATGACATGCCATCATATGTATTTGAAAAGGAAGGCTAATATTAACTATCTTCCTTTCCTGATAGTCAGCTAATGCTATTCAACCCAGGACATTCATGCCAAAGGACACAACATGCGGAGGATTTTTGATCCATGACTCAGAGGACACATCGCGTTCCATATTTAACTCTCATTCATCATTTGCATGGCACTTGTACCTTGTAGATGTCTTTAAAACATCCTGAGAAGCATGTGTCTGTATAAAAATATCTTCACAGTGTGTGGGGACCTGTCAGGGATGAACTCTGTTAAGATGCTAAATACCGCTAAGCTCAACCTGCAGAGTGTAAACCAAAATTCTTTGATGTTAAACAGTTAAACAGGTTCATTAATAAATAATGGGGGTTTCCTTCCAACAACTCAACACAAGCACATTGGTGTTCAGACCGCCCTGAAAACTCTTTCCAATCGTTTTACTCTTTAAATCTTTTTAAAGAACAGGGGAAAAATAAACTGACTTTTCATTTTTTTTATCTCATCACTTTTCCTCTCACATCTGCTCTCTGATTTAGGTCGAAGATGTGATGCTGTTGTGCACTAAATTCGGTTCTACATAAAAGCACTTACAAATTACACTTCGCATGAAAGAACTGAATGTTGCATGCTATATTAATACAAAGCAAATGTATCTATGAAAGACAGGAAGATAGACAGGAAGTGGAGGAGTCTGCACAGAAGGGAGTCAAGGACAATAAAAACAAAGTCAAGGTGACTGTGGAGAGCAGGTGCTGAGAGGAAGAAGGAAGCAGAAGACAGCAAGAGGCTGACTAGGGAGTCTGGGGAACAAGAAGAGGCAAAGAGAACAAGTATGTGTGTGTGTGTGTGTGTGTGTTTGAGAGAGAGAGACATCCAGATTGAGAAGAGACATAAGAGACACAGGAAATCTGCAAGCAAATTAGACATCATTAGCCAAGAGGCGGTTAACAAGTCTAATTAGGGGGGAGGCAGGCAGGCAGTGATACCAGACTTGCTTCCGGACCTCAGACACAGACACACACAATCATATAGCCACACACACACACACACACACACACACACACACACACACACACACACACACACACACACACACACACACACACACACACACACACACACACACACACACACACACACACACACACACAGTCAGAAACATAATACACACTCACAGCCAAAGCTTAAGGCATCTCCTAACTAGGTCAGATCTCTGATTCTTTAAGGCTGAGGGTAGGAGGCTGAGATAGAAAGGAAGAAAGAGATTGAGGAAAGATAAAAGAAGGAGGGTGGGACCTTGGATGGGAGAGTTGTCTGCTCTTGGTGAGATGGAGAGACTTGTTTAAAGCTGCAAGAGTGAGATAGCGTGGAAAAGACTCAAGAAATAAGAAAGGGAGTGCATATAATACACACTCACAGATGCACACACATGCACACACACACACACACACACACACACACATATAAGTTGACTTATTTACACGCTCAACAGATGCTGTTTTACTTCTGTCATTTACGGGATGTTGCGTTCAGTATATGAATCTGAAAGAATACTGCAGCTGCTGTTATTATCGCCCATAAAATGGCAGGTGGATTAAACACACACTTCTAGTTTATATATTATTATAAAGATTAGTTGCGTGAAATGAGGAGAATTGCTGTATTAGTACAACCATCCACTTCTCCATTTGAGTGATAGCTTGCCAATGCTCCTGAGGGATGAATGAGTTATATTCCCTTGAAGCGATGATGGCTGAATGTCAGTTTTGGGAAGACAAAGAAAAATGCTTCAGTCGAACAGCCTACATCTCTTTCTGTTCCCTCTGCTCTCTCAGAGGCACAGTGACAGAAAATATTGTCTCAGCAACCTCTGATGATCCCTCATCTCATGTAACGCTGGCTGGATGCTTCAGAAGAATGGCTTCATTGTCTAACTAGCAACTTGGATCAGTTGATTATTCTATAATAATACTACAACATGCTGTTCTGCTTAACAGTGAGCAATGAGCAAAACTTGTTGCATTGGCCAATACTATTAGTGGTAATAGTGTTGAGGACTGACTGAAGAAAATGTGGACTTTAATCACCACTCACTACTCACTACTCAAGCTGTGTTACATGACAATTTAGAAAAGAAAATTAAGTCTTACAAGTATGATTCAACTCTTATTTTACAACCTGTTTGATGCTACACCTTTAAATGCAATAAAGTTAATAAAATATAATGATGGATCTGATTTACTTTCCTTTCTCCAGTGTTGTAGTATTGTACTTCCATGAAGTTGGGTCTTGCAAAAGACAAGTTACTAAAACAACGGTCAGTGGCCAAGATATCCCGACTTTTAGTCCCTAATATGGGTCACCAAAAATGCTGGATCCAACACTTTCCATAAAGCAACTCGTTAGCCATCTTTCATCATGTCGCTTTCATGTTACATAGCATAACTTGGATCTGACAAAGTACTTGAACTTATATTGCAGAGATGGGAAAGATTCCAGATTCCTGTGTTTATGACTTGCAAGCCCTAATGTCACTGGACAATTCAACAACATATTTGGTATTACTACACAACATACATGTTCCCATTGATAAAATGCAGAGCAATGCATTGTGAAAATGTTAGCAGAAAGTAGTGCCCATGCCATTGACACTCCTTGTTTTCCAGTTATATAATTTTAGAGAGTCTACTAAATACATTTACACACTCAGAATTTGGATGCTCAAATAAAATAGCAGACAGTAAATATAGTGCACTAGATGGTAAATAGTGAGTGATTCTGGACACAGAGCATGTTTCTCAAACTTAACTTTCTAGTCAGTATTTGTAATTTCAAGTTCAAGCCGATATATACTTTCTAAATATCCATATATTTTCTTAAACTTGACAAAGCTACTCTAATCCATAGAAGACATTGTACAGCTGCTTTCATACGCTGTGGAGCATTTTCCGAGACAAGTAAATTGACTTTGGCAAGTAAAACTGGTGGAGTTCTCCTTTAAATATAAAATGTTCCGCATTTGATTTATGAATTCACTTTCCTGGCCATTTTAGTTTTGTTTTTTTGTATTTTTTTACATATGCAGAAGTCACTGAAACAGAAACATTGTCGATTTGTTGTCAAGTGAAGCTGCACCAAAGTCATCATGTCTTCCTGACTTATCCAGATTTATCATTTGAATACAGTTGTGTACATGCCAAGTATACTGTAAATGTTTACTTATTACCTGTCTCTGGATGACAGGTTCCATGCTGGTGGCAGTTGCATAGCACACATGTTGAGAGAGGCCCCTTGCCAGGGTCTTCCCGGGTGAATCCTGGGGCACACCGCTCACAAAACTGGCCTGTAAAACCAGGGGGACAGGAACAAGATTCCACCCATGGGGCAGGAGGGCTGGCTGGACCAGAGGAGATGAAAGCTGAGGTCAGGGTTACCCCTGCCAGCTGCGATGTGTCTTGAGAGGAAGGAAGAGAAAAGAAGGGAACAGCGCTTTGTTATAAAACTGATGCTAATAGAGAGGCAGTACTAAACTGATAATTGTTGCCTCAGAGGCCGGTTGAAGTGTTTGGGGCACCTGCGTTTCTCTGGAAATAGAGGAATGAATGCGTATGTGTGTGTGTGCATGTGTGTGTGTTGTCTGTGGGTCTCTGTATCTCGTTAAGCAGTAGGTTATTAGCATTTGCTGCAGTGCTGTCCCTCCCTCACTGTCTCATTACAGGTTCTGGCCTGTGTTTACAGTTTACAGTCTGACACACACACACACTAAACAGATTCATCCACCCACACGACCGTAAATGCCACACTTAATGCTCACTTGCACATGCACGTGCGTACGTATGCGCCCACACACGTACACTCATCACCCAGGGAATCTTTGATATAGCAAATGAATAAATCACTGCAGCAGAGCAAGACGAGAAGAAAAGGAGACAGGAAACTCAGTGGAGGTATGTCAGACGTGCAGTTCCTGTGGGGTTTCAAGATCCCTCTCTCCTCTCATGAATAGTGATGGGGGGCAGGCCATCCTGAACCGAAAACCCTTTCACCCTGTTCTCTCTAAACCACAGCCACAGAACACAAAATTACTTTTGTTTCTGCACAATGGATAGATGGGTGGGATAGATAGATAGATAGATAGATAGATAGATAGATAGATAGATAGATAGATAGATAGATAGATAGATAGATAGATAGATAGATAGATAGATAGATAGATAGATAGATAGATAGATAGATAGATAGATAGATAGATAGATAGATAGATAGATTGATGTGACAGTTAGGGACGTGAGAAAGTGGATGAACCAGAGGTGTGGATAAACCTTGACTTCTAACAACCTGTTCTCAAGCCATTCCTTCAGCAGTGATGAAATGCAGTTCATTTGCACCTCTGAGGGGTAATCAGTAGGCAAGCCTGTCCTCTTCCCTCTCCATGACTTGGCCTCTACCCTTTTACTCTTCTCTACCTCCTGAATTCTATTAGCTCATTCAACTGGAGGAAAATGTGCAATTAAGAACGTTTTCAGACACCTTACCCTATATTTCAGTTAATTAAAAACATTTAATTTGAAGTCACGCTGTGCAAGTTCGCTCCATCAATCCTTTCTCCAAGAAACCTTGTCAGACCAGTTGAGATTTTAATTCCCCTGAGTGGCTCACTGACAGTTTAGGTCTCTTTAGGTACCTGTACAATATGCCATTAAGCCATAGACTTCTCATAAATTTCCAATATGCCTATGCACTCTGTTCAAAACCCATTTTTTGTGGTAGTGAAAATGAAAGGTCTTTACTGTGACTGCTGTCACCGCCTGCTTTTAAAGTCTAAAGACAATACTTTTATTAAAATAATACAGTTATAAGAGACTCTCTGTGGTGCAGAAAGACATTTAAAGAGCAAAGGAGAATGTGAGACGGAGAGAGGAGAAAGATGAGAGGACAGCTTTATGGGATTTTGAAATTAAAGTTTGCCGCGCAGCCCGCAGCGATAACGCACTTCTAACATTGTCTGAGAATAAGTTTGAGACCTAACACAAATCATTAAAAGAGTTTCGCCTCTGTAATGTGCAATAGATGCAGCGTAAACTGTGTGCTTGACTTTGTTTGCACATTCATTTGGGTGGGTGGCTACAGGAAACAATTTGATGGAATATGCATGACTGCAACTCTGTTTCTGTGTGCACAAACTTCTGTGCCAGTCGTTCTGCAAGCGCAAGTGCACATGGAACTACACAACAGTGTGTGCCACAGCGCCTGCACTGAGAAACTAATTAAAATGGTGTAAGTAAGTGTGAGAGAGCTGGTGATGTTGGCCAGCTGTTCTGTCTTCTTGGTGCTCTAATCCGCTGTAATGCCTCTCAGATCCTGCATGTACTTTACAATACAAACTATCAGATGGAAAAGGAGGAAGGACACGATAAAAATAAGAGGAGGAATTCAACAACTAGTTCCTAACATCGGGGAATAAATGTCCTGTTTTTTTCTGAGCCAGAACAGTTGAAGTACTCCCTGAATACAAACACTGACGTTGTTTTAGCAACTATCTTTGGTGCAGCTTTGTTCTACTGTGCGAAGAGTATTTTTTATTAATACAAATGTGAACAAGTTTTGGAATCTTTCTGTGGCACTTTAAATGTTGCTGGTACTATTTGTAAATGACCATACATTTAGCAATAAAGTTACATAATGTTTCCCACCTGAATGCCTAAACGTTCTCAGTGAAATGCACGTACACACAACCATGGTCAAGCATGGTTGTGTGTACAGGCACCTCATGGCAAATTTGTGATTTGTGAAATTGGGCTTTATAAATAAATTTTACTTTACCCGACCAATACACACAGACACACACTTACAGTTGTGTCCTCCAGCGTTGCTGATTCTGAAAGCTGTCAGGTTGTGCAGGAGATATTGGAACTCAAAGGCAGACAACTGAGGTTTAAATCTCATCTCATTTTCATGAAGCCTGTGAAATGAGAGAAAACACACAGTTTACATGTTTGTGCAGTGCATTCAAAAGTTAACAACCTATGATTAAATACCAAAAACATCACATTTTACAGGTAAGTGGAGTAAATTTGTTTGTGCGCCTGATTTATGAACAACTGGAGCAACTACAACAATACAGCAGTTTAGTTACTCTCCACAACTAGATGATGGGCTTGACATTTAGGTTACCTACAGCACTATTAAATAGACACACACAATACGAAGAAAAATTGAAATGTGCTGACTTCAACAAATATTCAGGGTCTTGATCATTGAGCTTTGCCATCTGCTGAAGGGTTCTCTGCGAAGCAAGACTGCACAGCTGACATCTGCCTGTTTTACTCCAGGTATCATGCACTCTTTCCATTTGATGAGAGGTGCTGTGTCAGCTCCACACGGGAGATGCTATGTTACAAAATATTCTCCCAGTGCCACGGGAAGGTCCCAAAGGCAAGGAGCAGCAGTATGAAGGAACACAATGCATAACCTTCATGTACAGGTGAAGAAAACATAATTACAGGTAAAACAAAATCATAACTAGGAATGAATGAGCTTCTCATTTTCTAACATGACATTAAGTCTGCAGTTACAAATGTTAATAATGGGAGAAATAAATGGAATTTGGTCCAGATTCTCTGCAGCTTTTCCCCACAGGGTTAGGGTTAAAAGCCTCATTGCGATCTTCCTAACAAATTAAAGAGCTAGCTAAACAGCCACTTGTCAGGGCACTTGTCTCCTGCTGAAGGAGGAAAATTAGTTTTCACAACTAGGGAATGCCAGACATAACTGACTGTGCTGGCTCCTTAAACAAAGCCTCATTGAGCTGCTAGCATGACTGTAGACTCCTAGTCTTGTTTAACTATTAATAAAGGCATTTGTTACAAGTTATAAACCACATTTATAAAGGGCACCTTATTTGAAAGTGGTACTCAATTATAATATATGAACCTTGTAATTACAGGCAAGAACCATAACAGAATAAAGTGTTAAACCTTTAGTTTGTTGACCATATCAGCCCAAGTCAGGCCTTTCATGTGTGAGTGTTCGATGACCTCTATTTTATTAGGTCAACTGTTCTCAGCAAGACACTAACTCACTTTCAAAAAGCTTTATTTTGGGCATGGCCTCTGTTTTAGCATTTACATTTATACAGTGCTTATGAGAGCATGTGTGTGTGTGCATTCCTGGCTCGCCACACAGGCTCTCCATTGATGCAGCGGGTCCTTGTTCCCTGGCCTGACATGTAGGCACAGTAATAAAGAGAGGCAATTACAAACTGGGCCTCAAAGCCATGGTAATGGAGCTGGTCAGACAGCGATAAGCGGAGTGTGTATGAAAGTGAACAAACTCCCAGTCAGGCTTTCCCTATGGAGCGTCAGTGTCCCTTTTAATCAGCACCAAGCAGAGCGTGGAAAGCCACACTGTAATTAAGCCTGCTCCGCTGAGGATGAGAGATCATCAAGAGAGAAAAACCCAAAAGAATATTGGACACACGCACACACACACACCCACGTAGACAGCGAACAGAGATAGAGATACAAGGTGAGCAAGAGAACAAGACATAAACGGTGCGTAACAGACAGAGAAAGGGAATCACAGACATGATAAGGTACCAGGAGGATAAGTGAACATGTAAGTGACTGTAAAGTTGAGTATGGGGGCATGTTATTAGCATATTGTAATAGCATATTGTAATTGTCCCAATCTGCCTTTGGAAAAAAATATATTAATTAGATTGTCTATTATCCAATCCAATCCAAATGTATTTATAAAGCACATTTAAAAACAGTTGGTCAAGGTGGTGTACAATCACAAAGCCCAGATTAAAAGACAATAAAATAATAAAAGCAATAAGACAATGAGAAAACAAAAGGCAACTCCCATACTTAGTTAAAAACTAAGGAACAAAGATGTGTTTAGAGACAGGATTTAAAAACAGACAGGCAGGTATTAATATCATGTAAAATTATGGATGCCGGTGCTTCTCTTACTGTTTAAGTGAGTCTTGCCAATGAAATGATTACTGTATTTTGCTAATACAGTCAATTTATAAAGGCAATTTATATAAAGGCTCTGATCCATATAAGAAAAATGTGCTGTCATGGTTGGTTGTAACCCCTTTTTACATGTTGTTACATACTTCCAAGCAATGTGCATGCATGAAAGCTTGGTTGTAACCAAGTCTTCATAAGGGCAGAAGAGACTGTAAAGGGTTCACTGAATAGTTGCATGTTTTATTTATTGGCTATTCTATGTGTTGATCCTTAATCCATACAAAGCCAGAAAGAAGAGTGACATGGCTTGTAAAACTGAGTCAGTTATTTTGAGTAAAGTTTTGTAGTTGT
The DNA here is from genome assembly GCA_024633595.2 of Lepomis macrochirus. Lineage (NCBI taxonomy): Eukaryota > Metazoa > Chordata > Actinopteri > Centrarchiformes > Centrarchidae > Lepomis > Lepomis macrochirus. Next base: position 21,191,976 of record JALXJV020000019.1, read on the forward strand.
AACCAATTTTCACAATGTTATATTTACTGGTTATGAGGCTGTTGTAAGCCAGTTATACCAGAACCCCACAGAGTCTAACGATCATAGGATCATTGTTATATATTTGTTCATACAGCCCTGGTTATTGTGAAAAAGGCATTGTAAAATCAAGAAGTAGAAGGACCGAGTTTTTGGCCTGGGACCATAAGGGTTCATAGATAAATAAATCACTGGTTTACCCAGACATATAATAATCCAATAATTCTGTTCAATATATGAAGCTGGCCCTGATCTCTGATCAAAGGCAGTGAATTTTCAAAACATGACAGAAATTAGCAGAGTTGCCAGATGGATCACATGCCCTCACTACTTCTAGCACTCTGCTGACTACTGCAAATGGGTTCATACCTTGTAAAAGCATTCATATAAGCAGTTTCCTAAGACACTTCTTTTTAAAAGAGCAAACAGCTGATCACCAGTGACTAATGTATGTAGAACGTTTAGCAGTTGATTGTAAAAGCAGCGTAGCATCTGGGAGGATTCTATAAATGCTAATGCTATGCTTACATGCCGCAGACGTACACATACAGCTACAAGCAAAGTCATAAAACATCCCCGCCTACTGGTTTCAAGGAAACAGAATGCAAACAGATGGAACATTAGAGAGAAGAGGTGATGCTACCTTTTGAAACCTATTCACCTCCTCCTGTTGTAACCCCCCTCCGCTTAAATCCCAGCACTTCCATATAATTTTTCTTTACCTGATTTTGAAATGATCTTTGCACCAGGTGGGAACACACAGCCACTTAACGGGTTAACATATTTATGCAGATGCTGTCAGTCAAGAGAGATGCTTTCACATGCCTTCAGCAAAACATGCACATTCCCATTTCCAAAAACATGATTATTTTTTATGCATATGTTGCATCAGGTTGTTGGAAATCACACTGCCTGATGGCCACATGGATTAATGTGTTTGTCTAAAAGCCGAAACTTGCACAAATCCTTGACATGTTTGCATGTGTGAGTGAATGTGACTGAGAGAGGCAGAAACAGACAGAGGCAGTATATAGAGCATGTAGTGAAGTGCATCTGTGCATGCACTTGGGAAGTGTAATGAGATATGTGGAGGACTTCTTCAGAGAGGAACACTTAATGACAGCCTCTGTCCCTCAAGCTCTAGTGCATTTCGGAAAGGGAACCAAAGAGCTTCTTTAGCCAGGGCTCTTGGTGCTAAGGGGAAACTCATTACTAGTGTGCAGTCACCAGAGACATGGAAGTATTGGAGGGGACAGAAAGACACAAGCTGTGTTCGGAGGCTGGATTCTTTGATGGTGCAAGCAAAAAACTTGACGCGAAGAAGTTGTACCTGTGCCTCTGCACCATAACAACACTATCAAAACCAAAAAAATCAAAACCAGTGGTGAAACTGACATGTTTTATAATCAGTACAAATTGTGACGTTTAATTTTAAATCATATTGTTGTTTTTAATTGCAGGCATCTGTTTGCAATCAAAAAAGCTCATAAAACACCACTACAGCTACCTGTCCAACACCAAACATGAGATAAACAAAGTTAACAGCTACAAAACCAGAAATTTCCCTCGGGAGTTAGATTAAACCCAAAACAGAGCTAGAAGGAGAGAATGGTGCTCTATATCTGCTGGATGAGTCAAACAGGCAAATGTTCGCTAACAAGTTTACCAAAGGCGACACTATGACAATGTTGTGTTTGCAACAGGTTGTTTCATTGGGTTTCATTATTTTCACCTTGCATTGGCTTTTTTACCCTGGCCCAGTTTAGGCTCATGACCACATAAGTGGATATACCTGGTAGATAAAATGTGTATGCGTTTAAGTGGATCACCTGATCTCTATCAGTTGACCAGAGCAAAATATGTTGCGCATGTCCTCTGAATGGGATTGAGTTTATACAGTGACTTTGCTGTTGGAAACTTTACGGTTGCTGCTCTAGAAAAAACATTTAGTTTTATTGCAAATATTCACTTCTAATCCTGTTCTGAAGTTCTGAAGACAACCAGGCTGACATAGGGACTGTACAGCTAATATGCAAACTTCAGTACTTGTTAATTTATCGCAAGTCATCGCAATATCGAACAATGTTATTGCACATCACAGATTTTTCTCATGTCTTGCATGCCTAGTTTACAAGCAGCAGGTATCTGCATAATTATCTAATATAGCACCTCAGTGTAGTCCAGTATGAGTCCATATGGTATATTCCACACTGATGCAGAGACAGGATTTATTTCATCTTACTACCACCACCTTGCACTCCCTTACACCCTCTGCCTTTCTTTCCATTCACATGATGCTCCAGTTGAAGTTGGCATCTCTTCTTTAATCCACCACCCTAAAACCAATTTCAACAAGACTGTCTTGTCCTTTGTCAAATTCTGTTTTCCACCACCACAGGCAACAGTACAAGTATATTGACTCCTGCCCAAACTGCCAACAGTCGTTGTGTGATTCTTGACAACCAACTGCTGTGTGAGCCCGTTATTGCAACCACAACCCAATCCTGCAGGTTTACACTTTACAACATACATCAAGTCAGACCTTTCCTCGCCAAGGATTCTGGCCAGCTTATGTTTAAATCATCTCCCATCTGAACTAGTGCAGTTCCTCTCCTAGGAAAGTACAACTTGTTCAGAATGTTGTAACCGGTACCTTTTCTTCAACTTCTTCAAAATGTAACACGTCACTGCTGTTTTTAGATTCCTTTCAGCAGTAGCCAACAGCCAGCTGCCCATTGTTATCAAGACTGTAAGAGTGTGATCCCAGAAGTATGTAGAGGCTCTGCAGGACTGTTCTGAGCTAATGGACTGGAACATACCCTGTGGAGCACACAGAGAGTACAATGCAGGGCTCCCTGGCTGCATAACATGTCAATGTCAATGTGGAGCCTTCCATTAAACAGTTTGCTGTTTTCTGTGCTTCACCTTAAACAAACAGTGGGAAACAAAGAAAATTAAATCCCTTCTCAGGGAAGAAGAGGGCTTCCAGGGCTGGCTACAGGGAGGAAGTTAAGTTTTTCTGCGGGTGCTGAGGAGGAGAATTAAAGATAGAAACACAGGGACAGAACTGAAGACAAATTGCAACAAAACAGTGTGAAGGAGGTGCTGAGTAGGATGAGAGGGATTACTGGCTACAAGACGCAAGGCCAAGTGGGGGAAGAGAACAAAAATAGAGTGAATGAGTTAAGCCTGTTCTTTAACAGGTTCAATGTGAGACCAGGCCAGCTGCAACCACTCCCCCAGGTTGATGGGTCTAATAAGATCTCTCCACAACAATGTGACTGATTACACTGCTACTTCCCCACAGACGGTCACACCGGGGTTCACCTCTTCAACCCCGGTCTGCGTCCCCCACTCACCCCTGCCTTCGGACTGACCACTTCACCGTGAAGGGCAGGAAGGAAAAAAGGCCTGCAGGGGTCTTGGTAGAGAGCAAATTGGTGCAAGAACAACCAAGCAGAAGTCTAATGCCAGATGAAAGAGCCGGAAGAGGATTTCCAGCAGAGAAAGTGGTAGTAGCACAGTCCTACAAATAGCTGAGGGTCAATATCAACAACAAATGGGACTGGTCAGAGAACACTTATGAGGATCATAAGAGGGGAGAGGTGGCTGTTTTCCTTTTAGGAATGGACTACATTTTCTAGCATGATCTGCCTTTTTGGTATGCTGCTGAGGCAGACGCTATGAATATCTTAAAAGAAAAGGCTGATTTTGTCACTGTGCTGGAGAGTTCACATTCTTTCGAGTCTTTCCTAAAATAGTACTCACATACCCTTATGTATATTGAAAGACTTATGGTGGCAGTAACAGCTCCTCCTGTCTCTACTGGTCAGGAGAGATTGCAGGTTAACTTGAGTTCAATAAAAGTGATTGGGGAGAAAATCCACAGTTCTTCACGGCCAGTATGAACAGTAGAAACAATTACAGGGATCAATAACTCATTCAATGTACATAAGGGCATGTGACTATTAATTTAAGGTAACACTGGCTGGCACAAGACAACTCAATATGGGGCTTTAGACTCCAAGAGATAGTAATCAACTGTCTACAATACAAACTATTACAAATGACACATATACAACCTAACTTAATCAGACAGAGAGAAAACAAAAACAGCAGACTGCCAGCTACGAGTAATGTAAACACCATTAGCTCTGTATGACAGCAACTGTGTCACAGCTTGATTACGATTGCTGCTATCTTTATCACAACATCCAACTTCTGATTGCTGCAGTATTCAATGATAATAAAAAATATACCTACCTGCAACATTTAAATAATATTAAGATTTGTTAGGCCTTGTCACATGGTTCAGGTGAAGAAATTCAAAATATGAAATTACTCTCTGAGTTTATATCAATCTGTATATTTTTCTGTGCATATGCTGCTGGAGCTGTATGAATGTGAATGGATTACTAGAATAAATTAACAATTCTATATGCAGGTGTGGGAGGCTACAGTATGCATTATACCTCAGTGAGTAAACTACTCAGACATTTAAAACTGCAAATGTTAACAGCAAAGTGCTGCAGTAGGTCAGAGATGTTTTGGACTCAAGGATAAAAAAATATAGACAAAATATTAAATTCAAACTTAACTTTGCCATTAAAATAGAAATTCACTGAGCTATGTCCTGGTGTGTGGGCTGCAGGTATCCACAGCATACAGTGTATGTTTCTCTGTATAGCCTGAAGAGCACACACACACACACACACACACACACACACACACAACACACACACACACACACACAGACACACTGAAATGAATACCCGCCAAGCGCCAAATGCTGGTAGATTTTCCATTTGGATCAGTAAAATCCATGGGTGTATTATAAGATTTGAATATTGGACCCAAAGATGGCACCTATTCAGTCAATAATAACTGAGTTGCCGCTTGGCCTGTAGACTTTACATTGCAATGACGTCACAGATTTTAAAATTTCTTTGCTTGAGGAAAGTTTTACAAATATAAAACCTCCATGTTGGATTTTTCCATGCATACAGAATCATGAGGCGGCCACCTCTGTCAGATTTGTCCTCCAGCTCTCGACAACAGTCTGGACGTGTGTCGTCATGGTTAACACTGTATTTTCTAGCAATCGTTGCACCATGTGGATTGTTTTCATTTGTTACTGCAATTGCAGCATTAGCTGATGTGGCGCTGTGCGGTAGTCAGCACACATACAAAAACACAAGTCTGATAAGTCACCTAGTCAGTTTCCTGTGTACTGTCAAATTTTCAAGGTGAAATGATTCATTATCAGATCATTCACCTATGGAACATCAGTCAAGCTTAATACTGACTATTGTTAGACTCCTCAATAATCATATTATTACCGCAAAAAAATTGTATGTTGTTTTTTATTAGTCTAGATATCATTATGTTTATATGCGAATAATGTCTCGAACTGAATTACCTCCCTAATGTTTATATAAGCCTCTTTTAGATTAATAATATTTATATGTTCTGACTTGCATACTTGTATCAACTTTGAAGCCCTGGTGTTGGCTTATTAGTCTGCAAAGACGCCACTGCCCACACTGTACCTCCAGGCCATAGACCCACTCCATATTTCACCTTTCAACTCTCCTTTACCTTCTACAACCTTGTCATCCTCCATCTGGATATTTACACATCCATGGTCCCCAGAGGAGTCCTACAGGCTTTGGTGATCCCTTGTCTTTATATCTAGCGCCAGCAGCAGGTTGACCTTTTGCGCCATCAGCAGGTGAATGTTTTCACTTTTTCACCTAAAATATTTGACAGACATTCATGGTCCCTAGAGGATGAAGCTTATAGTGGGCTGATATCTGCAGTTTTGAGTGAGTTGTTTCATCAAATATAGGATAGATTGCCACAGATTTTTTGTACATATTCATGTATTCTCACGTTAGTGATCCCGTAATTTCAATTTGTCTAATGCTTATGACCGTACGTTCAAAACTATTCCCATCAGCCTCAGTTGTTCTGATTTGCTTAGTGCTAATTAGCAGATGGTAGCATGATAACATGCTAAACTAAGATGGTGAACATGGTGAAAATCATACCTACTAAACAAGTACAAGCCTATGTACACTGCAGACTCTTAGTTTTGTTTTAATGTGCTGCCCTTGTCTTCAATTCAATGATAATTGTTTAATTGTCAGTGACGTGTAAGTCTGACTCTTAATATCAATGTTTTAACCCCACTTTTGGTGACTTTTTGTCATTCCACTGTTGCACACATTTCAAGTCACTACGGGTGAGACCATCTGCTAAATGTATAAAATGGAAAAATGGAAATGTAATGCTGCTGCTCTGTACCTGCCAGATCTACATGACAGCCAGTGCATGGGGGAGCTGGCTCATCACTACATTCATATCCCAACATTCTGCTGGGACCATGACGGCACACTCAATGTGGGTGAGCTGTAATCAGTACATGGTTGTCCTGGATAGCCTGTTCTCTGAGGACTCTATATGTATTGTAACAAGGAACAAGTCAGTCAACAGGGATGTGCATAGATTCAGAGAAAAACAAACATCCCGACATCCATTCTTATGCACACATTTTGACAAATGCTTTGGTATTTTCCAGAGACACAGAGACACACAAGTCCAACAGTATGTGCACAGAATCACAAACTGACAGCCCATGCCTGCATACGTGTACCTGACAATGAATGAGTGCCGTGGTGTGAGGCCGTGGTCATGGTCAAGCATTGGTTGGGGTGAAAGGTCAGCAGACAGGGTTGTTCCAGATCCTTGGAGGAGCACAGTGACGTGGTTGGGGAGCAACTCGGCAGTCTCAGAGGTGAAGGTGATAGAGAGGAGCTGGCCGTAGCTCTTCACTTGGTGACCCAGGAATTTCTCTAGTGGGAGGGCAAAGGTTGGATGTTAGAGAGGTGAGTGGAGCCAGCTTTGTTATTGAAGTCTCAGCCAACTCTCTACCATCAATGTAGTAAACACAGTGGCTGGGCTGTGGAAGTGTGTTGTGGAGGATGTATTTATTTCTATGTATATTCAGTAATATTCTGCCTGCTCTATTCTCTTTCAGTGTGCGTGTGTGTCAGGACAGAAGGATACAGGCTTTTTGAACCCACATGAAGCACTGCAGGAGTCTATGTGTAATTACCCACCCTCTCATCTCCAGCTCATTACAGCACATTAACAGGACTTCAAAGATCTTAGCCACTACTAGACATTCTCCCCACTATGCTACCAACCCCCCAAACACACACAAGTTGTACGTTTGATATATAAAAATAGGCAGAAGTCTTGCCCTCCATCAATATGGAAATATGAAAAATGTAAACAACACATGCTATTGTAGAATGCCTTGCACCAGTTATGTTCTAAAAATGAAAAAATCACAACAATTTATAGAAAAAAACAACTATGCTGCCATTCTGGTTGAGCAAGTGGGCAAAACTGACAGGTTGCACGCTTGATTGCCACCTTGTTTTTGAGCGTAATCGTGTGTGAAGTACATCCTGAGCTCTTCTGGGGGTTGGGAGGGCTAAGGACTTGAGTGGGTGATTCGGCTTGCGATGTGCCTCTGGCGTCATTCAGAGCAATTCAACTGTGATTGTTTAATATCTGCTCAACCAACAGACCCCTTTTATCGTCTCTGCCTTCCTGTACATATACAGTCCACACCGTTGGTTGATGAATGTTTTTATCAGACCTGCATCACTTTTGTGAGAGCCCACTTTCTGAACCTTGAATTGAGGTTTTCAGCTGCTGTTGGTGGTTTACTACTCAGAGATGTGTTTCTTCATAGTCTAATAAGCTATGATTGCTTTTATATATATATATATATATATATATATATATATATATATATATATATATATATACATATAAAACATATATTTTTAGTTTTTTGTACATTTCCAATATATCCAACTACTATTCCTGCACTTGCACTAATGTAAGGGAATGACATTTAAATTGTTCAAGTGACACATTACTGCTGTAACTCTGCTATACTTTTAAGTCAAGGCTGAAGACTTCTTTTTGCCACTGCCTTTTATTAAATCACATGTGAGGTTTTCGATATCTTACACTGCACGGCCGGTGCGGTGGTACAGTGGTTAGCACTGTCGCCTAACAGCAAGAAGGCCGTGGGTTCAAACCCCTGTTGCCCCGGCCTTTCTGTGTAGAGTTTGCAAGTTCTCCCGTGTCCATGTTGGTTCTCTCCTCCCACCATCCAAAGACATGCTGGTTAGATTAATTGGTGTCTCTAAATTGTCATTCGGTGTGGATGTGAGTGTGAGTGCTTGGCCCAATCCCAATCTCCAGACTCACAGACTTTGAGGCGCTGTCAAATCATCAAGTGCGCGAGGGCTCTCTCGCAGACATTTTGATCACTTTTTAGACCCTTTCCGTAAGTCCGCATTTCTGCAGACTTTGGCTGAGGGAATTGCCCACAGTTTATAGCGGTATGACGTGAAACACGGGGGTTACCAGGGGAAGCCCGGAAGCGAGACAAATATCACGGGAAATCCACGTTATAAGAGAAGAAGAAAATAGTAAACAAACAAGCATCAACACTTACGCTGATGTCAGAATTGTTTTCTTAAATGTTTTCTTAACTTAAGTTGCTGTATAGAACACATGAAGTCAGAGGAATGCAATAACCTTATTACACACTTAGTTTATTCAACTATTCATTTTAGTTTTTGCTTAATGATGCTGTTTGACCAACAATAGTGTATTAATTATTGACAATTATATATTTACATTTAGGCTACCTCTCCTCCACTCTGACTGGCGAGAGCCTGCAGGACTTAAAAATAAGCCAAAAACATAAAATAAAAAGTGTGCAACGTGTTTCAGTGTCGTCAAGGTAACATGATAAAGTGGCAAAGTGCTGTCTCGTTCCTGTTTACAGCATTTTGAGCCCTTGCAGCCTCTTGAACTCAATCACTTTCCAAGTGATGTCAGTAAAGTCTGTGAGGGTTCAGGGCTTAGGGCATAGGGGGGACATTGGGATTGGGCCCTTGTCTGTCTATGTGTGGCCCTGCGATGGACTGACGACCTGTCCGGGGTGTACCCCGCCTTTCACCCAATGTTAGCTGGGATAGGCTCCAACCCCGTGATCCTGTACATGGGATACGACGATGGATGGATGGATCTTACACTGCACTGTAAACAACTTTTTTGATCCAGATTTTTTCTTTTTAATTGTATTTCAATATGGTTTTATACTGCCCTATGTTGATTTTATGTTTTATGTAAAGCCCTTTCAATTGTCTTGTTGTTGCAATGTGCAATACAAAATAGAATTGCTTCTCTTCTTTATAATAACTGCTTATAAGAAACCAAACTCAGGAAGTCAAGGTGTTTTGTCAGCTTTTTACACAAAACACTTCCTAGTTTTATCTAGTTACCTTTCAAACAATTCAGTTTACATGAATGAATGAAGTGCAAAACACTGTGTTTTTTGATATTTATTATTCAACTATGGGATCAGTATTTGTAGGAAATGAGAAACAGGCAATGATGAAAGGGGAAAGGCTTCAATTACATGACTAATCAATAGCACTTTCTGTTCTGAGTCTAATAAGGCATCATTCATGTCAATGTGACTTCAAAATCAATAAAAATAGATTAGTACAGCCAATCAGGAGCAGAGGGTGCTGTTTAACAACCACTATCATCACCAGTGAAGACAAAACACTTTCCCAGGTGACATGAGCTGCCACACATCTCAGCATAGTTTCAAAATCGATACATATTGATGACAGCGAACAAAAAAAAATGAGCCAGTCCAGAAAGAAAAGAGGATTAAATTAAATCCATCACCAATTAGACAGGTATGCTTTCATTGAGCCCTCTCACATCTAAATATCTCAACCAGTGGAAAAACAACCGATATGGGTGAGAAGTCTAAATAAAATAACAGATCAATGCTCACTCCTGAGTCTGACAAGCCACCACTCATATCAGTGCAAAGTTAAAACCAATCAACGACTCATGTATAGCACAGACTGCTCATAGTGCTTTAATATACCGCTTGTTAAAATTCCCCCAATATTCCCCCCAATATCTTTTTCTTACTTACTGTCACTGTAAGATGATGTCTACAGTTTTTCACTATTTTGATTGCACTATTTAGCAGGTGTTCCAGTTAAAACTGATGTGCCTGGATTATCCTAACTTTGTCAGCATTAGCTTGGGGGCTAAAATGCTTTAGATAACGTTATTGCAACAAGAGTTTGTACGGTGGCTTTTCACACAGCACGTTTAAATTTATTCATTTGGCAGACAGTGATTAAGGAGGATGATAGACATTACCTGCACTGACAGGTGTAGTTTTAAGTTCTTAGTTCTTCTGCTGCAGCTAGGCAGCCTACCAAAAACACTGGCGCTCAGGGTGTTCAAGAAATGCGATGCAAAGAACTGTAAATGTTGTGTGAGGAAAATATAGAATCAATAAATGATAACAATAAAAGTGTCAGAGAGCTAAAAAGAAGGGAAGACCAAAGAGCTGTAAAAATAATAAGAGACGAATAAATAGATAGGCTAAATAGAAGTGTAAAATAACTTATTTTATTTCATATATTACATTTAGTTTTTTATTTTGTCTTAAATTTTTATTTAACTGAATAATTTGTTGATGTGTTCAGTTATTGTTTTAGCTTGTATGAGCTCCACTGAGTATCTTTGTGCAAAATACCTTGTGACTTTTTTTGTAAAGGTTCATCTCCATACCCTCCTCTATGAGGTATTGCATATTTGTCAATTTGTAAATTTGATCTCACCACTCACTCAGATACAGCTGCCCTCAACACAATAGCTTCTGCCAGCAGGTGATCACTGTTGCTTAAGTTTGTGAATGAGAACTGTCTCAGCAGAGTCAGTATTTCTGGGGAACAGAGAAGAGACAATTACCTATGTTTGGGAAGCGACGCACTGTAATGATGAGTAATGTAAGAAACTCATGTTCATGAAAAATAAGTCAACAGATATTACTTTTGAAATGATTCATTGGAAAGTACATACTGCACATTCTTTGCATAACGGTGGGTAATGAGCCCAGTAATACTATTATGTGAATAAACTAATATTCGCTCCCTTGGTTGTGAGTGGTTCTCTTGCAGGTGTAGCTTGCTGGTCATTATTCTGCTGGGTGTCTGGTTTGCATCAGTGTGGTTCACGGGTGTTCTTTCTCTGTCTGCGAGGACATAGGTACCAAGCATAATTACTCACAACCCTAATAGACCATCCAGGAATGGCCCCACTGCCGGGCCCCTTTCCAAAGTAATGAATCACTATAAAAAAACAATGAAAGGCTTATTCATGTGTAAGTGTGATCGGCTGTCCGTGCTAGCCATGGATTTATATTCATTATTTTATCTCACATGGCAAATTGAAAATAATTTAAAAGTTTAGCTATCTCTAAATAATCTGCACATATGTGAGAATATTTCTTCACATTCAGTGTAGTGTAGTGTAGGGTAGTGTAGTGTAGTGTAGTAGGCTACTTAAACCATTAGATGATATTCGATCAGTCTTGATCATTGATTAATCATTAAGTTATTTATTAAAAGTATAGTTAAGTATAGTTAAATTTTATTTTTATTTCTTTTGTTTTTATTTAATCAATAGTACTCTTGTGTCTGTATGCAAAATATAAAGAGCCAGTACCATGCCAGTGACTACCAGCACCTCTAAACTCTTCTCTTTACATGTTATTTTTTGTTTGTTAAACTTGTAGAAAAACTGTAAAAGTGTAAAACGTAATAACCTTTGATTTTACAGGGATGTGCACCAGGCCAAAAAAGTTACAGCACAAAGCCCTTTTACCTTTAGAAAGAGTCTAGCTGTTTCCCCACTCCCAGTCTTAATGCTAAGCTAAGCTAACGATCTCCTGTAGCTTCATTTTTAGCATACAAACTCAGGAGTGGTATCTAACGTCTCATCTAATTCTTGACAAGAAAGCAAATCAATGGACATAAAGTTGTTACGGTGATGTAGAGACAGTGCACAGTTAAAACCTTATTCATGAAAGATCATTTTGTTCCAAATTAATTACCACTCTGAAACTCTTGCTTCAGTCAAGGGTTGCAAAGCTGGTTGGGGAACACGTACAACTGAACTAAAGCTGTGGTTCCGGCTTGTCAGGATCTGCCCTACTCGGCTCCTGATTGGCATATAGACAAATCTAATAAAAATTAATCAACAGATCAATTGCTGATAAAAAATAAAGTTACATGTATTTGAATTAACTTCAAAGCAAGAATAGAAAAAAACTGTGCCGCTGTATTTCCATTTTGTTTGTATAAATCTGTCTGAGTGATATGAAGTCCATTGACTGTGCTGCCGTTGACACTCAGCCAGGAACACATAAAGCCGCCATCACAACAAGTGATAGATGCCCGTATAACTTTTGGGGAATGGCTGAGGAGCGCACGATCAATCACAGGGTTTAGACTTTGCTCCGACCAAATTAAATGAACTCCATTTCAATTAAATCACAGCTGCCTTGCACAAACACAGGTCCCACTGAGGCTCTAACATCGACCACCATGCAGACAGTTTGAGGGCAAAGGCTGGATGGACAAATTTTAAACTTTTAAACAGTTCCAACACTGTCAGAACATAGAGTCTAACACGAAACTGCTCTCCCTACAGGCGTTATATACGTGACCTGAAATCTAATTGCATAAAAGAAATAAAAATGAATTCATTTAATTCAGGGGACTTTAAAAGCAGTGCATACACCACACATGCAGACATACATACACATTAGATCCAACAGGATGATTTATCTTATGAAGATTTGAATCTAACATAACAGAAATAAAATGTACTATTTTAAGAACCAAATTTATTTAGTCTTCTTAAGGGAAATAAAAACGACAAAGTGGAGTGTGGAGCAGAGTGAAATACAGGTCACCCACCCAGAGATCAAGTGGGTTTTTGTCCAGCCCACACAAAAATTGGGTAAGAGATTTGGCACAAATGTCAATAAAGGAGTCACACTGTTCTTTTGCAGATGTTTAGATGAAAAATAGTTCTGAACATAAAAGGCCTTTGCTGGTGTGGGCGTGTTGCCTCTCTGGGACATGCTCTGGTGATTTCTCTCTGTTGCCTTCTGGGCGTCATTATGTACTACCTGTGTGTAAGATGAACTGCCACTCCAAATCTTTTATCCCTTTGGCGATCAAACTTTTAAACTTCCTGTAGGGTTTTTTGGGGTTTTGCACATACTGGCTGTTTGTATGTTGTAAACAATGGGTAATGTTTGTGTTATGTACTGTTGCAAATGTGCTGCTCTTAACTAATTGTCCCTAGTGGGATTAAATTGCTACAGGCACACAAGATCCTATTTGAGTAATACATAACCAAACGCTTAGACGAAATATTATCTCAAAAGTTGACCACAATCCTTTTTACCTGTCTAGACAATTGCAACATGTAGTATGTAAATATGCTGTTCACGTTAGAAAGCAATTCATGAGACATGTCCTTATATTTCATAATCCAGTGTAGTTGCGAGATCGTGTTCCATTGGCTCACCGCAAAAGTTGAGCCAGATCAGGTCAGATTTCGCCTGAGCCCTTGGCATCTGCACCTTTATGCCAGTGCTGTTGAAATGAATGAGAGTGCTATACATTTGACACAGTGCTATTGTTGGTCTGAACAGCAATGCCCTAATCCTACACCTTTCCACCAACTGAGTTGACGTAACCGTGTCTAACAATTTTTACAACCTTCTTAAACTGATAATCTAATACTCTCACCTGTGCAGTGGTTGGTCAGGTGTGTGGAGGTGAGAAAGTAGGCAGGGTTAGACTTTTTCTCTCAAGCTCTCCTTTTAAATTCCTCACACAAATCCTTCTGTCACCTTTTTGTGTGTGCAACCAAGTGAAACATCATGAATGAGAATGAATAGACCACCTGAAAAAGATTCCCTGTGCCAAGACAACAGAACACGCAAAAAACACTGGAGAGAGATTGGGGGAGGGCAATGGGATTCAGGCAGTAGAAGGACATGATGGCAGGTTTTTCACCAGATTTTTGAGTGTATCCATTTTGGGATGGGTATCAGCACTTTCACCTTTAGATGTGGCAACACAACATGTCTTACAACTGAATTTGTTTCAAGCACACTGAACTCTTTCATTCTCCCACTCGATCCTCACTCAAGCACTCCTCAACCTTTTAAGCTAGTCTACTTCTCCTCTGCTTCTCTTTCTCTGTGCCCTTCATCCCCTGTTTTTGTTCTCTGTCCTTCCTCTTTTTATCTCTCCACTCACTTTTCTCATTTCCCTTTGCTACATCTCTCTTTCTGTTTTGCTTATGTTTCCAGATGACAAGGCCACCCGACTGGATTACATGCAGATCTGGGTGCAGGTAGTGCTCAGGTTGTGTGAGGCTCTTAGCTGAAATTGCAGCTTGAATCAGAGTGACAGGTAGCCCGGAGCTGCTCTCATGGATCTTTGCTCTCCTTGCTCTGTCTTCCACTCCTCAGCTGAACACAAGAGCAGCCATATGCTGCTCTCTTACCTTCTACCAGAGTGTTATTTCATTAAAATTCTGTCTTTTCCCCCTTCTGTGTTCCCTTCTATCTTTTTACTTTCAGTCTCCTCTGCTGCTTCAGGCTTAGCAGGTTGGCATGTGCTGCCGATATGAAAAGGATCAACACTGCAAGCTTCTCAACAGATGGCTGTACAGACTTATGTTAGACGATGTCCCCTTCAGCATGAAACGCTGGTCAGCCAAGAGAGCCACAGTTACTGTCCAGCAGATTCAAGTGGTGACCATAGTTGTTGGAAGCAGGTCAAAGCAACTGTTTGGGGAGGAGCTTCCTGTTTTACTATGATAGCTGCTGGCAGCTGTACTCTAGTGTTTAGTCTGTTGAGTCACCACAGGGACTTGAACTCCGCCTGTGTCAACTGTCAAGCAGATGTCCAGGATCAGGATGAGGACAAGTGGCAATGCACATGCTTCATAGGAAGGCCGCATCCACAAGTCTAGTCATGCGTGCACATTCAGGGCATGTGGCACGCTAGTAGTGAAAGCAATATAAGGGAGACGACAAATATATTTTTTCATGGAGTGAAAAAAAAGGAGCAATTCTGATGTCCAGACTGGAACGGTCATTTGACAATCAGGGTAAAGAGACCAAGAAGTGAAAAGAGTAAGGGCATAACTGCCATAACGGCCTGATTGCCATGGATAATTCAGGAAACTTAAGTGAAATTCATTTTCTCTATATTTTTTCTTTCACACTTTCTGGAACTCTTCCTGTCTGGTCTAACAATTTATTTAAAACACTATTGAGAGAATATCTGTGATGTCTTGTCCTATAGTATCGGCTGATATTTCTGGAGCTTGGTGAGCTAGGCAGATCCCAAACACTTCCGTCTCTCTGCTAATTCAGAGGGAAAAAAAAGATTGAATCCTGTCACTCATGTGACAGTTGAAGCCCAAGACAAACTACTGTGACAAATGCATTCATGGGAATCAGAGAAATTGCTTTTTGTATGACATTCAACATGGAGTTGTCACTCAGAATTATCTCTCTTTGGTGAACAACACAGTGGAGGCATTTCAGCACATATACAAATTAAAAAGTAAAAAGAGCGGAGACAGTGGCAGTAAAAGAGACAGAATTCCAGAGCTGCTTGCAAAGCTGCTGCCACTCTGGTCTAAGCTTTAAAGTAAGTGTACACATGCACCACTACAAAAAAGAGCGAGGGAAAATTAGATCATTAATAGGGATGGCAAGGCAATATTTATGGAGAAACAACATAAACAAACACTGTGCGAAATAGATAAGCAGGCTGTCACAAGGCAGCGTTCGGCCAGTGGGGCCACTAATCTGTCTGCTGTGGTCTACAGAGACGTCACTATAGACAGACAGAAAAATGGCATTAACCATGCACATTTTAATTACACATAAATATATATTGCAAAGCATACAAATACTCATTATGGACCTATACATATGTCACACACACACACACACACACACACACACACACACACACACACACACACACACACACACACACACACACACACACACAGTCAAACTTGAACATCCATGACTTGTCAATGCATTTATAAAGACATTCTACAAATTATGCCTGACCACCAGTCTTTGTCACATCCCGCTGTAAGCATTTCATCCTTCTAAAAAAAGAACGCCCCCATAGGGAGTCGTTCTCTGTGATTGCGTGTTTTGGGCATTAAACCTCCAGGATGCGGAGTTAATGGGATTGCTCCTGTTTTGCTTCTGGCTGCGGACTGCATGGTGGCTGGAGGGGCTGTGAGTTGATGCCTAGAACCGACTTAGTGAAGACAAGAAGAAACCAAGCCAATTTTCACTTTGTTGCCTCTCCAGCATGGCCAAAACATCCAATTCCATCAGGCCTTTGCTGCTGGGCCGGCTGATAGAAATGGGCCCTAAGTCCTGTAGCTGGGCCAGCTTATTCCCTTATCTTCTAATGGCTCTGATAACGGATTGGAGGAAATGGTGTCAGAATAAACTGCCATATAACCTGCTGCCAAAGACCCTGATTAATCTCACTAAGGAACAACAGGAACAAGCTATGGCTATTACAGATGATCCACTAACAGCAACAACATTTACATATTTACTATAACAGCAACAATTGGAGAATTTATTATCTAATAACACTAATTTCAACAATACAAAAGCATCTTCCTGGGGACTGTAACCTACCCATTTGACCCAACCTAAGGTAACGATCTATCCTCATGGATGAGCTCAAATCACTATTATTTAGCATTCTGACTCACCAGGGGCTTTGTAGAAGCCGATGTCTTCCTCGGTAAGAGGCAGCAAGTAGACTTCACCTTCCTTCCACAGCAGGGGGTACTCTTGCCTGCCAAAGAACTCCCCCAACCAACCATCCTGATCTGGCAGTAAAAGAAGACAAAACATGAGTCATAGCTTTTCTCCTCTGCATCACAGACAAAAAGTTGAAATGTTTCTGTTCTTACAGAAGGTGTGTTCAGATTATTGTTTTTATATTGGTTATATTACCGCCACCATGGAGGTTACGTATTGGTGCTGTTTGTTTATTTGTCTGTCTGTCAGCAGGGTTACGGTTACGTCAACTACTGGCCTGGTTTTCATTAAACTTGTGGAAGTGGGCCAAGGAAGGACCCATTAGATTTCTTAGCAAATCCGAATCTTGAGGCAGATACACACATTTTACACCATCATCTTTTTGGATTTGATTGAGTTTTCAGCTTGTTTCGATATGCTGCATATGTGTTGTGAAATTCATGAACGTGTTGTGAAATTCATGAAGTCTGCCAGTTGTTTAATTTGTTTGCAACATTTTTGTTGAAATGCTGTCAATGTGTTGTAAGACTGGTAAATGTCTTTTCTTGAGTAGCATCGATTTGAGCTCTCAGGGCCACCATAACTGTAAATGAAAAAATGATAAACTTAAAAGGCACATTTTAATCTGCTGTCCCTGTCAACATATAAATAATGATCCCTAAAAATAGATTAATACAACATATTCAATAAAGTTAATATATATACAAAGAAACATAGTAACATGCACAAGACATTAAAATCCAGCAATAATTGTACAATAAAATACATGGTACAAATCATAGTAAATATTATTGGCCTTCTTAATTTTAATTTGTTAATACCAATCAGTGAGCCTTTGACAATACCTTCAGTGAAGTCAGAAGTGATGTTGACAGCAGCGTAGTCATTGGACGAGGAACAGGCTAGTGAGTGGCCAAAGCAGAAACACGACTGGCAGCCAGTTGGGTTTATTTGTTGTAGGTTGAAAAAACCTGGCTTGCATCTGTAGGTACACACACACAAACACCTCATGAATGAAAATATTATTATCATGCACATCCTGCACACACACGCCTGATTTCAGCTATTTCCCACCACCTTGATGTTGTAGCTTTATTCTTAATAATCTCTTTAAGTTGTGTTCGCTGGTCGGTACAGACTACAGTGTTCATGAAGTAGGGACCAAATGGAGCTCAGCTGCAAGGACCCTGAGCGCTGACCTACAGACGCAAGCTGCTATATGGGTGGGACAGGAACACTGCTAAAAATCAGCCACTACACTACTCACATTACACAGGAGAGGGGCCTGCTCAACGAGCCGTGAAATCAGAAAAAAAGTCAACAAACTGGGAGCACAGAATTATTCAATAGTTTGAGACCTGGGGCTGTGTGTTTTGCTAATGTCACAGTGAGTTTATCAGTTTGATCCTGTATCCCAGAGGAACAAGATAGAAACAGACAGGGAGAAGCAGAGACGTTGTTATTGACATGTTGTAACTGTCATGTTCACTGTCAAAGTAGTCAATATTATGGATAGCCCCAAAACTTTGAGCAATTCTGAGACAGATAATTCTTAACATTTTTTTAGTATTCTGCTGCAACCCTGTCTCGTATAAATCAATTTGTATATTACTAAATTGTTTTCATTTTTTGTGGTGACAAAAATAACAGCTGCCTGGATTATGTTCAGACAGAGACAACATTTCATTTATGTACCATGCTGGAGTTGCACCAGAATCCAGGGTTCTCCTCCAAACTCAAGGTTTATGCAACAAAAGCACTTTGGTAAAGGTTAGAGAATGATTGTGATTTAGGTTAAATATGTAAAGAAATGTTTGAGTCACTGCTGACTTTTACTGTATTAGTGCCAGTGCCTAAACATAACCACAACAAGTTGAACTAGAACTGACAGCAGTTGTAAACGGGATGCAAACCTCCTGGCGCCACCCGCGCCCTTTGCCCCGCTGAAACCGTGTGAGTCAACCCCGGCGCCCTGTCGTGGCTTCGGGGGGCCGTGGCGAATAGATGACCAGAGTTTGAAATTAAAAGGACTTGCGGTTATGTAGATCTAAAACGAATGTATGTCTATGGGAGTGTTATTTGATATACAATTAATAGCGTCATCTACAGTCGGATTGACACCAAATTTCACACAGCCCCGTGGGAGGGCATGCCAGATAAACACACTGAGTTTGTTGTAGATTGGACATTGCAAACCTAAGACATAACATCACAGCCTGTGTTTAAGTT
Organism: Lepomis macrochirus; assembly: GCA_024633595.2. Lineage (NCBI taxonomy): Eukaryota > Metazoa > Chordata > Actinopteri > Centrarchiformes > Centrarchidae > Lepomis > Lepomis macrochirus. The sequence continues at coordinate 21,211,039 of JALXJV020000019.1, forward strand.
TTTGATATGAGCCTTCGTAGGTGGGAGTTCCAAGCCCAAGCACGTTGATCTTGCTTATAGCGCTCCCTAGTGGTAGAAGTGTGCAAATTTTTGCGCTTGAGTTACTTTTGGGGCTGTGAACCTACCCTATGAGTTTTGCGTCTGTAGCACTTACCGTCTAGGTTGCAGTATGAGTTTTAATGGTGGAAGAATAAAAACCAAATCCGATTATAAAAGGCTTCCCAGTACCATGCAGCTTTGCTGCTACTGGGAACCGCGATGCCTTGCATTCATGGGTTCGTAGCCCCACTCGGGCTTGAACCCCTAATAATCCTGTAGTTACTACAAATGGATAGTATATTGCAAGAGTGTCTATTTTGCTGGAAAACAAATGAAATATGTTGTCAGTGACTGGTAGCCCAGTATAAATATTTTTGCGACTTGCCAGGTATGTTAATTAACACCATTTCCTCATTATATTGAAAGAAAACGTAATTTGGTCAGTCTGCTGTTGCAGATTGATTGAGACAGGGCTGCTCTGCTGCACAAGTAGGATGTGCTGACCTGTCTGCTGGGTGTAATGTACTTAATTTATATTTTGCATCAAACTAATTATTTTACATAACTATTACAGTGAATCTAGTAATAATGAAACCAGTTGTTAAATTGTGGAGGTCTTTTAACAGTTGCCTTGGTAACCAGATGTCATGTGCGCACATATGTGACATAAGCAGGAAGCTCACAACACACCTGTCACAGCTCTGTCCCTCCACGTTTGGCTTACAGTTACAACGTCCATCCAGAGGAGAGCAGTCGTCCACACTCCCGCTGGGGTCACACTCACATGGCCTACAGACAACAAGTGACATGCAGATGAAAGATTTAAATCCACTGTACTCAACAGACATGTGTGTGGATATGTGCGAGAAAAAATGTTATAGAAAGAGGGATTCAGAATTTAATGCGATGATTTCAAAGTTCTTCATCAGGGTATTCATTGTTCCCTTGCCCCCTTTTTCAGATCACAGATGGTCAACTACACAACAGCAGCCCTTGAAACAGTGGGGTATCTTGCTCAAGGACACATCAACAACATGTATACCTTTCTAGGCTTGTCTTGGCTTGAACTTGAGTCTCCCTAATAACTAGTGGACCATGTGAGTGTTTTTTTGTCATCACTACACGCATTCAAAAAGCACCCCAAGTGTTCTTGTAGCATATCATCAACACTAAGAGGCTCTATTTAGTTCACAATTTATCACAAAAATTTCAACTCTTAAACGCAAGTGAGGTGTGTGGGTAAGCAGTGACTGGGATTATGTCAAAATTTGTTTGATCACCTTTATTGATTGATTGCTTTTGTCTGTAACTGTAACATAAAATCTAATTTTTAATGAGGTGCTATTATAAATAATTCAATTATCGGCAAGCCGTCACTACTTGTTTCTGCTCCAGTGGTCTGTGTAATTCACACCTAAACTCAACATCCTTCTTGATTTTGCTCCATGAATGAGGAAAGAAAGCAGTGTGTGTATGTGTGTGTGTGTGTGTTCGAGCATGCATGTTGGCATATGTGCATGCATATACTGTGTGTATTAATAGAAATGTGTCTGTAAGAAAAATCCATCGCAAACTAAGGATCAGTATTGAGCACTTTTGATTTATAAATTTGTTATTTCCAAAACTTTTGATGATCAGTAAAGGAATTTAGTTTCAAGTGTTAAAAGTAAGAATTTAATCAGTAAATAATTTTCAATAAAGCCTCCTTCATCTGGACCCTCACTTTAAACCTGCATTAACTGATGTTTATGGCCATTTGTGGGAAGTAGAAATGAACTGTAAACACAACACAGCTATATTATCACCTCTTATGTTGGTATGGAGAACATGTTAGCTGACATTTCCTTACACATCCACCAGATATGGAGCAACATTGGCATTCTTTTGGAGATTTTTGCCACCTGGCTAATGTAAGTCCAATATTTACTCCGATTTCAGTTCTATCTTGGTCTACCAGCTTCTTTGAAAAATGTCTGCCACTTTATCCTAAAGGTTCAATGTGTAAGTTTTCGTGGCATCTAGTGGTGAGGGTGGCAAATTGCAACTAACAGCTCACGTTGTATTCACATGCTTCTTGTATGGTTCCATTTCCTGAAGTCATTCTTCCGACTTCTGTTTGTATTCATGTGCTCTTAAGTCGGGATATACTACACAGATTACTACTACACAGATGTGTTGTATTAATATTACAAGAACAATTAAACAACACATAGACATCTAGTTTACTCTACATGGACAGTAAATTAACCGTTATAACTATATTGCAAATTTTAAGTAAGAGGTTACATGGTGTATGTAAAAAGACATGGCTCATTCTAAGGTAATAAAAACTTAAATGTTCATTATGTAAGGTCTTTATACACCACTAAAAAACATAATTATGCATATCATATTGCATTTCTTTCAATAGATACACACTTAACCTTTAAGCTAATTTCTTCTTCACTGTGTTCCAGCTAGTTGCTAACTTTGTCTGTCTGCTGTCTGCAATGGTTTTTTCAGCTATTTTTGCTGACAAGTGCCTGTTGTGAGTGAAACAAGGCTGATCAGAGCCGTGACACTGAACCTTAACAGTAGAGCTAAGAGACACTACAGAGTTGTCCAATAACTATGTGGGTTAGTCACTATAAGTAGGGCTGGGTATCATTCAAAGATTTTCGATATCGATACCGATATCGATATCGATATCGATATCGATACCTCAACTTTGATACCGGTTCCTGAACGATACTTTTTTCGTTACCAATTTTGTTAAAAATAAAATTTGTATATTTTCTCAACAAACCGAGAACTATTGTTGTTTGTATAAAGTAACTTAATTATCACATTATTATCATTAATAGTTTATTTTAAAAATTGTCCCTTTGAAAAATGCTACTGCTTGTCAAAACCAAGACATATTTTCAATGTAACATATATTGTTTTTTGGTTGTTTTTATTCCTCTTTCTTTAGTTTTTATAATGTCATTTCATTGTTTATAAATTATATATTTTTATTGTTTATATGTCAATTTGTGCTCTGGCACCATTGCAACCTAAACATTCATAGCAACAGGCCTGAGAGAAAGAGAGGGAAATCTCTCATCTCATCTCATGGAAACGTTTCTGCCTCTACATATGAAAGTTTCCTCCTCACTAGAGGATGAGGTGGCCAGGCGACAACTATCACAATAGAAAGTAAACTCTTTAATCCACTGCAGCAAAGTCGCAGACATCAGCCCAAATATCGGTACGTGACGTCACTATCACACGGATGCGCTTCCGCCAGCTGCACATACAGGTCTGTGTACGGCGGTGGCGTCACTTAACTGATCCTTCAGAAACACTTGGAAAAATGTAGCCTAGCGTGTGTGGAAGCTACCGCGCTACTCGGTCAATAAAAGAGCTTTGATTTGATTCAGAAAACAGCGACGCTGCCACCAAGCTACTGAGAAATGTAGTTAAACTAGTAACGGTGCTACTTCTAGCGACGTTGCCGCCCAACGCTGCTCGTACGGTGGGCGTGTTGAAGCAGGCTCGGTGGCAGCAGGGCGCTGAGACGATGATGCACCGGCTCTGTCTTGTTGCAGCAAAGACGGAGCGACTTTCTGCTCTCAAGTTTATTTCATGCACTGTCAAGGGCTTTACCAGGTTTGTCGTGTCGCCGCTCTTGGCATCAATTATCTTATGTCGCAAATATTGCATCGCGCGTTGTTGCATCAAGCCACACTTTTGATTTTCTCCACGTCTTTTACATCCATGAGCCACGTCTCTGTGCGTAACCGGCGTGAGCTGCTGGTGGGCACATCAAGAAATCTGCATGCTTATTGTCTCATTGGCATTAACAAGAACCTTTAGGTATCGAACTTTGGTACCGAAAGACAAGGCATTTTTTGATACTCGGTGGTATTCAGGCAATTCGGTCGGTGCCTAAAAAGTATTGAACTCGATACCCAGCCCTAACTAAGTGAATTCTTTCACATAACATATAGTTTTTTGATCCATTGTTTACACAAAAATATCGAGTGTAGCAGCTTTTAAGCAATAATTTCAAAATTGTTTGTTGAAAGCTAAAATTAATTTAAAATTTTCTGTTTAATAGTCTCTTGTCTGTTATCAAAGTATCCACAGTTAGATAGTAGAAATACTATTAACAACAAAAGTAATTCATATGCAGTTCAACACCATCACAACTTAGCATTCCCTTGGCAGGTAGAGGGGGTCAGGGAGAGCTAGGATAGACTTCTTATGAATATAAATTCTACAACATACTTCTCACACGCACATACACACATCATACGCACCATCACATACATTTACATGCAGGCACATATGCATGCATACTTAGTAAGAGAGCTCTCAAGTCAGAGAAAATTGGACTGTTCTTTTCATCATCAAAATGTATGCAGCAGGTCAGTGCATCTTCAAGCTGCAACAAAGGACACAACAACACCCAGACTGACTCCATGAGAGTGCAAAACCACAGATGTAAATCAGTCTCATGTCTTAAGAATAGACAACTCTATCTTATAAATATAATTATAGAAATAATAACCCACTGAGCTCATTCTATAAAACAATCAAAATCAGAGCTAAGCATACATATAGAAAAACAGTATTTCAATATTAATGTTTTCATTCTGTTCTTATTCAGGGTCCCACCTCAGTCTACAGAGAACATTTGTAATCAGCTATCAATCTGATAATTGTGACACATTTTTCCAAAAAAGTAAATGAATTATTATCTGCACACTAAGTACTGCAGTGTCATAAATGATGTGAAACATAAGAATTAGCTAGTATTCTAAAGTAAAGTTGAAATATGGGTGATCTATAAATAAGCTACTAATAAACAGTTAGTGACAGAAGAAGGATTATGAATATTTGCATCTATAAAACCCAAAAATCCATAAAGTAATGCAAAATGTTTCCTTACTAGATATAAAGCATTATGTATTAATGTGTCTTTGGAGGAAAACAAGGAAGTTTCTCCTTGGAGTTGGCTGCAGCTAAAGCTTTACTCTACAGCTTCTATAGGCAGCAAGGTTGGATCCGTCACCATGGTAACAGATGGAGGACCACATCATGTATAGCTTGGTTTTGAGGGATCTTTAAACACCAATGACCAACCAAATCAAAGACCATGTGCAGCAGGATAGAATTCATTGCAATAGTTTGCAGACGTTGTGGTTACATCAATAGGCCAATCTCCTTTAAGTACAGCAAAGTTTTGATTACCCTGATCATCAACAGGGTGATAAAGTTAGTGTGGTAAAATTATTGTGGTAATGCAAATATGGTAAGGCCAAAATGAGGCAATGTCATCCATTTATTTATGAATTACTTCTCAAACCTGCAATAGTTTAAAACACTGACATATTATCTACTTATAAAGTTGCTGTGAAAAACTTGTTAGCAAACAGTTGCTTATTTACACATCGACCAGACATGCAACATTAGCAACATTCATGTTTCAGGCGATTTGATGAAGTCCAATTTTCATTGTCCGTTTATCTGCACCAACACAAGGAAATATCTGGTTCTTCAGAAGCTAAATGTTAACTGTAAATGATGCAGATGGTTCTGACTGTTTAAAAAAATAATATGAAGTTTGCTGCATGACATGAGGACAAAAATGTTGCAGTCTGGAACCATAATGATACATCAGACTGTGACGTAACCATCATAAACATCCTACTGACTTGTCAAATAAGACGGATGAAATGGACATTCAGTTTATTATTGATATGATGACAATGATTACTTGAAATTAGAATATCCTGGAAACGTTCATTTATTTCTACAATTTTATTCAAAAAGTGATATATACATATATAATTTATTACATTACATTACACATAAAGTGATATATTTCATGGTTTTTTTGTATTAATCTTTCTGATTATGGCTTCCAGCTCATGGAAATCAAAAATCCATATCTCAAAATATTAGATTAGTAGAATACTGTATAATGCAGAAATGTCGTCCTGAGAAGAGCCTTTAATCTCTCTGTCTGGTTTAATACCCACAACCACAATCCTGGGGAAAACTTCTGACAGCTGTTCAGAAGCCACTCATCGGTATCCTCCATATGAAGGTTAAGCCACAGAAAGTCAATGCTAAAAGGGCTGGCTGTTCAGAGTACTGGATCACAGCATAATCATGGAAAGTTGATTGGAAGGTTAAAGAGTGATAGGAAAGTTGTAAAAGAACAGGAACGACCGCAGCTTTGAGAGGATAGGTAAATAGGCAAAGCCAATTCGAGAACTTGAGAGAGCTTCACAACGAGTGAACTGAGGCTGGAATAGATGCACCATGAGCCACCATGCACCAAGTCCCTCTGAACCCACTGGCTTAGGAGTGATCTCACCTGAGCTATGGAGAAAAGAACTGGACGGTTGCTCAGTGGTCCACTTTTCAAATGGAAGTAAATTTTGCTTTTCATTTAGAAATCAAGGTTGAGTGGAGAGGTACAGAATCCAAGTTGCTTGTTCCAGTGTGAAATTTCCACAGTCAGTGATGATTTGGGGGCCATGTCATCTGCTGGTGTTGATCCACTATGTTTTTCAAGTCCAGAATTAATACAGCATCAGATTTTAGAGCATTTCCTGTTTCCATTCCCACAGTGCCAAAACGAATAGTAAGTAGTTTGCTGACCTTGGTATTACTGTGCTTGATTGGCCAGCCAACTTGCCTGTCAAGAGGTGAGTTGACACTTTTCGTTTCAAGAGGAAAGTGAGAGACACCAACCAGACCTAAATATGTAGATGAGCTAAAGGCCGTTATCAAAGCAACAAGGGCTTTCATAGCACCTCAGCAGTGCTACAGGCTAATTGTCTCCATGCCACACCGCATGGAGGCTGTAATACGTGCAAAAGGATCACCGACCAAGTGCTGAGTGCAAATATTAACCTTTTTCTAGACTTTTAAACTTTTCAGAAGGTCGACAGTTCTGTATCGTACGTTCTTTATGAGACGCACCTGTATGTGTATAAAGACCATGAGGGGCAGTGACACATTTAGAGATGTAAAATACCCTGAATACCCTGTTCTAAATTTGACTGAGATACATGTTGAAATCTTGATGAAATTACATGTTGTTTTTCCCTGCTATTTCCATGGGGAAAATTACAGCAATCCGGGTTGACTTGCTTGTTAGAAGTTTTATACTGTATTTGGCACAATGTGTTTCTTACTGATAAGAAGGTCACTAATTCACAGTGGTGTCACATAGAGAAATAAGAATCCTCTTGTTTACGGCTGCTTTGTAGTTTGACAAATTCAGGCTTGGGGAAGTGAGATGGTGTAACTGCAAAACAAGGAAGATTTATTAAGTCTGTGTTACCTGTTTATTTCTCTTAACCCCTTCTCTCTTTTAAAAGGCTATTTTTAACCACTTATTTTGTCATCCTTTCTATATTTGCTTTGTTTTTGTGAGTCTTGTGCATCAGCAAATTGTCTGTGTATCTGTGTTCATGACTATGCGTGCTGCTCACCTGCAGCCACCGGGGCCAAGCGAGTGAAAGCCAGCCCGACATGTGTCACACTTCTTCCCTGTCACGCCAACTCGACATGCACACCTTCCTTCTGCATCACACTGTAGACTCACTGAACCTGGGAGGGACAGCAGATGGATGGTGCACGGAGAAAAAACAAAAGAGAATGTAAATGGTTCACAGAGAGACAAAGGACCAAAGGGAAAGAGGGGGGAGTATTTTAAAGAAAATGGTGGTGATCGAGAGGAGGTGGTGGATGGGATTGGTAGAGTTACTGTACATGAAATGGATCAATACATCATTATTGATTGTCATGATAACTGAATACCTTTATTAAATTCCTGTTCAAAAACACCAGAGATGAGATTTGAAGAGCAGGCTATAACCTTGCAACCATACTGTAGCTGACATACTGTATTTTAGTTAATGGAGAAAAAAGACCAGCTGGGGCATTGTGGACATGAGAGAAAAGAAAGCCTGATGGAGTCCGCTATAACGTTTTATCAATATAATGGACTCCAACAGCCCTGTGCAATCACCTTATACTATTCAGGAAACTCAGAGGAAAAGATAGCTGATGTATTTGTCCATTTCTCCCTCTGGTTCTCTCTATTTACCCAGATGATGGTGTAATTAGGAGCCCAAACATTTAATGTCCCTCCACTTAAAATTAGACTGTTTAATGACCACTGCGTCTCTTTATTGATAACGTTCAGTAAGTCAACTGGATCCATTTACAACAGCAGGGCTAAGTAAAGTCATGGATTTCTTTAATAGTCTTTTGGGAAAGCCGAGGCAAGGATAAATCTGATGAGATGTGCAAGACATGAGCCGAACAAGATTGTATAAATTATGAATCAGAAAAGATTCTGCTCTTAGGCAAGGTTTGGCAGTTGAATAAATATTAATGTAATGTTATTAAACATTAGGCCATAAAATTTGCAACAATTAATCCTATGAGTCCTTAGCTAAATCTTGCTTATTGTGCCTAATTGTGCCAATACAACATTCCAACCAACCATAATTAAATTTTTCCATGCCAGAAAAAACAAAAATAGTGAGTAATGGTATTGGCATAGATTATAATTAGGATTTTTAAGTTATTATAAAAACAATTAAGGGTTTTGTGTCTGCAGTGTACCATTCGTGTTGCAGCTGCAGGGCTGGCAGGGCTCTTCAGCAGATTTCCTGTAGTGCTTCTCTCTGCAGCGCTCACAGTGGGGCCCATCAGTGTTGTCTCTGCAGTTCAAACAGCGCCCCCCACTGCCAGTGCTCCGGTACTGCTCCATGTCAAACACGCAATTGCCTGACCTCCCACTGCAGTTACACTCTGCAAGTGACAGACAGACAGGAACAAAGAGCAAGAGGTCAAGTGAGGAGATACATGAAGAACGAGGAAAGAGCAGCCCCAGGGGAAGAAATAGGCAGAGGAGGCAACAAGGCAAAAAGAGAGAAGACAGAAATAGACGGAGGAAAGAGAATAAAGGATGGTATATGAGTGAGGGATTATGTGTTCTGGGATTGGATCATAATTTAGAGGCTCGTTGCTAATCTCATTTCACGCAGGCCTAATGAGGAGCCAATCGGCTGTCAGGGGGCACTTTGATAACAGTAATTCATGTTTATACAAGAGCAAATTACTCAACTGATAACACACCATCACAGATCTCATACCCCTCACATCAAATCCCTCCTTAGTTTACCAGATGCCCTGAGGGGGGATTTAGGTGAAATTGCCCATTTTATTATGAATCAAGCTCTCTGTTGCGCTGGCAATAACCACATGATTATTCCTTCCTATTAATAAGGAGTCTCAGCGGTGTTCACCTTATTTCAAAGATAAAAATTGATCACCGTTTGCTTTAAAACACAGATGAAACTTGGGATTGGTGGAAAAACACTTATATTAAGATTTTAATAAAAAGTTTCATTTGGCTTTAACTGCTGTTACCTTCATGAAATTCTATATTATATATTAAAAATGTATGTTATTAAATGGTTGTCTTTGTACACATCCAACAAATGATGCAAAACAACATTAGGATTCATTTGGGATTGTATTTCTGGCCACCTGACAAAGTCCAATATTCACTCACGTAGGTCTGTTTGGTCTTTCACAAAAACGGCTGTCTCTTTAGCTGCTAAATGTTTCACAATATTCACTAGTTAGAAGCTTACTTTGTCTGCTGTTTGGTGCTGGGCAGCAGTGATGGGTAGATTGCCACTGGTAAGCTTACATGGAATCATATGGAGGTTTTTTTTTCAAAAAACCTCCATATGATTTTATTTTTGGAGGATGTGTGTTGCTGCGTGCAGTCAACAGAACACCAAATTGTAGGTTGATTGCTTGTTAAACCACAATGTCTCATTTTCTATTCCTAGATGTGTTAAACACAGAAGATGAGCTGTGTGGCTGCTTAAAGGCACCTTTGATAGAGTTGTGAGTCAAGAAAGTAATGGAAGTAATGGAGTGTTTTCACTTAAAACACCTGCCTTCTGCTTCTTAAAACGACCCTGATGACAGTGGTGAGAGTGAAACAAGTACTTTATAATAAAAGTATTAATTTAGTATTAGTATTAAATATGGTAATTGTAAATTCAGCATTAAATAAATTTGTACATTTTCTCCATCTCCAGCTTGTACATTATATCAATTTAATTTCTATATCCAACAACAAAAAAGCTATTAAAACTGTTCTTTTAATATCTTTATATAATATAGATTACCATCATAGACTGTATATAAAAAGACTACCACTGGCCAAGTTTTTATTATTTGTGTCTTCTTATATATTTGTGCACTGTTCTGTATACTTTTGTATGTCCCATTAACACTTTATTCCTCTTTTTTCAATAAAGACTTAAGAAGGAAAACAGAAATCAGATTATTCTGAGTTCACATGAATGCATCAGTCACTGCTCACCCCTCCCTTTGCAAGAGGACACTGTGGCCGACATGCTCTGTCGGCTCTTGTGCTAAATAATACGTGTGGTCCTCTATTTGTTCACATTTCACTTCTCTTCTCACTTATAATAAACCAGATGACTGCTACCACCAGTACTACTACTTCTCCTTGTTTTTCGTACATATTCAACTTAGTTATGTATTCAACATAGTGACAAAACACGCTCTGCAGAGCAGTTTTTCTGTTTGGGCTACTGTAGAAACATAGGAGTACAACATGGCAATGTCCATGTATGTAGATGGCTCATTCTAAGGTAATAGAAATATAACGGTTCATAAAGTAAGGTCTTTATACACCACTGAAACATAGTAATGTGTATTTTATTGAATTTCTGTCAATAGACCCTCCTAAATATTACACACTGGACCTTTAAAATCTCTGTAGAGCTGAGGGGAACTGCAGAGTCGAGTGATCCTTCTCCGTTTGATCTTAACTGCGAGCTACTCCTTTCACATGGGAATTAGACTCATTGTTAATTTAAAAATATTGATTGGTGTAGCCTTAAGCATCCGCCCTGAAATTGTAGATCTGATGGCTGAGGTGAAAAGCTACTCCACTAACCAATAACCTTTGCACCGTTAGAAGTGGCCCTTTGAACACAACATGCATCTTTTGACAAATGCTGAGTCCCTTGTTATCACATCTGCAATCCTTCTGCTCGTAGGGCGTCAGAATCTGACAAAAAGTGGTATCTGACAAGTGGCATCATTGTCAGCCTGAGCTTCTGTTGAATTTCCTTTAGCGATACAAATGAATGCTGAAATGTGATATAATGCATGATGTATACTGTTACACTGGGAGAAAGTTTGATGCTCCCTACTCATGCTATCCTCAAAAATGTATTCTAACTATGTATAACCATTTATGCTAGCATATCATTTTATTTCCAATTTATCACATCTGTTATTATGATTTAATCTCATATTATTGTTTGGTATTTATTCCATTTAATTTTTTTCAATTTGCTTCATTGCACTCCTGAAATATTTGAGTCCTAGCTGAACCACAGAAACCACTTTTAAAAAATGCTGCCTAAATAAAGTTTACAATTAATAAATAAATTTTTCTTATATCTCAAAATGATGTTTTGCCCACATAACTTCAGGTCTATCAATGGGCTTTGTGAAAAAAAAAAACATCAGGTGTGAACTGAAGCGAGGAAAATTAGTTTGTTTAATTATGGTCCTCCATCCTGAAATGAGCTTTGGGGCAAAGTGAACATATGGCTTTCCATCCCTCTCAGCAAGTTCAAAAGTAGATTTGCTAATGTTTTAATTACTTGCTGCTCCTGTTTTAGTAACTGTTTTTTCTTTTGTTTTTACTATTTTATTTGGATATTAGGTTTTCTGCATTTTCTGAAAAATAGGTATGTGACTATACTTATTTTATACTTACTTTTTTTACTCTAATTCCCATCTGTGTTTTTTGTGACTGTGTGCATTTTTTCGTATTGTACTTTAACATTCTTTGATTATTTTGCCATATTGGCCTTGTTAATCTCCTATTTTGAAAGAAAAGGCATCAAACCATTAAACACATTATCATAAGCATGTCAAAGTGCTGCAGCATGTTTTCCATAGCGGAGTGGACAATAAGTTTGCAAACCAGTTTAAAGTTGGCGTATGTGGGATGAAGATTGCTACAAGCAGTGCACACATATGGCATGGCAGAGGGAAACTGAGCAAATCACTTAAAGCTGTTTTTCAACAGGTTTAACACAAAGACCTCTACACAGCTTTTCACAGCTTGTGTTTGGCCATCTTGACCACATTTAGGTCTGCCCACCCCCACAAACACCTCTTCCACATGCTTTCCTCTTGCCTGTGTTGTTGACCACACAGCCTGATCAATACTCACATGGAAGTCATTCGTGAACTATTCTGTTGATACTCATCTGTATCAACAGAATAGTTGAGAATAGTCATCTGGGTAGGCTATGCAGCTGATGATGAAGCTACTGCAGCTCCAGTTCCAAACATATCAGTTATTTTTGCGTATTTGGCGATTTTTTTAGCCCACAAGAAACAGCTCGACCAAAGGGGGAAGGAGTGGGCCGATCGTTGGCCCATTTTTAAAAATCAGTTAGGCCTATAAGGGGGTGGACTGGTCTGATTACCAGTCCACCCCTGAGGCTACCCCTTTAGATTGTCTGACAGACACAGAGCCCGTCTGGAACTGTAACTTACTCAATGAGACGAGCGCACTGATCTTCATCAGAGGAAGAAAATCAAAACAGAAGATTGTGGTCAGCCAGAAATATCACCAAATTTCTAGACAAATGTTCACTCAGTAACTCTGATAAAGTGCAGCTCACAGCCGTTTTAGAGGGAATGAAGCATCCTGGAAACAGTAACACAGTGGTGTCTCACAGTGAGTGGGACAGAGACAGCAGGGCACAGAGCAACAGGTGTCAGTGTCGCGGTCAGGTGTGATCTTCTGTCATTACTGTGCGGCGACTGTTAAACGTTTGTGTTGATTGAATGGTTTATTTCGGTTTACAAAATACAGCAAAAACTAACAATTTGTATGAATATACAATTTACAAGAATCTTAAATGTGCTTTCACCAATCCATTCACACAAAATTACTACATTAACATTTGCAACCAAAAAAAGGAATAGGCTGAAGCCCAAAGCTTATATTTGCCTGTGTGTTAACACATTGACTAGACACTGACCCAGGTAGAAGGTGACGTTCCCGCGATCATGGGTAACGTTTCCTAAAAGTTCTCTAAAGGTTACGAACATTCCGAACCTTTACAGAACATTAGGGATGTTCCTGAAACGTCCTCTTTTGGTAATGAAAGTGCTGCAGTTAGGGGGGCGTTCCGTAATGGTAATCTTATGGTCACATAAGTTACAAAGAGGACGTAATCAAAACGTTCTCATATGGTTCTAAGTTGGTCCTATTATAACCTTCTTTATAGGACTTTAGGGGGACGTTCCGTAATGGTAATCTTATGGTCACATAACAATGTTACAAAGAGGACGTAATCAAAACGTTCTCATATGGTTCTAAGTTGGTCCTATTATGACCTTCTTTATAGGACTTTAGGGGGACGTTCAACTTAGACCCATATGAGAACGTTCTGATTAAGTTAGTGACAAAACGTTCTCATATGGTCAACAGAGAATCATGTCAAAGTTACTATGCTAGAAAAAAACTTGTGAATCACTGGTGAGTGCTCCACCAACACGTCAATATCTATTATGTGTTTTCAATTATTTATTTATTATAGACTGTATAAACAAGGGTACAGAGTAGCAAACTGCAGCGACAGAGAGAGAGAGAGAGAGAGAGAGAGAGAGAGAGAGAGAGAGAGAGAGAGAGAGAGAGAGCAGTTGCGCCCTGTGCCCAGCATCCATTGCGATTGTTTACATTTTGAAATTGAAGCGCCATGTCCGGACTCTGGATCCCGGAGAGGAAACATTCCTTCTTGAGGTACGTTTTACAGAATTTCTTCCATCCTTCCAACGTCAAAAGCTTTCTTGAAGGTTTGTCTGGGTTTGGAATAACGTTATGTTAATGTTTGGTAAAACATTGACGGTCGACCTGTCGCCAGTGAATTTTTCAAACAGTTTTAACACTGTCCTTTCTGCTGTTTTGTGTTGCTCTTGCAAAAAAAAGTGCTAGCTTGTAATTTAATGGTGACGTTAATCGGGGGCAACGGTGCTCTGGGCGATATTACTGATTAAAAGTGTTTTTGTTTTTTTGCCGTTTTAACTCCGAAGTGTGCCGATGTTGTTGCTAAGCGGGCGCCATCTTGATTATTGCGCAATCCAAAATGGCATTTTGTGGCCGATCCGTTGGAGATAAATAGACATGCAGGCAGTGGTGGCTGGTGATAATTATTTTGGGGGGGGCGCTTTAAATGTGTGTGCGTGTGTGATTAAAAAAAACATGTTGACTACTTGAACATAAATTTTGCTCTCCTTTCTTTTGCTCTCCTGGGTCATGGTGTTTCTGAGAAATGTTTTTATTCTTTTCAAGGTTGAGAAGCACCTCTCAGCTTCAGCTGTGGTCATGGGTGTAGTAATGAGAACTTTTAGGAGAGTCACAGTTTCGGAAAAGACTTCTTCGAGATTATTCTCCATAAACATCACAACATCTAACATCACATCCAGCTAGCCACCTCCATTTCTCATAACAAGCGCGGGTGAAGCTACGGGTGTAGCTTCGTCCTCTGTCGCTGGCCTGCTGCTGCTGGATTTGTAAATCGGGTTGGTCAGGTCCGAGATTCTTTATTCCAGCTGAACGCCTTGTGAAAGGGTTTTTTGTAAGTCAATGACAGAATTTGGTTTAAATGCTGCCATTTATCTATACTGAAAGTGACTACTGATCAGCCTAGCAAGGCACCGTCCACTCGACTCTGGACGGTGTTGTCCGCGCGACTCGCAGTACAGTAGTGGCCAACAGCGTAAAGTTGAATGACAGGTGACGAGACCAGTCAATCAGATTGGATAAAATAACATGTATCCGATTCTGATTACGCCAGGGACGCAGCGACCTGCGTCCGGAGGAGAATCTTTAAGAAACCAATTAGAGACCAGCTTTAAGTCACATGCTGCCTGAAAATTTAACAACTCAGACAGACATCCATTTGTCCGGCGCCCTCGCCCATGAAACCGATATGAAAACATATTGAAAACATAGAAAATAGTTAACCGATTAAAGCCAGTTTTATTAAAATCCGAGGCTCTTTACTACCAGCCGGCACATCGTATGAGTAAACTATTTCATTTTTAATTCATTTTAATATACATGTTTTTTTCTGGAATTTTGATGGGGGCGGCGCCCTAGCGCCCTCTACTGACAAGCCGCCACTGCATGCAGGGTATCAAATGAAAGGTCTGCTCAAGCCGGATCGAGTGATACCCCACCGTCACTGTGCGACTGTTCCGTTCTCAATCTACAGGCCTGTAAAGCGTGCGAGTGCTTTTGGTGACAGGAATGTTGATGAATACTCCTGGTTTATCAATATTTCAATGTTTTGTCATTTGGAACTTGGTTGTGTGGACAGAAAAAGTGTTTTAAAGATATCTATCAATAAAAGTCAACATTTTAACAATAATTATTGCCAAAATACAGACATTCGCCTGGTATATTGGATAATGTTGTATGATAATTGTTGTATTTTAGTTTATTTTCAGCAGTTTTACAGTTACAATTGCATTCTAGGTGTATTAGAAGATATTCAGTTGCAGTAAAAGTTTCCTCAGGATGGTTTTGATGGTTTATTGCATTAAAATATAGCTTTTTTTTCCAGGCGAGGATAAAAATATCAGATTTTTTCTTTATTGCATTTCCATGTAGTCTGTAAAAGTAAAATAAATATATTAATGGATTTATATTCCTTACCTTATGACCTTTCAAAGGAGACCAGAATTATGCATTTAGGCCAAATGGTTGAGCAGTTATTCCTGATACATATTGGTTTACTTTAGGCATTTTCCTACAAATAGCTGGAGGTTTCCGTTAAGTTTGTCTGTGTAGGCATCATCCTCAACTACTGCATCAATCTAACTTTTGCTTTGTTTCTGTTTTTTTCTGCAGGGAGGATCATGCTATCAACATATGATGGACAACATGTGAGACAGTACACTTTGAAGTTAAAGTTTCCTGAACATCAAGTCTGTGTGAGACTCCCATGTTGAGTGCTCTGTTCATTCAAGTCTGGACGCAGTGACAATTACTCTTGATCAACCTGGGTCAGTGATGGTGCAATGGATAAGACACCTTTGGTGTGAGAGACCCGGGTTCAATCCCCCACCATTGTGTCCCTGAGCAAGACACTTAACCCCTCGCTGCTCCAGAGGCGTGCGACCTCTAACATGTATAGCAATTGTAAGTCGCTTTGGATAAAAGCGTCAGCTAAATGAATAAATGTAAATGTATGGACACATGCTGTTTTTTCAAGATCTCATCACTGCTTTGAGTATACTGAACAAGTTATTGGATCCGTTCAATCTGTTTTTCAGAGGATGTGTACATGCAAAAACAGTTTCTTAAAGTTTCTTAATGGTAGTCTGTGTATTGGTTTGCAGTGGGCTTTATGTGTTATGTCCTTTGCAGTTTACGTTAATTTACTCTCTTCACCTCGCTCTCGTGCTCTCTCAAAATGCAGGCAGTCTGAGTAACGGTGGTGAGGTGGTCACACATGTGAACTTCAAATAAAATGTATCAATTCTTGCGAATAGCATCCGCTCTTTGAAAACCTTAGAGAGAGGCTGCCTCATGAAGATTATCACATATTAAGATGGAAAATATTACTCTGCTGTACATTATGTACGGGATTTCGTTACTACCAGACCGTTTGACCGACGCAGATTGGGACTGCATGATGCGTTTGAAACTGAAACTAAGCCAAAACAATTGTGATCAGGCAGAAATCTCACCATAAATCCAGCAACTCTGATAAAGTGCAGCTCACAGTCCCAAACAAACCAAGGTTGCCCTTCAGTTTTCATATGTTTATGTTGCAAAAATTCTACCAGCCACTTTACCACTTGTCAGAGCTGTCTGGACTCACAGCACGAGTGATGCGGTTGATACCAGAGCGTACGCCGGTGTCGCATCAGCTGGGTGGAGCTAATTAGCTTCTCGAGTCTATGTTATCAGTTATCAGTATCAGTATCAGTAATGTATTTCATAGCGTGAGAAAATTAACATGTGGCTTTTTGCATGAGTGTCGTTTTTTGACCTAACTGACACGCAATCTTGTTACATTTTAAAGCCCCCCTCCAGTGTATTTTGACATTTCTATGATATTTCATATTTTTCTGAGTCACTTCCTTACAATGTTGATTACCCACATAGTTTGCCAATTATTTTTTGACAAATACCTCAATTTTGTGCTATTTTTGCAAAAGTTGCAAAAATTGCTTAGTTGTTAAAATGGGGTTGTGACATAGAATAACTATAGTAATTCCATAAGTCATACGTCATTCTCCAAGCTTGCGCAGGCGCACTGTCATGCCTCATTAAAAAACTATCATGCCATCACACCTCGTTAAGTCCGAGCATCACATTAAATTACTTTCTATCATGGGTAAGTAATGATAGCACATTAGTTTCTATCATGGGTAAGTAATTGCTACTCCTGACAGACAGTAAAGTGTACAAAACTTTACAGTGTAGTGATGTTAACACAGCATATTGTTTGTAAACACTCCAGCCAGTCAGTTTTTGGTTGTCATAGTCATGTATTACGTCCAACTATTAACCACACCCCCATTCTCTGTTTGGGATAGAACGTTCACCAAAAGAGGGGGCTTTAACCTTGCGAGATCTCGACACACCCCTGGTATCAACAGAACAGTGCACAAAGGACTTCCCTGTATTTGATGTAGCCACCTCCTCAAACACTATGCCTCACGCAATTTAGGAAGACAATTTTTGAATGACAAATCTGCAGGTTTACAATAGAAATACTTTAGAATATAACAGCACAGGGTATTATGGTGATGCCTTTTCAGCTATACATTTTTTTCAATACATTACACTGCATTCATTTTGCTGACGCTTTTATCCAAAGCGCCTTACAATTGCTATATACTGTATGTCAGAGGTCGCAGGAGTTAAATGTCTTGCTCAGGGACACTCTGGTGGATGTATTTGCATTATATACTACAGCGAACAAGTAAATGAAAAAAACTGAAATGTGACTTTAGCTTTATTCAAAGTCCGGAATGAATTAAGAGTGATTTGTATGGAACTGCAGATGCAGTACCAGTTGTCTCCTAGGAATTATGTTTATATAATATTAATTTGCAACAACAAATACGTTTTGAAAGAAAAAGTTCTCAAAGTCCTACTCCTTGTATTCCCTTCATCCACCTAACTGCTCCCGATGACTTGCATGCTGTATAAAAAGATGGCACTACCTCCGTTTGAAATGTGGATGTAGCACTCATATTGCTTCTCTTTGTCTCATAGAAACACATAGTGAAATACATGCTCTTCTGTATCTCCAGTGCTTCTAATAGCACCCAGCCCCTTACAGCCCAGAATAAACTCTTATTGCAGTATGATATAGTCGTACTACGTAAAACCATTACTATCAAGGCAGAGATGCAATGTTGTAACATCAAGGTTGATTTCAAACGTGTGAGTATTAGCATCCTTTTGATAATCAAAATGGTGGTGGTTAACTCTTGTCATCATCAAACTGACAGCCACACTAACTTTTCCTGAATGAATTATGAAATTTAGCACACTTTGCACAAGCCGTCTTTCAGCAGCAAGGCATGGTTTTGAGAGGCTAAAGGAGGTTGCCACCTCACCTCACCTGCATGAGAGGCGATACAATCTACCATCTTATTGTCTTCTGCCCTTTATATGAATTATTCCTTCATACTGTTGCAGGATGCATTGCACAGAAGGACCACAATCCCTTCAGGCACAGTAATTTCTCATTTTTACATCTAATTTACTGGACGAATGAGATGTCGGAGTAGCGAGTAGAGAGTAGAATACCAGCGGTGATAAGAAACCAGTCTATGGGCGATCATGCTATCTGTATGATCCTTAGTGTGCTTAAGTTAATATGTAAACTTTTGAAGAGGTCTAACTAAAAAGTTGCATTGTTCATTGTGCATTAACATTGTTTATAACACCAGAGGAGTGCTCATGTATAATGACGGTAAAATCTGCATAATTTTATGATTCTTACCATCTCTTCTTCACATAGAGCGTAATGACAAACAAAATGCGGCATGTAAGTTTGTATGTTTTAATCTTCTTTTTTTTAGCTTTAATACAGGAATAAGTATAATGGTGTATTATATTACATTTATTTTAGTGTAGCTGACTTCCTATATTATAGGAATTGTTTTTGACATTTTGGGAAATTTCCTATCTTGCTGAGAGTTACATGAGAAGTTTTATGCCATTCTCTCGGTATTGGGACAGTTAGCTAAACGCTGTATGAAGACTCAAAGCAGGGGAACCAGGAACTTACTGTGCCCAGCATATAACCACCCATAAAACTAAAACTTGTTTGTTATAAGTTTGTGTATGGATTAAACAAACAATTTACATACTGTAATAACGGGTTAATTATCCAGCTTTAGGGCCGCTAGTAAGTGTATTTGTTATAACCTTTGGAAAGAACCAGGCTAGTCATTTCCACTAGTTTGTCATCTTTATGCTAAGCTAACTGGCTCTAGCTTCTTATTCACGTTACAGGCATTAGAGTGGTACTGATCTGGTACAAAAGCGAATAAGGACATTTTTCTAAATGTCAAACTGTTCCTTCGAGGGCATGTTTGATCATTATGAAGATATATTTTTATGACAAATCTCAGCTCTGTAGACTGTGCAGAACATTTTTTTTTTCAATTTAGTAGCACAAGTTTTACCGCTGTGAGTTCACTGAATGAAGTGAAGTGAAGGGCTTGTTGAGTTTGTTCTTTAGCTTCTGTTACGTTAAAATTACTTCACTGCAACTGAGAGAACAGTTCACATCTATTCAGTCATATTGAAAGGCATGGTTATATGTTACTTTCAGTTTTCCGTTTTGAGGGAGTATCAGGGTCATTCATTTACTCATACAGTACGTTACATAATCATGACAGCTTTTGCTGTAAGTAGAAACCATATCCCACCTTTAATACAAAGAAAGTGTTTAGCCTGCTCAAAGTGACTTCAGAGGAATCATCTTTATCTTGAGTATAAAAAGACACAAGTCTTTGTCATGTAATGTTGATCAAACTTGAGAGAAGGAAGCAATGCACATTAATCCAAATACAAATGGGAGGTATGCTAATAAAAAAATAAGTTCTTAACGAACTTGATTTGATGCATTTAATGAATGCTTTGAAGCTGTGCCTACGGCGGGTTGTCTATTAATCACAGGATTGGTAGTACCTTTGGTGAACGGGTGGACAAGAGGAAAACATTGCAAAGTGTTTTCCTGCTATGGAGTAAGTGCAGTTCATTTACAATGTGTGTTATATTATTGATTATAGTTAATAAATAAAGCCCCTCAAAGCCCAGTGCACATGTGTCCTGACTTCTTGAGGCTCTCAGGTAGGCCAGAGACTCCACTACATGGAGTGTAATTGTAATGCTGGACACAACTATGTGACAGCTGAGGCAGAAAGGACTCCGCAGGTAATGAAGTGGAAGGATGTTGACAGGTTCCAATTTACGTTTTGGGAGGGAGATTTCAGATTTATATCACACTTCTCAAGACACACAATTCTTAGGTGGAAAACCAATGTGGCAACAGAGAGTACACACTGTACTACACTGTAGTGGATATGGTAAGGATGTGGAAGGGCCTCGCTCAAGGGGAAGTCATGTCAAAATATATCATTCCAATTTATAACTCAAAATTTGTATAGATAGTAACATAGTAACACTACTTTGCATTATATTGACAGCTATTTTCAATATATTTCACAATTCTTCATCAACAAGTTTTCGGGTGGGACAGGTCTTACTGGCAGATTAATAAGAGAAGTTGTTTTTGTACCTTAAAAGGTACCAAACACAAAAATAACTGGAGGAAATAATTCAATATTGCAAAAGAAAACCTTAGTTTGAATTGTGTAATTAGCTAATTGCATTTAGTGAGGAGAGCTATAAAGTAGTGAATAGTTCTGCACAACGACCAGTGAGGAACAAACACCTCTTTTAAAGTTAAGAAAGATTAGACTGTCACTGTAGCTGATGGAAGTGCAGACGATTTGCTTTGAATGGAAAATGCATCACATATTAATGCTTACAGTTTCTCTTAGAGAAAACAAAGTCTCTTTTCACGATCTTGTAGAACTGATTTATAATACTTATTAAATCCTAAAATTAGTAAACTTTTGCCTAATATAAGCTTTTGTGCCTTCTTAAGGTAACATGTAGCATCAACTTTTTACACATGTAGATATTATTAACATATTTTCATAATGTTGGGGGGCTTCTGTGCTCTTGTCCAGCAGGCAAAATAGGAAGGAATTTCTTTTATGCAATTTCTTTTTAATGCTAACTTGACATGTATGAGGGAGACAATTAACCTGTGCTTTAAACCTGTGATGGTTTGAGAAACACTTACAGTATGTAACTTCTCACTACCTGTTGAGCCAGCTTCGTATAGACTGGGTTTACATCATCACGACTATAGCTGCAGTTTTTTAACTTGAAATTTATGTGTGTGAGCTAGCTAGAGCTGACATATACTGTATGAACGCGTGGCGTCTAGTAAAAAAGTTCTTGAAATACAAACATACAAATTAACCTCTAAAAATCTACTGGTTTTATAGCAAGTTGCTTTATTTCATCACACATCATGATATTGTGTCAATGAGTTTTCTACCCACCTGCTGTGTGATTGTTTTTAAAGTGGAAAACCTTCTATTTAACTATTTTGTGCTGAAGCATTTGGGGTTCAGTAGTAGATCATTGGTTTTTGTATTGTCCTAAATTACTAGATAGATATAAGTTTTAAAAAATGCAAGGGCAGATTAACTATATTTTAGGCTTAAGTCTATTTTGATATTTCATAGCAGGTGTACCACCATGGTGCTTAGATTATAATTATCTGATATATCTACAGTATTACAAATAGCACTATTGATATTCAAGGAAATGATCACAGTCTTCCAGCTAACACTGCACCCTTCAACCTTAAATCAGAGGCAAGAAAGGATTTAAAGAATACCTACTGGAAGACCCTCAGGCTAAGCCAATGACAACATCAAACAACAACAAACGTTATGAAGACCCGCAGCAACCGGCTATAAATGATTTCAGTCTCAGAGGGGGAGAATCTTGATGAGAATGACATCCCTCTGCACCTCCGATATGCACACATAAACACGCACAAACAAACAACTCTTTGCATATTTCTCCATACCTATTTTAAGACCACAAAGCAAGCAGCAAGCAAAAAATAATCAGCGTACCAATATCAAGTTTTGAGAAACAACCTGGATTTATAGTAAAATTACAACACTCAGACACCCCCCAGCTTCCATTTACCACCTGCTACTACTGTTCACACAATAGCAAACACAGCTGTAATAAACACACATGATTGTCTCTACTTTTCTTTATGCTCTTCAAAAGAAGTTCTAAATCTGAAGTAGCCTGCCAAATAAATACCCTACATTACAAAAACTGCAATTGGCATGGGGGCTGTTTAGTGACCAGGATATTAAGATATTAGAGATATTTTTACAAGACAGAAGCATACTGTATTTTGCTTCAACCAAACACTCATCGCACATGTTTATCTAGAAAAATTCTTTTTAAGATTCAATATGCATGAGTCCCTCATGCTGTGGAAAACATGTTAAATGCTACAAAATGGTAAAAAAAACAACAACTGTTGCTCTCAGATGGTGTTTGGTAAATTAATATAATAGAACCATACTGTATTTTTTAAGCAAGTGGGTAATGTGTTATTGTACGTGGGAGGACTACTCCTAATTTGCCTAACTGACTAAAACATTATACTGACACACTCCTATCAAGGGTCACCTTGGGGTTACGTTAATATGCTTAAATTACTGTTCACTTCTATGTCAGAATTCTTGGTTGATGTAGATTGTCATTCACCTAACAATGCACTATTTTATCTTGTCCTGACATGCAGAAACTTTGAGAGAAATTTGATGCTTGATTCATATCATTTGCATACACACACACACATCCAAACACACACTGCACTGACTGAGATACGCGTTTCATAAACAGTGTGCCACAATTAACTTTTCCAGGATGTCTGTGTGTGATATGTGGGTGCAAGTTAATTATATGATATGGAGAGATAAGAACACATTTGAGCAGAGAGTTTCAAATCCTTGCAGTTATTTGCAGTGTATGCAGTGTCAAGGGAGCATGACAAAGAGGATTTATAGTTGAGATTTAAAGAGGCAAAAGACACCAATGCAGTGTTTATTTTGTAAAGTTCAGGTTTTATCTTCATTATTGTCTTATTCTTGGATTTCATGTTTCTCTAAACTCCAAAAGGTCAAGAGTCTGTTACAGTTTATTCTCCCTGGTAAAAGCTTATTTGCTGAAAATATTGCTTGAAAGAAACACTTAACATTTTTTTTCCAGATTTGTTGAAAACTGTTGTGTCCTATCAGCAGTGATAACAGTCATTGTAAACGGCCCACATATTTGCACTGCACGTGTTTTGACTTATCACCACCTTTCAACGTGGCTTTTTTTATGCCACAATAATTGGAGTTGATGTTGCAAAGAGTTTGTGAATGAGATGCTGCCTCTTATTTGCATGAGTGCACCATATACATAACAATATCTCTGTCAGATGCTGTTGTTGTTGTGTTGTCAGTTGTAGCTTTACTGTGCTTGAATAAAGTTTTTGAAGAATAGCTGCCATCCTAAATGACAGCAAATCTAATCTAAATCCATTACTGGCTAATGTTAAATATATTGTTATACTGAAGATAAAAATGTAGTTGAATGATGTCACTTCCAACAAACTGTACCCTACTCTTCCTTAAATACCAGTCACGTTCTGAAATCTACAGCATATCCCAATGTCATTAATTAGTAAAAATTCCATCTAAAACAACATGTTACTGGCTAAGCTAACAATGCATTTTGTATTGTACTCTGCATGGAATAATGGAACTGTAGGTAACATTCTTTTGATATTAGCATTATATATCGGTCATCAGAGAGCTGCCCTGCTCTCTGAATATCAGCATCGGTACTGGCCATTAAAGGGGTGGTATTGTGCTTTTTGGCTTTTTCCCGCTCCTTTATTGAGTTATATATCTTTTTTGTGCATGTAACAGGTTTGCATAGTGAAAAAGCCCAAAGTCCAGCCCAAAGGGAGTTCCCATCTCCCACAGAAAGCTGTGCTCTGAACCGCTTGAAAACAGCTCGTTTGTAGTCCAGCCCTTCACTTCCTTGACTTGAGACATAACATGTGTGTCATAGCTCCGCAAGTGTCGGCGGGGGAAGCCTGCGCCAACCCGCGAGAGGAGCGTGTGAGGCCGGCCGTTGTGTGTGGTGTCGCTATCTCTGGGTGCTATCTGCAATGGAAAACAGAGCAGGGCCGAGTAGAGTCGAGTCACTCGATTTGCGCTATGGAAGCATTTTCAACAAGGCAGCATAGATTGTCAGAACACCGGCAACAGTTCAACGTTTAGTCCTGATGGTAAGATGTGGAACAATGATGTTGTGGACTGGTAATAACTTATACCATCTTCTAGGTTACGGTTGCAGTCTGAAGGCTTTGATTTGGATCACACTACCTTGTTTCTTACAACGGGCCCCTCTCTGCTTCTGATTGGCTAGTAGTCCTTACCTAGGAACTGCGCATGTGCAACTCCAACAAAGATATGGTATAAGTAAGATGCATCACTCTGTAGCTCATTGCAGATAGTACCCAGAGATAGCGACACCACACACAACTGCCGCGACATAATGTTCAATGCAACACACACCAGTGATTCACACAGCTCTTAAAATATATACAGTTTACGGTTAAAACGTTTGAACCTTCCTCAGAATGTAAAGACAGATAAGCGGTATGAAAACCTTCCAGCTATGTTGTCCTCTGCCGTTGTTGCTGCAGTGGTTTGTGTGACGGCAGGAGCAGAGAGCTCTGTGAGCGGGCGGCTGGCAGGCCTCACACGCTCCTCTCACGGGTCGCCGCAGGCTTCCCCCGCTGCCACTTGCGGAGCTCCTCAACTCCGAAATTATTCAGGCACATTTTTGTTCCGCCATCACTTCTTGTAAAACTGTCAATATTTGAAATCTACACAGCTGATTTCTCACCTCAAAACTTCTCAGAAGTGGATTTAGTGATGAAAATCCATACGAAAACTGTAAAATAAACTTCCTGTTGCTGGCCTCTGTCCCGTGCAGCAATGATGATGCAGTGAATAGTGAATATTCTCTCTGACCAATCAGCAGTCTGTCGTGTTTTCACGTTACATTTTAGTATCCCTCAGCTCACTTGGAACCTTGACGGAGGTGAGGTGATACGAAAAAAAGTACTTGGAAGCAGGTACAACATTTCTACAATGGAAACCCAAACAAAGGCGAGTCGAGCCAAAGGGCCTCTGCTCAGACTAGCTTGGTTTGACGGTGTGCCTGACCCCACCAGCTGCTTGGCAAGCTTTATGACGCATTTTCATTGTGACATCACAAGTCAAGGAAGTGAAGGGCTGGACTACAAACGAGCTGTTTTCAAGCGGTTCAGAGCACAGCTTTCTGTGGGAGATGGGAACTCCCTTTGGGCTGGACTTTGGGCTTTTTCACTATGCAAACCTGTTACATGCACAAAAAAGATATATAACTCAATAAAGGAGAGGGAAAAAGCCAAAAAGCATAATACCTCTTTAAAACAAAAAGATGAAAGCAAGTCTATAAACCTTACAGATCCACTCAGTTTTGTGGCCTTGAGATATGTAATTGTCAGTATACAAGTCTTTCATGTGACTAGTATGCTGACTACGTCCATTATGAAAATCATGTAATATGCTCCACATTTTTTCCTTCAAAGCTGTATTTTTACATTGCTGAGACCAATGCCTTTTCATTGAACTTTTATAAAATAACAGATCCCTTTTACCTTTTGATTTTACAGAAATAGAAAGATGTTTAACATGGGACCCTGTGGACAATACCACAGTCAATGTGTGGCTAACAGATTAGTACTTACTAGAAAGCGAATGATAAAGTTAATCACATCGACTAAATAAATGCATATTATTTTCTACAACTGAAACAATCCTTACAATAACTTGTAACACATTAAATCCCAGATGGGTGCTGCTGGGTTATCAATCTACACCTAATACACAAAGTATGTGACACACGAGATCTACCTGTCACTGTGTCTATTTCGTATCTAGCTTTTTATGATTTTTTTATGTTAAAAACCAAATCACAACAAACATCAGTCCATGTGCAAACAAGTGCTACCGAATACAGTGGCAGTACAGGTGGATGCACTAACAGCAGGCATATATATTAACAACTACACAGCACACATACATATCAAATGTATTTAAGTTCAGAAAATGAGAAATAATGCCATACATATACACAACCTTTCTTTTAGCATTTTCGCTCATTTCCTGCAAAGGTAAACATCAATTTCCTTCTATTCAGCCTGCTTTATATGTTCTAAAAATGCACATTTTAGCCCTTCCACCATATTTCTCAAACTGCAAATTTTGCTGCTGCTGCTGCTGCTCCCCCAACATGATACCATGTATAACTAAGGTTCTCAGCCTCCTCAAGCACACAAATGTTACACACCTTAGACCTCAGACTGTATTTGTTATTATGAAAACACCTCTCCCATTACTATCAAGTAGCAGAGGGGGACCATCTTGACATTGTTTCACCTCTTGGTAACAACCGTGGACAAAATAACAACATATGTGCACTGTAGGGTTTTTTTTATGGTGAAATGATGACAGAGCAAAAAAAAATTTTCAAAATAGGGACTAAATATGAAATATTAATTTAGCTCAACATAAAGTACCAAATATAGTGCATTTTGATTGAATTGTATTCAATTTGTAATCATTCTTTCAGTGATACTTGATGTAAAATATAGTTGTACTTATATTATGCTTATTTTCAGGTTTATTTAGGAGTTGTGACAGAATCGGTTTACATGGCAAGATTTTCTAAAAAGAACATCATTTTGTCATACTGCACATCAGCACCTTTTTTCACCCTGTGTATTGCCTAGCGACTACTAGGACTACTGTTGAATCAGAAGCACAGTAGGGTGGGGACACGGACAACCTCTTTTTGCAGATCCTGACACAATTGTTAATAAAATGTAATAAAACACAGAATATGGGTCTAAAAACATAAAAATTTATTTAATTATCTACATATATTCACTACATATCTAAATGAAAACATTTTTCGCAATGTTTTTATGTAGGTTACATTCTACCACTTGGTGTATTTACTGTATTTAAGTTCCTTGATGTACATTCGCTGATCATAATAACCAGCAGATAAAACTATATCCTTTGTCAAAATGTTTTGCCCAAACACGGAGAGAAAATTATGGGAACTTCTCCAGGGGCTGACACAAAATATAAAAGGTTGGTGGGGCAAACTGAGGCAAAATGAGTTTTGTGCCAGATAGAGATGTGCAATTACACTGAGCATTCATTATTATGTTTCCACATTCTGCGTCTTTTATATGGCATGTGTTTATTTATTAATATAATGCATTGATTAAGTCGGGTGCAGTACTCTATTTAAGACGCCATCTGCTTGGAACCAAGAGTAAGAATAATTAAAACAAGCTTGCTCCTTAATAGAATCCAGCAAAAAACACATACAATTTGTGAGCCGCTCTCCTTTATGGTTTTTATCCCTTAGCCAATTACAATTCATCCTCGACAGCATTCAGGAAAAGTGCACAGTGTGATGAGCCAAACCTGATAATACTCATGCTAATTCATATACACAGAAGCTGCCCGCAACTATGCATATGCAGAATGCATGTATATTCACAACATCCACATAAAACAGAAGCTGAAGACGCTGATTTAAATACATACAGGTCTTCCAAGGAGTCAATACTTATAGACTTCACAGTGCAGGCATTTTTAAATCATTATGTGCTGTAATGCAGCCACAAAATTAATTTCATTATTGTGTGGTTTTGCTCGAAAAGTGAAAACATAATAAAATACCACTCCATTTACAGCACAATAAGAATCAATGAAGTTCAATTTC
This sequence comes from Lepomis macrochirus, assembly GCA_024633595.2. NCBI lineage: Eukaryota > Metazoa > Chordata > Actinopteri > Centrarchiformes > Centrarchidae > Lepomis > Lepomis macrochirus. The sequence continues at coordinate 21,239,216 of JALXJV020000019.1, forward strand.
TATGAATGCTTGGTTGCTGTAATGATTGTCAGACTGTAATCTTTTTTTCCAAAGTGATGGAGTGTAATATCTACTTGCTCAGGCAGCAAATGCAAAAGCTGCACATAAGGAAATCAAAATGTTAGGACACACTGTAGATTGTTGTATAGTGGTAGACTGATTGATTTTATAGGACCCCTGACAGCCTGAGCTTGTCACTTGAATTCAACACTGCCCTTTGCTGTAGGCTTCACCCGGTGGGTTTGTGACAGCAGCCCACGAGTAGGTTACTCACTCAAACACTCGTTGGCGGAGTCCCCAGTGGCCCTGGCCCAGGGTCTGTCCTGGTAAAAGGGGTGACATCTCTGGCAGTCATCTCCCACTGTGTGATGTTGGCAGGAACAGACCAGGCCACCATGTTCCCCCTCAGTGCACTCGCTGGCATGACCATTACACTTACATCTAAGGGAAGACAGATGGTTATGTAAAGGATGTGAGTACAGCTTTTTCTATACACTATATCTTGCTTCTCTTTGCTTCTCCTCACTGACTCAAGTCAAGTGTAACCATACAGTACTTATGCACACAGTGAATGGAGTAGAAGGCAGAGAATGGGAAAAAGTGAGAAGGGATTTCCGCCATAAGGAGTTGTCACTTCCTATTATTTTTCACAGGCATGAAGACGCCCTGAGATGAGGTGGGATTTTCATATCCCCCTTTAACAACTGCACAAGTCAACTGTGCTAGACATTGATGCTGTCCAAGAGTATAAACAGCAATAAGCATGTATCTGTGAGTATTAGTATGTGCGTTTGTGTTTCCTTACATGCATACCTATTTTAACTATATACAGTATCTTTTCGCTTGGACACCATCTTCAGATTACTGTGTGCTTTATAACTTTCAAAATTGGAATGAATAATTGTAAGATAAACTGGATTTATTATGTATATTTTCACAACAAGATAGTGAATATCTACTAATTTTCTTTGTCCCTGCAGTTGGAAAGCCTATCATTGTCTCTGAAGCATGGTGGCAGCTACGCCTTCCTGTGTGTAATATTTCCTGGCAGTGTCGTCGAGTTTTGTCGAGTGGCTGTGATAGGGGACAGGGACTTGTCGCTGAGTGGCAGGCATTGTCAAATTTAGCCAGCTGTCCCGGATCCAGACGTATGCTTGCCTGAGGCTCAGACCAAGTTATTTCTGTTGTCGCTCAGTGACAACAACTAAGTCCAAAACGCTTTCAATCCACACATCACATCTCTCGCTAGAGTAGATGAGATGCTCGGTGATAATTCTAACTGAATATGTTATGAGAGAGATGACCTGAACTGTACAGGCAGGGCAATTTGTTGAGTCTTCTTGTTACACCACAATGAAAAGATGCACAAACAGCATTTTTCATATATGTGGATATTGTTGCCTCCACAGTTCTAGCAAATTCATTTTTGTAGCAGTCCACCGTGGGTTATAGTTGCACTAGAGATGCATCGATCAATCGTCCAATGACAGAAATTTGGCTGGTTTTCAGCTTGACTGGTAACTGGGCTGATAAGTCTGATCTATCCAATCCTTTGCTGGACAAATTTACACGTATGCTGGGCTGCAGGATGGCAAAGACAGTATCCGACAATTGTCAGAGCCACACACACGGTAAAACATGCCGTGGGTGTGGAAGTACTTCACAGTAAGTGATGAAAACACAAAGTCCGCCATCTGTAATAGACTATCTGTAAGGCCAAGGAATCGGCAGGTCAGATTTTAAAAACTGGATATCAGAGTTGGCCAGGAAAACTACAATAGGTGCATCTCTTACAGCATCTATGATTAGGATTGGCCAACTTGGTGAGGTGTAGCACAGAGGTATAAAGGCATGTGTACAGAAAGCACTGGTACAAGGCTAACATTTTGTCATGTGGGTCTCTCCCCCAAGTATTGTGCCATTGGTGGGTAATTTGTCATGCCTCTGCAGTGATCCTAAGTGTTTATGACAGGTGTCAGATCAAATTTATATCCTTTCTAAAGGCTTCATCTCAACTACTTAATCGTCCACTTCTATCTGCAGTGCCAAGGTGCAGCCTGGTCTTTGGCGCCATGTCCTCTCTCATTACTTTGAGTAATAAACCAAAAGAAGTGGAAGGAGTATGGAGGATTATCTTGGTTTATTCTCATCTGATGGCAACTTGACAGACAGCAAGGTGCTTTTTTTTTACTGCAAACGGTATCAGTATACAGTATCCATGTGTAACAATACCTTGTCTCCTAAAAATGATGTTTATATACAACATATTGGTGTATTCAGCCCAAATGATATTTTCAATCCACACAATGAGGAATTTTTTAAACACATCTGAAAACTGTTCATTGCAAATGCAAAATCCATGCTAAATGTATCTGAAAAGATATTGGTGGTATTGGCTAAATACTGAACAAGTGAAAGCTAACATGATGCACCAGATGTTAAATGTTGAATTGAATTGAATATTTCACCAAAACCATGATCTTTCTCTGAACTTAAACAAAAGGTAAAAACAACAATATGTGAGATGTAATACATACCTCTTGTGTCGCATCACACAGCAACTGTGTTTCCACCAAAACATATTTGGAAAAGCCAATTAGAAATTTATGAATGCATTTTGTAGGAGCCAGCATTTATGCTGTGTTATGTTTGAGAAAGCTAGACACTGTAAATTAAAATTTTTAAGCAACAATATCAACAAAAAAACCCACCATGATAAAGAAATTACACTTAGACACCACAAGCGTTTGACCTTTCATTTGGTTTTTGGCTCAACCACAGTTTCATAGGACAAAGCTCAAGGTTAAACTCCAAAGTGACTCATTTTTAACATTTCAGACAGAATGTCGGCAAGGCAAAGTGACACTGTCCTAGATTGTACAATCAAAAGTCTCTTACCTGCCACCCACAGAGAAATCGGAGATGGCATAAAAGTACGAGCGCAACACTTTAGCGTCCTTGAAGAACTCATCTCCAAAGGTGTTAAGCCTGTCCAAGGAGATGAGCAGGTCAGTGGCTGTCACCCATTCCTGGAAAAAAAGAAGATAGGACCAACAGGGTGAGAGAGATGTTAGAAAACACCTTTTGTGGTCACCCACTTCAAGGGAAATGAAAGGGATCTGCAGGGGGCTATAGTCTGTTGGGTGCTGCCACTTGGAAGCACAATGAAGTAATCTTTTAGAAGGCAAGGCAAGGCAAGGCAAGTTTATTTGTACAGCACATTTCAACAACAAGGCAATTCAAAGTGCTTTACACAAAACACAAAAGCAACAGGGAAATATAAAAAAGTTTAAAAGCAACATAAAATATAATAAAAGTTATAGTGTAAAAAGCTAAAAATGAAGAAAAAGGACAGTGCAAGGCAAGTTACAGTGCAGTGTAAGTTATCAATAAAAAGAAAAAAATCTTAAATATTTAATTAAAAGCAGTAGTAAAAGATAAAGAAAAGTCTTCAGTCTTAATTTAAAAGAACTGACAGTTTCAGCAGACCTGCAGTTATCTGGGAGTTTGTTCCAAATATACGGAGCATAATAACTGAACGCTGCTTCTCCTTGTTTAGTTTTGATAAGCTTTTCCAGGTCCTGCTGAGACATAAGTCCTTTAATCCTTGAGATATTCTTCAGGTGATAGTAGGCTGACAATTGTTTTAATATGGCTCCTCAAATTCAGGTCTGAGTCCATGACTACACCAAGATTTCTGGCTTGATTCGTGGTTCTTAACATTACAGATTGAAGTAGAGCACTGACTTTCAATCGTTCCTCCCTGGCTCCAAAAACAATAACTTCAGTTTTATCTTTTTATTTAATTGGAGAAAATTCTGGCACATCCAGTCGTTGACCTGCTCAATACAATTACTCAGTGCCTGTATGGGATCATAGTCCCTTGGTGAAATGGTTATGTAAATCTGTGTGTCATCTGCATAATTATGGTAACATATTTTGTTGTTTTTCATAATCTGAGCCAGTGGAAGCATGTAAATGTTAAACAAAAGAGGTCCCAGAATGGAGCCTTGGTGAACCCCACATGTCATTTTTGTCAGCTCAGATTTGTAGTTACCTACAGACACAAAGTAGTCCCTGTCCTTTAAGTAGGATTCAAACCAGTTTAGTGCTGTGCCAGAAAGTCCAACCCAGTTTTCAAGTCTGTCTAGTAATATGTTGTGGTCGACCGTATCGAATGCAGCACTGAGATCCAATAATACTAAGACTGAAATTTTGCCACTGTCAGTGTTTAAATGGATGTCACAAGAGCAGTCTCAGTGCTGTGGTGTAGTCGAAAACCTGACTGGAAGACATCAAAGCAGTTATTTAGTGCCAAGAAAGCACTAAGCTGTTGAAAAACAGCATTTTCAATGATTTTACTTAAAAATGGGAGATTTGATATGGGCCTATAATTGCTCATTAGTGAACTGTCTAGATTGTTCTTTTTTAAGAGTGGCTTAATGACTGCAGTTTTCAGGGCCTGTGGGAACCTGAGAGGAGAGACATGTTGACAATTTGTAGTAAATCTGAGGCCATGCATTTGGACACAATTTTGAAAAAACCTGTTGGCAAAATATCAAGGCAGCATGAGGAGGATTTCAGATGTTGTATTATGTCCTCCAGGTTTTTATGGTTAATAGACTCAAATCCTCTCATGCTATATGAATTGTTTTTAAGTGGACACAGGGACAGGACATATCCTGTACCTGATATGGAGGCGCTTGTCTAATTGCTTGTCTAATTGTTTGAATTAGAACATAATCTTCTAGTTAAAAAAAGTCAAGGAGCAAGAATACATAAGACAGAGAAAGTTGACAGAGCAAAGAAAAGTTGGAATATAGACTTGGTTGATTAAGGAAAAGAGACAGGGGTGATTGTGTAACAGCAGGGGAGAGAGTAGATCTAATGGTGAGATAATGAGTATGGTGTAGGGAAATTGAGTTAATGTCAGAAAGAGGGGTGAAAGAAGGGGATTAATGGAGACAAAAGCTAAAATATGAAAAAAACATGAGACAAGAGACAACACTGCAGCACTACTTCAGTATAATGGATGGCACATGGCAAAGCTCCCATCCCTGATATGATTTAAGCTCCTCTGTTTGAGTCCACTGCAAAGGTAAAGACAGGATGAAACAGGAGTGGGAGAAGAAAGTGAAGAGGGATAACACAAACAGAGAAAAAGCTAACGGGAAGTGCAATAGTGGGGTGGAAGATAAAAGTGAGGCCAGGTAAAGGGAGAACAAATGACATGACGAATCTCTTACCCGTGAACAGAACCAACTTTAAAACAAATATCTGGAGAGAAACTTTCTGTCTGTTTCTTGGCTGGTTTGGGACTGTGGCAGTCCTGAAAAAAAGCCTGTAATGCTGTACATTCTGAAGATTCTCCCCAGAGGTTTCTTTGAAGTGTGGCAAAGGGAGAGAAGGAGATTGGAGCGGATGGGCCTCAGACTGAAAACATGTGTGATGTGACTATTCATTTGTGTTTTTCTCAGGCGCTACAGTTTGTCTTTGTAGTGCTAAAGCCTATCAGATAGCACCTGTCAGATTGGACTAGGTTTTGCCGACTTTGGCCTACTGGGTACAAATTGTACAAATCACAGTTTACCTTGCTTTAATTTTTGTAAAATATACCATATGTATCATAACATATCTTTACCATGCTAGCAGCATGACTCTAGGTGGTTAAAATTCTGTACAGATATTTATGTTCCCCAGAGGATGAATCCTTCTGACTTTAGTGAACCCACCTTTACCTGTAGCACCACCAGCATGTTGACATTTTTGGCTTTTAGTAAAATATGTTGACTATTGGATGGATTTCCACAAAATTTGGTAAAGATATTCATTGAGCCCAGATGATGAATCCTAATGACTTTGTTGATACCCTGACTTTACCTCTAGTTTTTGGTGACATGGAAGTGACATGGTTTCATTTTGAAAAAACACCATATTTTGCTGCAGCCCCCTTTTTCACCTTGTGTTGAACTTTGTTTTAGCTACAGAGTGAAGCACCTTACTTGTATAAAATCTTTGTTGGGAGTTGCACATACACAGTTCCTAGGTAAGGACTGCTAGCCAATCAGAAGCAGAGAAGGGCTGGTCGTGATAAGCCAGTAAACACAGCTTCATTTCAGCTGTACATGTTCCCTTTGCAACATAGACTGAAGCAAGAGTTTCAGATCGGTGAGTTATTAAGTTGTAACAAATGTATCTTTTAACAGAGCTCTGTCTCTACATCACAGTAACAACTTTATGTCCACTGACTGCCTGGAGTGTAGCTAGTGTTTGGAAGGGAGAGGGGAGGCAGTAGGCAGATATCTTGTCACTGTGTGCTGCAGCTCAGTGGGTTTTTGAGGGCATGCCTGACTAGTTGCTAGGATAACATTATGACTCATATTTCACTATGACATCACAGCAAAGCGGAAGAAAAGCTTGGACTACAAACAAGCTGTTCAGGCAGTTCAGAGCAGAGTTTTCTGTGAGGGAGACTAGACTAGACTTTGTCATTTTGCAAACCTATTAGATGCACAAGGCATATAACTCAATAAAGGAGAGGGGAAAAGCCAAAAAGCAGAATATGACCTCTTTAAAGCAGTCACCTTATCAGTCTCAAGCAAGTTTTAAATGTCTGCAGGTTGATTTTTGTACAGTAGAGGAAGGAAAAGAAACCAATGTACACCAATGTATGTCACTTTTTGGAAGTTAAGACGGATAGTCTAAAAACATTTCAATTTACAGGATTCATAATTAATAGACTAAAAAGACTGAAAAGAGCTGGTATAGCCATCTAATCTGCAGCATCTCATCTGAATCTGCATAGTACCCAATGAGCATTGAGTAAATTCACTAATATTTTCAGCAAGTGAAGAGAGTAGTTTAATTGCTTAGTAGAAAGAAATATAACAAAGATGACACTACTGAGACCTCTGAGGCTCTCTTCATGGGTACCCAACATGATCTCTCTCAGCTTAAAATAGTCTGAACAGCACTGCAGTAAAAGTTTAGAACCAAGTTGTCTTGAAAAGAGCTCCTTCTCAGGGTCTTCTTGTTCAGTCAGCATGACCCTCATGCCCCGCATTTCAAAGGAGAGGGTCTGGGTATTGAGACCACCTGCGTGGTCCAAGAGGTCATAGCCCATTATTGGAACATCTGGTGTGAAGACGCTACACATGTGTTTCTGATTTATATAACTCTTATATGTAAGGTGTCACATTGACAGCTGGACTTCAGTGACACCTGTGGGTTAGCTTTGTCAGTAACTTCTAATAAGTAGATCATTCACTGTGGAGTTTGGTGTATTCAGAAATGTGCAATCAGCATTTATTTTATTTTAATTAGTCCAACTCGTGGCTCTCTTTCAGGAAAATTCAAATTTTTCTGCAGCCATAATTCATCTCACCATTAGTGTTCTTACCTAAAATGCCCTCTCATCTTATCCAATACTATGTCTCTTTATTTTCCTTTCTCTCCATCTGCCAGCCTTATCTCTACACTCTACCGCTAGCTGGAATGCACTTCAGCACTGTATAGCTTATTGAGGGCTTACAGCTGGTATTTTGTAGTGACCGTAACTACAGAGTTGCAGAATTGAATACAGTTTGCTGGCATGCAATTGTTCTGTCTCTTGCTTATCGACTTTGCCCCTGCTTGACATGGCTCCACCGGCTAATGGGGTTTGGTGTACACTGAATGACTCTGATCCACCGCAGTGGCCGGGGAAAACAGACACTCATTCTTCATTTAGTTTTACACTTCTTGGACATAACATGATTTTGATCCATGGTTTATGAGATGGGCTGTGGTGTTTGAGATCGGAAACTTAGCTACTGGGTAAAAAAAAAAAAAGAGGTAAAATGAGAGGCAGTAAAATTGAGAAAATGGAGAGAAAATAGAAGAAATAGAAGAAATTATGGTTTAACTTTCCAGTAGAAGCAAGTGGTCAGAAAAAAGCAAGAGAATGAACAAGGGATGATTGCCGTCTTGTGCATGTTTACAAAATGTCCTCTGAAATGTTGTGAAATAAGCATAATGTCTTCTTATGTCACCATAATGACAATACATGCATAGGTGTGGTGTTCAACCAGTGAAGGAATTACATAAAGGGCAGGTATTACCAAAGTAGTATGCAAACTGAAATCTTCAAAGTTGTTACAGTTAATCTCAAATGAAAGACTGTTTTGTAGATGTGGATATATTCCATTGGATAACGGAAATACTTGACCTGCTGGTGATACTAGATGAAGAGTCAGGGGATCAAAGTCATAAAGAGCCATCCTTAATTTCATGGCAAACCATCCAAAAGCAGTTGAGATATAAGAGGGCCTTGCTGGGTTCTGACAACACCAAGTACTCATGTAACAGAACCAAAAGCATATCACGGTACACTGAGAAAATTGTGTCAATATATTTCATAGGCTCATATTTAATCCAAAGTGCAACTGTTTCCTAGTTAAATTTGATCTGCCAATAACATAAACTCTGTCATTTGAATGGTAATTTGTAAATCTATTACACGTTCCCTCTACTAGGATATTTATCTTGTTGTTTTTATATATTCGGTTTACCTCTAAGCTGTAGGAAACTTTTTTTCATTATCTTATCAAATCTTGACTGAAATTTAATGTTTCCAGCAAATAACAAGGAAAGGACATAACCTGCCCTTTTGCTAAATTATTAAACAAATGATTAGCACAAACTGATGATCATTAATGTTGAAATGCATGATACTCACGCCTCTACTAATGAGCTGCCATTCTGAACACTGGTACCGCATCGCTATTGTGTTCCAACATCCAGCTGTCTTGCTTTAACACATACACATACTGTAGATGATTAAACATTTTAAATGCACTGTTAGCATTTCTTACATTCTTACACACCATAAAAGCAAATACTCTCGTCCATTTATCATGGAGTACGAGATCATTATCATACGGAAGACTTATTAGTTATACTTGGTAGAACAGTGCTAATTGTGTAAGGAAAAGCAGACATAGTTCCAAATATCACTTACTGCACTGAAAGGAAGTAGTTTCTTAGGGTTAATTAGTAGTCAGCCCATTACTTATTATTTGTGCAAACCACAGCAAAAGCTTAATTAACTTTGATTCTCATTCCCTTGGAATTTGGGCTCACAATGCTACAATGATGCTGACTTAGGGATAGGATTAGGCTTAGAGAGTGGCAATGAGCCAGTCCTTTGCTTTAGACAATAAAGGTCTAATGATAAAATGAGTGGGTGCACAGACATGTAGGCAGCACACAGGCAGCGCACAGCAACTTTTGATGATATCAAACATAGTTTTAGAGGACATCTTTGCTTAGAGGCTTATGACCTTTGCCCTCACCTCTAAAATCCCTCTTGTCTTGTTCCTCCTGTCTCTACTTCTTTTCTCTACACATCTGTCTCCATCCCTTCTCCCCTCTTTCAGTTTCAGTGTGTTTCCTTGAACTCTGAAGCCTCTGGCTGCAGGCAGTGACGGGAAAGAGAGCGGTGTCCCTCATTCCAAAGTTAATAACTTTTTAATTTAATTGCTTAAGTTCACTGTGCCCTCAATATGTATTTTTCCCATTTTACTCATTGTCATTCAATGCTGGAGCTCCAATTTGCCACACAGCTTTCTAGAGAGGGGAGAGAGAGAGTGAGAGGATGGACTGGTGGCAGGGGAGACAGACAAACCATTTTAATGGATGACTGAACAAATTAAATTAGAATTCAAAAAGCAGCTTTCATCTTCTGCGTGATTATTGAAAAAAGAGGGCTTTACAAACTTGACAACAGAGCCCCCTTTGAAGTAAGCCATTACTTTAGAGAAAACATCTAAATGCCGTGTTACAAGGTGAGTGTTGTTTATTCCATATAAAAATCATTTGCCAATGAAAATACATTAGATCACTGGAATACACAGAACACTATATTTATGCAGCTGACATATACATGAAACAAAAACATCGTGCCACCAGTTGTATTATTGTTCAGTGTAATTTTGCTTTGACCTCTTATAGTGACAAGGAGATATATTTCAAAAGCAGCAGATGAAGCGTGTGAAGTCTCTATATTGAAACTATGCGCTCCTTAAACTGAGACACAAGCGACAAATCTGCAAAGGGATTAAAATGCTAATAAAACAGGCAGGATGCAATTCCTGTTTTAAGCCTCATGAAATATGCATGGCTCTGTATGAGCCATATGCAGAGAAAAACGCCCCGCTGATGCCACAAAGAGGAACATCATTTTATGCTCTGTTGACAATCTGTATGTAAAGAGTGTGGCTTTAACCCCTGATACTCCCGACAAGAAAAGCCAATGAGATTTCTGTGTTCCTTAAGTGATCTGTCCACACAATTATCTGCCACTGAAGCTTTTGAAGACATATGTTTTTGGAGAAGTGGCATTTTACAGTCCTGATTTAATGTACTCTATGTGCAACTAAACAATTGAATTTAAAATGCATCTCTTTTCTAGGGTATTGTAAAGTATTACAACAGGTAAAGTGTTCTGATGGTCTGGCACAAAACAGTGTGAGTCAGAAGGACAAAATATGGTGTGGTATGGCCTCTTGTGTGATTTTAATGCATGGATCACTGCTCATGTCTATAGAAATGCAATATCGCTACAAACAATGCTGAAAAAAGCTGGGCAGTAAGTGCTTTGGGCATTTACTCTGATTACACCAACTTTATGAAAAACATTCTGCCTGAGCAATGACATTCACAACATCAGAGACTGAGGCTTGTTTTATAGCTTGTAGAGGCTAATCAGTGATTACAATCACAACAAGAAAATATTTTCTTACTTCTCTTCCGCTTGTGCAAGGGCCCTTTGGGGTTTGCATTCTGAGGAATAAACGAGTTCAATCCATGACACGTAACCGCAAGGTATTGCAGAGTGTTTTCCAGCTCTTTACTTCAACACGACAAAAGAAAAGGTCAGCTCATAACAGCGACAATCTGAGGTCATCACATTGAAAGTAGAAAAGATTCATGAAGGTGCTAAAAATGTGCCACTTATCTCATTCTCCATGATGTATTACCCTTACCCCCTATTAGCCAAACAAAAACCTCCCAGTCAGCCAATATCACCTGTTCATGGCAATATTATTGTATTTACACAAGGTTTGACTTAATGAAGAGGAATCCAAAGTCCAAGGACTTGACTGTGTTCATTGCCAATGTGCTATTTAGCAAGACATTCATGCTCATAGAATGCAACAGATGTGCACTTGATATGTAGACTAACATAATGGAATTTTAAAAAACTGAGATGTAATTAAAGTATTATGATGTGTTTTCTTAGAGTTATGTATTCAACAAGACTAACAGTCTACAGCCATGCTAGAGGCTCTGAGGCTACAGATAGGCAATGTTATTACATTTGCAGATATTTGGTCATAAATTAAAGCATTGGACATAATAGAATTTTGTCCTGCTGGTGGCACTAGAGGAAATGTCAGGGGATCACAAAAGTCATTTTTGATTCATCATCAGGAAACCATAAATGTTTGTACAAAATGCGGTGCCAATTCGTCCAGTAGATGCTAAAAAGTAAAAGTTAGAGAATCAATCAGACTTCTTAAACCTATACAGAATTATACTGAACATAACTGTCTAAGTGGGCTTCACCACTTACACCTACACCTACAGTAATATTCGCACAAAGTCAGCGGGAAAAGCTCTGGAGAGCGGGACCCAAATCCCTCTAGCCAAAATATGCTGCATCCCAGAGCTGCCTGCAGCATTATGGAGACACAATCTAGCAGTCAACTGAATAGATCAAAGAGAATAAAACTAGTCTACAGGCTTTCAAACTGAAACTGAAACTAAAACTAGATAGATAGATAGATAGATAGATAGATAGATAGATAGATAGATAGATAGATAGATAGATAGATAGATAGATAGATAGATAGATAGATAGATAGATAGATAGATAGATAGATAGATAGATAAGAAAAGTATTTTGGAATTGTGTAAGGGCTTGTATTTATTATTTAAAACAAATATCCATTACATGTTTGAATGTACTTCCTTCCCTGTGGTCCTCTCCTCCCTCCTTTTAACGACCTTCATCGGATATTCAATAAATAGTGCTGTTTTGGGAATTATTTCTCTTGAGTGCTGCCCTCATTCCCACCCCTTATATTGACTTACCTATTTTCTTCTCGTTTTTCTAGTATCTGTGGCTCAAGCGGGAACCAGTATGTCACTATTAAAGAAGAGTATGTCTCAGTGAGTATGATTCACTGCGTGGACTCCTTTGCATTCCACCAGCATTGTTTTTGCATCAAAGAAGTTGGCTGATGTGTTTTTGTCTTTGCTCACCTCACGCATCTGTCTCATCACGCTTAAAATAGAGGGGGAATGAGAGATTTAATGGAAGAAATGGGGCAATTGATCTACCTTTTATTCTAATGGGAGAACAGCTCACACTCAATTATGGGTCTTCTCATCTTGTTGTTTAAGAGGAAGGCAGAGGGGGGAGGCAGAGTGAAGGAGGAGATTTGCCACCCAATCTATGTATTCTTGGCTTATATTGATCCCCCACAGCTTTATAATCAGTGGATCGATGTCATCCAAAGCATACTGAAATACAGCCAGCAACACCATTTGAAGTCAGGTTTAAATGTAACTAAAGCTTCCATACTGATCACCCGCCCACCCTTTTGTTTTTCCTTACATGGCCTCACCATGAAAATAAAAACATCTAAAGGTTCAGTAGGTTAATGGGATGGATTACAATATTCCCTGTTGTTATTAAAGGGTTTTTAAGCTGTTTTCAATTCTGTAAAGTAAGGGCCTTTATAGACTGACTAGGAAATAAGGGATGTCTTGGCTTCTGGATTTTTGTACATTAATTCCAATCAACAGGAGCAGCCAAAAGCTTCAGTTGTTGAAATTAAGGCTTGCACAACTGTAGAGACAGCAACTCAATTACAGTTTTTCACAACTTTTTGTACAAAACTCCAAACTCATCACACTTGTAACATCGCCAGTCTTTCATTCAAAATTTTCCATTGTGCGTTCATTTGGATTGTAAGCACCACACAAGTCCTGAGAACATATGGTTTAATTTAGTCATTTTAAAAAGTGCAACTGACAGTTGGTATTTTTAGATTTGGTTCTACTAATGCGGCAGCCTCTGCCATAGTAAGGCCTTGCCTCAGCACATAAACAACGATGATAGCCCATACGTCTCTTTAACATTGCGTGGAAGTCGGGTACAGTGCCCAAGGAGTGGCAGACTGGGGTGGTGGTTCCCCTGTTCAAAAGGGGGACCAGAGAGTGTGTGCCAATTACAGGGTTATCACACTTCTCAGCCTCCCCGGTAAAGTATACTCCAAGGTGCTGGAACGGAGGGTTCGGCTGATTGTCGAACCTCAGATCGAAGAGAAACAATGCGGTTTTCGTCCTGGTTGTAGCCCTTCTCAGGGCTATCCAATCCCTTTACATCCAAAGCGAGATCGCGGGTACAAGTGGCCGAAATGGGTTTCCTCAGGCGGGTGGCTGGTGTCTCCCTTAGAGATAGGGTGAGAAGCTCGATCATCCGCGAGGAGCTCAGAGTAAAGCCGCTGCTCCTTTGCGCTGAAAGGAGCCAGTTGAGGTGGTTTGGGCATCTGGTAAGGATGCCTCCTGGACGCCTCCCTAGGGAGGTGTTCCAGGCACGTCCAGCTGTGAGGAGGCCTCGGGGAAGACCCAGGACTAGGTGGAGAGATTATATCTCCACACTGGCCTGGGAACGCCTCAGGATCCCCCAGTCAGAGCTGGTTAATGTGGCTCGGGAAAGAGAAGTTTGAGGTCCCCTGCTGGAGCTGTTGCCCCCGCGACTCGACTCCGGATAAGCAGATGAAGATGGATGGATGGATAGCTCAGACCTCATTAGAGACAACAGTTCTGCCTTCTTCTCTCTGACAATTATTTGACAGGCCCTTTCAACACCTCTCTGACCTTTCTGTTGTTGCCCACGACCACCTCTCTGACCTCTCTGTTATTGGTTATGCACACATCTCTGATGGATCCCATGTCCATTAGCTCTTCCTCTTACTTCCTGTCTATTCTACTCCATATTGAAAGAAATTGCCAGTCTTTACACGCAGCCTTTTAATGGTTGACCAATTGTGGTTATGAGATGAAATCAATCAGTAACAATGAGTATTCATGCGTTACGTATGGTTACATGTAATTTCGATGTTCATAAAACCCATATATTTTATTTAGCTGACAAACCAATTTTAACTTTATAGGTTTACCAAACGGTTCAGTGATTAACCATTAAGATCAGTTGGATTAAGTGTTGGTCAAATGTATTTATGCAAATCAGAAGAGAAGCATATCAAAAGTATTGTGAGCACTGGATCTGATGGATCCCATGTCCATTAGCTCTTCCTCTTACTTCCTGTCTATTCTGCTCCATATTGAAAGAAATTGCCAGTCTTTACAAGCAGCCTTTTAATGGATGACCAATTGTGGTTACGAGATGAAATCAATCAGCAATAATGAGTATTCATGTGTTATTTAAGGTTACATGTAATTTAGATGTTCATACAAACCCACATATTTTAAATAGCTGACAAACCAATATATAGGTTTACCAAAGGGTTCAGTGATTAACCATTAAGATCAGTTGCATTAAGTGTTGGTCAAATGTATTTATGCAAATCAGAAGAGAAGCATATCAAAAGTATTGTGAGCACTGTATTGTGAACGATGATTACTTCATATGAAAGGTATTTCTTTGATGACACACTGATTAGGTGTGGTGAAAAAATTACTGTGTAATGTGTGTTGTACTTAGTCAATTGAACTCGTGAACATGTTTGAAAATACAGCTTTTTTGATGATCTGCTTTGAGTTTTGTAAGAAAGAGTTGTGAAATTTTACCACATACTTCTGATAATAGTACCAAAGCAATAAAAAATAAAAACTCTAATACTACAAATAAAGATGCAAAAATAATAATGTGCCAAACTGGAAATTGATTGATGTTGTTTTGAGTAAAATGTGTTTTTGCCTTGCTAACTTAGGTTTCCATGGCAGTGTAAATTAAGACAATAATAGTGTGCATTCAGCAATAACAAACCCTATGTTCTGAAATATTAATGTTCATTTTTACTTCAATAGTACTTACATTTGATACAGTACACTCATAAAGGTGATTCATTAATACATGTATTTCATCATGGAGCAGTAACATAATTTTCCCTGATGTTAAAAAATGAAATTTTCTTTTCCCTGCATACTTTTTGTATGTGTAACAGCAATTTTCACATTTCAGTATATAAAATCTGATCAGGACTTGATTGTTATTGTAATTACATTGTAATATTAGACAGGGAAATAAACAATTCAATGTTTTTTGATAACATGATAGTAATTTAAATAATCATATTTAACATGTTCACATGCTTACTGACATGTGTATGCAAACCTAGTTATTTTTCCACAATTCCACTAATGCTTTAATTGATTGATTTTCCATCCAGATGGTCACTGTGGTCCCACATACACAGAGCAGCAAGAATGGTCACAGAGAACAGACACCAAAACGAAAAATGGCTGCTGCAGTCCCCCGTTCAAGAGAGAGACAGTGAAGGCAGACAGAGACACTGGGACAAGCTGAAGCTGGGGACAGACATACCTGGGTATTATGTCCCAGATAAGCAAACAGATCAATTCAATAGACTGAGTCTTAAGGGTGTTTATTGGAATAGCCCTGCCCCTCTCAAAAGCCAGAATAAGAAGAGGTGGTGTTTCTATAAGGGACATGTTTTTAGATCCACTAAATACTCATATCTGAAGTCCATGAAGTACATCAAAGGTTCAACAGGTATTAAAATACCCTGTTTTCTGTAAAAGTAATTGTCATGAATACTATTTTGTATAATTAATTTTAGCAAAATTAATGTTTTTTGGGTATAGTATAAATTACTGTAGATTGTAGATTGCCAAAGAGTAATCAAGTAGTAGTAAATCCAACCATATAAAGTCAAATTAGTCCTTGGGGACAACATAAACAGCATCTTTGGAATACTTTCAAATACTTGCAGCGTCACTGCAACCTTGATGTTGTTCTGACGGCAACAAGCCTGTGCTTTGAGCTAAATACTAACATCGACAGGCAACATTTAGTAAGTAATGGATGGATTGCGATTTTCAGATTTTCAAATACTCCTTAAATGATAAAACAATGTAATAATTTATGTGACTATCCTATACTTAAAAAGTATGCTTTGTCTTTACCAGAACTGGTGGTAATGCCTCACCACCAGGCGTCAGTAAAACATTAGTATGGCACGTTCAGTTTAGCTATGGCACTGTGGGAGGGACTAGCTGCTCACTTGCAGCTAAATGGTGTTATGGTTGTGTATTGTGTTTGCTGCTGTAGAAATAAAGTTCCTGTTTACAGCATTGGTGGGTGGGAGGGAGGGTCTCCTCAAAAAATGGTCAAATAGTTCTCAGCAACTTTCAAATGTTCAATTCATTTTTGCTTGAAATGCTCATCCCTAGTAACTAACACTAAACAAAAGTACAAATGAGAATGAAGAGAATGTTAGTTATGTGGTCAAATGCGAAAGTATAGCGCTAGACGAAAAGTTAATGCATCACTTAAGTTGACATAATCCAGTCTAAGGGCGGACAAGAATGTGTGTACCAAAGTCCATGACAATCAATGAAATATTTATGCCATTTCACAAATGTCGGCCTCATGGTAGTGCTAAAAGAAATGTCAGGGGTTAACTAAGGTCCTTTGGATATGTTTTCTGAGGACAACCATTTGATACTCTACTACCCTAATGTGGCAAGAACATTCTTGCAGTCTATAAAGTGGGCAAAATCATTGCATGATATTAATTCACAAAACAAACATTTGTAGTAAACATGTCTTCATTCAATAGATGTTCATTAAGAAACATGCCCTCAGACCTTAAATTAGGTCTCAGCAACATCCTCAGGGCACAAAGTCTAAACTGTCAACGACAAAATGAGGGTGATACAACTCTTGACAACAGGCATGTTGGCAGGAAGACAGTACCACCTAGCCAACATTCAACAGCAGTCATACAATTCAACATAATCTAAAAAAAATTATCAGTCTTGCACTAATTATCTGAATGTTAAATTCTTTTTTGGCATTAAATGTATTTGCACTATTGTAGGTGTTTAACTGTAGATCATTGTAAGAATTTAAAAATATATTTTTCTCATCAGTACATTCTGATAAGTTGATGCTTTTCAGATATTTATTTGACATATATTTATGACCCTGATGTTTGCTGATGGTAGTGCCTGTCAACCTGTTGACAGAATGTAGCATGAGAGTAGACAACATTTTTTATCTCTTCATCCATGCATAATGTCAGAGCCAATACTGTAAAACTGATGCCTTTAAATGACCTGACTATTTTATCCTTGTTATTAGTCTGCCAGTGAACTAAACTCCTGTTGATAAACTCCTGTTGATAGGGTCAACCTCTCTCTCTCCTTCTCTGCCTGTCTGCTATCTGTGACAGTTCTCCTGTACATGAGCTGTTACACTGACAGTCTTTGATGCGGATTCTCATTGGGTGATGCACTCAAAGAAACACTCGTGCTATCACCAACAGAGATGTTAATTAGCTTGACATCTATCCAGTGAGGAGGGGGGGGCTGTTCTGGGTCAGAGCTATTGATTGGCTTTATGTCTCCAAGCAACTTTCATTATTGAAAAGAAAAGGATTCATGGGACCCTACGCAATTGCATGTTCAGTGTTTCAGCATTAATGGGGGAAGGGGTTGCCCTAGAGCAACACCACTAACGTGGCTAAATACTAATTTTGATGGTTTAATGTATAAAACACTGATACCAATTTGACACAACAATTTTTCATAATTTCATGTCGCAAATGTGGGAACACCTTAGAAGACACAGTAAAAAACATTGCACCACAAAGTTATTTAACCTCGTGATGAGACTGCACAGCTCGCTGCTCAAGATGCCTAAAACCAAAAATGTCCTCCTCGTTTCACACCTTCCATTGTACAGAATGAAATGGGTGAATTCAAATATTCAAAGAATTACATGCCATCTCCACTGAATTGTGACAGCAGCACAAATTGAACATGTTTCCTGTGGGACAGTGAAAATATTTACAAAAACAGTTTAGTTAAAATTGGGGTTAATAAGCAATTCAGTCTAGTTGAGGCTTGGACAAGATTCTGGACAAAAAACTACTAAAATTGGCAAAACATAAAGTAAAACAGTTTGCATTTTCTCTTCTTTTTCTTCCATGACTTGTAACAAAACCCGGTTTCATGGAAATTAAGACAAGTGTCCACCACCCTGACCACAATGCACTTTCTTCCTAACACGCTATTGTTGACTCTCAGACTACCTGTTTCTACACCTGCCCACTTTGTATAATCTTCAATTCCTTAATCCCACATAATCCTTTCATGGTTAGAGGAAATATTTCTTGCTTTGTTGATGCTCGGAAAATGTATTTTAACCTGAAAACTTTACAAAATTTCAAGAGACCAGGCTTCTCACTCTTGTGTGTCCTATAAACCTAGACTCAAGCTTGCTATTGTCCCAGCCGGGCAAAGTCCAGAATTATATAACAGAGGCCGAAATAGCACTGTGTTAGAAGGCTAGGGATTAATCAGAAAAGGACAGTTTAATAGTCTCTGAACTAGAAAACCAGGCTGCTGCTACCTTCTCTTGTAAGCACTTTAAAACTGCTCTCATGCAAAAAAACAAAAATGTAGAACTACCAACACAGGAGGTGAAGCAACTGAATACACAGTGAGCAGGAAGAAAAGGGATGATGCAGGGAAAAATGGGTGGAGAGAAGATCCTTGTGCTTTTGGAAACTTCGAGCAAGGTGTTTTTTAGACTGTGGGTTAAGTGGCTGTTGCTAAGCCACAGAATTATGTTTTTCAGTCACTTTCCTTTCCTTGGTGTTCTAGCAAGACAAGGTAAAATCTCTGGACTTTTAGCTCCAGAGCCAAATCCAGTCCTGTGAGCAGGTTCCTCTTTCATGTGGCTGTTTGTCGCCTTATCGACAGTAGCCTGCCCCACGATGTGCCCAACACATAGCAACATTAAAGATAATCCAATAGTGCAGTTAATTTATATCTTCACTTACTGTAGATGCAAGGGGACTTCACATAGCAGCGATGAGGAGAATATGTCTTTATCCTGCTGCTCAGTGCAACTTGAAAGCTAATGTAGTTTCACCACCAGGGGCGTAGGTATAGGTAGGGACAATGAAGCTGCACTGGGGCCCGCAACGGGAGGGGCCCCGCCAGGTTACATGTCAGAATTTGTCAGTTACATGGTAAATTGCATCTAGTTTCATCACGTAACAGCACCCAGCTCACCTCAAACTGTGTATTTCAATGGAGATCAAGCTGTAAACATACACTCAAATGTGCATTCCCTTTGCTTTGGTGTCTGACACCACAGACTTTTGTGGGTAGCAAGCAGTAGGCTATACGCTATACCGTGAAATATAAAAAAAAAATTCCACAGATTCCACAGAATGAATTTAGTCTAATTTTCACACACATATTCAGTGATGATTGCTGGGTGATATGTGTATGGCTACCAATCTTAAGTTTCTATTTGATCATGTGACAAGACGACGACACTCCAGAAACCGTGTGAAACTTAAAGTCTGACAAGTAGACTAGCAGAGCACACGTGCAAGCAAGCAGTCATGCCATTCGTACATAAAATTCATTTCAAGAAGAAACAGGGAACAGTTGCGAAGCTCCAAAATAAGATTATTTTGGATTTTATACCGAGGGCATTGTCAAAGATTTTGCTCAATGCAAGGTTCGTTGGATGCCTTTCAAATACGTGAGTACCTCTGCAAGTGCTTTTTTAGTGGAATGGTGTGGCTGCTGTGCTCCTGTTTAAAAGGTTGTTATCATTTCAGGGTCAGGTCGCCGCTGAGCACCTGTTTGTGGATGTACTTGTGGGTAAAAAACTGTGTGTGCGCCTTAGCTTGTCTGTTTTCAGAACATGGTGTTGTTCATGAATGGGCCATTTTCTTTCTTATTCACCATAATCTCTTGCCTCTCTGTCAAAGACTGTTTGACTTCCAGTGTTGGGCAGTAGCGTCGCTAAAAGTAGCGCCGTTACTAGTTTCTGAATCAAATACCTTTTCAGTAACGAAGCTCTTTTATTGACCGAGTAGCGTGGTAGCTTCCACACACGCTACATTTTCCCAAGCATTTCTGATGGATCAGTAAGTGACACCACCGCCACACATGGACCTGTATGTGAAGCACTTCCCTGTGATGGTGACATCACGTACCGATCCTTGGGCTGATGTTTGCGACTTTGCTGCAGGGGAATAAAGACATGCGCGACGGAGTGTCTCTCTCTCTCTCTCTCTCTCTCTGCCATGAATGTTTAGGTTGTTTAGGTTGCAATGTTGCCAGAGCACAAAGTCACTTATAAACTATTAAAAATATAGAATTAATTAATTAAATTAATTAATAATATGACACTTATAGACACAAATGCAATGTGTGTGTGCGTGTGTTCTTCATAACTGCGGATCATAACAGCCTGGCCATTGTTGCTGCTTTACGCTACTGTTCACCACTGATGTCTTTCTATTCTATTAAAATAGGATCACTCTTGAGGAGGGCTGCCTCTTTCTACTCTGTAAGAGATTGCTGAGATCTGACCCATTCAAAGTGCCGTGGTTGATGAGAGGGGAGGTTTTATGAGGAGACAGCATCCGGCACAGAAAGTATGTCTGAGCTAGGGTGGCAGGGGGGTGGGTATCAGGTATGTGTGCAGGCAAGGATACCATATGGGCTTGTTAGCTGCATCACACTGTTTTACTCGTAAAATCATACACCTTAGCTTAGATTTAACAGTGCACATAAAACAATGATGTTGCCACAATATGGTATCAGCTGATGTACTCTATATTACCTCTGTGGTAATGAAGTCACTTGAGTGCCTTATGCTGTCACACCTCAAATCTATTACTGCCCATCTCCTGGACCCCCCTGCAGTTCACTTACAGAGCCAACAGACCATCCACTCACAGACTTGGCCTGACAGTAGGCAGCACGTGAGGTTGGGAAAACATGTCTCTCTGACTCCCTGTCCACAGAAACAGGATTTCTCCAAGGCTGTGTCCTTTATCCTGTGCTCTTCTCCCTGTACACCAACAGCTGCAACTCTAATCATCTGTCTGCCATGCTGCTAAAGTTTGTTGACAACACCCTTATTGGGCTCATCTCTGGGGTGGATGAGTCTGCCTACAGGTGGGAGACTGACCATCTGGTGACCTGGTGCAGACAGAGTAACTTGGATGTCAACGCTCTTAAGACAGCAGAGATGGTTGTGGATTATAGGAGTAACCCAGTGCCACTCACCATATCACTGTGTGACTCCCCCACTGCCGCCACTGCTAAGTGACAAGGGCAGACTACAGCATATCAATCGCTCTGAAGGTGATTGGCTGAAATCAGCCATCTCTCCTGGACTCTGAAGGGTGCAGGTAAGACAGTGGCTGACCTTCTTTCCATATACAGCTGGCCTCATCAACAAGACCCAGGACACCACTACTTACTTGTTATGCAACAAAATACCAATGCAAAGTCCTTGTAAACCTACTTGGCAATAAACTTGATTCTGATTCTGATATTTCTGTAAAAGTCATTCTTTGAAGAGTTAAGTAGCTTTTTTTCATCATGTCTCATTTTTATTTTAAATCCAACCTCAACAGATAGTCTAATTTGTTTAAGGGAATTAATAAAAAAATATTAAAATACACCAGCCTTGGCAGACAAAGAGCTCTTTTCTCTGCATAGAGTCAGGCTCCAGTTTGCTTCAGCAGTTTTTCATTGAACGTTGCATTCAGCAAATTGAAACACAACATATTTCACAGTTCAGTTTCAAAACATCCAGAATGAGCTGAGAGAAATACTGGGATTTGGGTGTGCAGTAGCTAGATCATCTTTATATTTATTTATAAGCGTGACGAAGCAGCTCCGTCACTGAGTGCGGGCCACGCACAGACACGCACACACACACGCGCACGCACACATATACGCACACACTCACTCCCCGCTCCTTTCCAGCCTCAATTAAGCCGGTCATAAACTTCGCTATTAATGCATTAATCTTCTGTTTAAGTACGCGATCAAGGGTGCACACTTGTTAGTTCTACTCTTCTTTAAATATACATTTAAACAAACATCAAACACTTACTATATGTGTCGAGATGCATCTCAGGTTTGCAGATGGTTATCTTGTATTGCCAGACCTATTTCCACACTTCGCTTAAGGTCAGATAGAAGAAAATGTTATCATTATCATTGTCTTGAGGAGCATTTTGCTCATGGCAAAAGGGGGCCATGACTGTGGACTGATCATCAAGGCTTGAAGTTCCTTAAATTATTGAAGATTGTTGTTAAAAAAGTATGTCCTCTACATGGAAGTGGTAGGGTTGCTGTTTTTTTGTAGAGACAGGGAATAAAAATAGCAACATGCAGATATTGTAAGGGACAGTGGAAATAAGCAAAGCATGGAATGAAGAAACATTGTCCATATCCTGTCAATCAGGTTATGAAGGTGATTAGGGCTGAACAATTAATTAAGATGTTATTGAAATTGCAACATGGCTTACTCCAATTTTCAGATAGCCTACTGCAATGTTTGTTAAAGGCGATGATGTGTGTCTAAATACCATTTTAAATTAAATATTGTTGTGCTGCAGAGATGTCCTGGCCAAGATATATCATATTCTACAGACTTGAGAAAATATCTTTCTCTGGTAGATTGCCACAAAAATCAAACTGGAATCATTTTAATACATTTTTTAATGAAAATAAGAATAATGATAAAACAATGATCATTTCCTCTTATATTGCAAACCATATCACAATTGGAGTATCACTGGGACTTTTACTAAAAAACTATAAATAAATAATTATCATGTTGCTCCAGCTGGGGTCATTTATGCTGTTTCATTCTGTAGCCTAAGCTTTTTTCAGTGATGGCAACATGGCAACAATGCAGTTCATTCAATAAGCAGACAGCTGGTTTTGGTTCAGGAAAGATCATGTTCTTGGTTAAATATTGAAACATTCCACAGTGGCTTGAAGCACAAAGCAGGACATCTTAACTTAATCAATATTTGACCTAAACTATGATCTTTCTCTAACCTTACCCAACACGTCTTTGTGGCATAACCCTAATCATACGCAGGATTTAGTCTCTGGTGTTTCAGTTCTGTACTCCAGCCCAACCACATCCCTTAAGCTTTTAGGCTGAAACTTACTTCCATCTGTGCCACTGAATGTAATCAAGGAATTGATAATCTTTCTCTCAAAAGTATTTGCCAAATTAGTAGAAAGTAAAGATAATGTCTAGGAGACATGGTTAGACGATGAGGCCTTAAGATGCGTTCAAACAGAAAACATTGCAAACTTGCATCATTCACACGAATTTTACCACTGGACCAAGTGTATTTATTCACCCCAAACGGCCAGTACCAACTGTACATTAGCTGTAAGCTAGCTACCAACGGACAAACCAACTGTGTCTGTTCAGCTCAGCCTCTAATTGATCTCAGAACTCACCAGAAACTCTAGTCCTTTCTGTCATTACCCTCCAGTCTCTCTACATTTTCCTCTGGTCTCTGTATATTCATGAATTCATATTCAATTAGTGCCACCGATTTTCCATTGATTTCATATGCAAATGTGCCGCCTCTAAAATTCGTTTTGTGTTCTGTCTGAATACACAGTTAGATTTTATGGTGGGACCAAAGAAAATGAAATTTCATCTGATTTCTGCATCTGATTAAGAATCTGCTGGATATTTAGATAGAGATTTGCCTGAGATTTGCCATACCACTTCTAATTGAAAGACAATTCTAATTTTATATTCTGGTGTACTAATTCTGTAAATGAAACACGTGTTTCATCTGCTGAAAATTTTTTTATTACTGTATGCATCACCATGATATCCTACTTTAGTAGATGGTCTGGTAAGATCGCTGCTATGATTAGCTTACATACTGATATGGTTACTTTTACTGTATATTTTAGTCCATTGCAAGTTATTGTAACCAGTACTGAGACCTGGAACTACTGTTGAATAGATTACCCCGATGGCAGATATAGCCACTAATCTACAAACACATCAGCTAAGATCCTCAACAAAAAAACAACAATAGAAGTCTGTAAAAGTTTTTCACTAAATTAGTGATGCAAAGCAATACATGGACTGATGGAACCATGTATACTCACTGCTATTTCAGAGAAGAAAAAGCATAGCCACCTCACAGTGTTATCAATGTTAATCAGAGCTAAAGATGTGATTCCTTTCAGCGGCAAAGGCAATCATGCATATGTGCATAGCAATGTTATATTTGTTTGTGTAAAAGTGTTGAACTTTGATGAGCCAGTCTACACTTGAGCTGGTGGCTAGGAGCATCATTTGCAATAATAAACATTAGTCGAACAGGCACTGTTACAACATGCCATGCTATGTGATGAGAGCAGCCCTTGTGCCTACATGTAAATAATAAAAGTAAATAATATTTTTTGGAGAAAGGTGATCACATGGTCAAACTGAGACTCATACCTTTTGAAGCAGTTTTGGACAAAAGTATTGAACAGGTTAACACTAGCAGGATCTAACATCCATTATAGATTGTCTTCTAGGTTTTTAATTCAAATTCAATAAAAGAAGCAAATAATAGGCAATAAAAAAGTAAACAGATAAATGTTTTTCATTAATCTACACAAACCATTTATTTGTCTCATCTTCAATATTTATTTTGTATTAATTCATTTTTTAAAATCGTTTTTGTAGTTGACGTTCCTTTACTATAGTCAACATCTGTATTATTAGATTAAATGTGACAGCCTTGTAGTTAGTTGTGATCTTTATGCAAAATCACTTTGAGTGGTAACAGATGAAAGTGAAGCAACTAATAGTCAAGTCAACCAAAACACATTTGAAAGGAATAGTCATAATAGCCATAAGCCATATACAAAAGGCCTCACCTGCAGCACAACACTTTGATCAAAGTTGTATGCACTGGGCCGTCCCTCCAGGGTGGAGAAAGCCACATTTCCTCCAGTGAGGGGAGAGATATCACTGAACTCATCTGTACATGAAGCAGTCCTCTCATCATCTCCTGGGCGAATGTAGGCCTTAGCATCCTTCCCATAGGTCTTCCTACAAGAGGCGCTGTAATACTGGTAAGGCAACCAGGGCCCATCCTCCTCTGTGCGCTTGTAGATGGCGAAGCTCTCCGGCCGGCTGGTGTAGAATTTCAAACGTATATAGGTTATCTCAAAAGCCTTCCCTGTGGAAAACAGATATGATTAGCTTTGAATGGAATCATTGAAGGAATTACAGTTGGAACTAGATCCATTGTAGTTACACAGTTAGATCAGGGCTGGTTATGTAACAGACAAATACTGTGGGGTGATAGGTTAGGGCCCAGGAGCAAAGAAAAAACTGACATAATTGCATTACAGAAAGAAGGAAAACAATGGGGGATAGGCTTAATTTCCCGTGCCTCTATGCAGGGTAAATGAATGTCATTCCTGCAGGAGTAGAAGAATATCCAGGATTATTTTCTCATTATCCAGATCATAATAGGCCCCAGAAGTAAAACATAGGTCAGTGCAAAGGAGACAAAAGTCTTTTTTTTCTTAAATTAAGTGTAGGACAGAATAGAGTCAATGAGTGCAGAATCACAGAGGCGAAAGGTGCCTGTATTGTTGAATCACTGGTTAGAATATAGTCTGATGCATCACTTAAGGTGTGACAGGAAAGCAATAGCTCTAATCAATAGAAACGTGACTGGTCAAAAATGCAAATGGCCTATAAGTGTCAAGAAGGGCATGGTATGGCATATAATTAAACATATCATTGATTGACTGATATAAGGTGAGGCGTGGTACATCAGCCATTTGGGGCCATGGGCAGAAACAGAGAGAAAGAGAAATAAAGCTTCTAACAGGTTTGTATTCCCCCTATAACAGTGATTCGACTTTAATCTGTGAAAAAAGGAAAATGGGTTTCAGGGCACAATCTCTGTATCTGGAAGATCTGGAGCAAACAAGGAGATATACTTGGATTTTCATTTGACTTGGTGTTGAGGGATTTAGTAGATCCGACTAAATTGTGCTGCAATTGGTGTTGCATTGTAACTGAAGAAATGTCTTTAAAGTCATTTTGAAGGAGCATAATTAATGGAGGGATGAGGCTCTATGGTACATGCTTAATTAAATGAGTGGAAAGGTTATGAAAGAATGAATTTTGGCATCTTTTTTTTGCATATACCATGCTCAAACAGCTTGAATTGCTGGGCGATTTCTCCGATGCAGAAAACTGGAGTGCAAAAACCAATGATTTCAACAAAGCTGTTGTCGTTATTTGGTTTTGTTGGAAAGCTGACATCCTCTTCCCTAATCTCAAAAGCAAACAGAGAATCAATATTTCTTTTTGATTGAGTGGTGTCATTTCCTCCCATTGTTTACTCAGTGTAGACGCTTCAAACAATAATCTTGGAGCCATACTTGGGAGACTTACAGAGTTATACTTCCTGAATATGAACACCCATTAACAATCTGCCAAATGCTCGTGCAGCTTTATGGCAGATTAACTGGGCAGACACTAACTGAAGTCATATTGAGACCAGAGTAAGAAGTAACATGTAGAAACTCTCTTAACAGGCTTCCTCATTTCACTCATGGGGATTTTTTTCTACATCATTAGATAACTAAGTCTCAGCCGCTCTGCACATTCATAGAGGGATGCCATCCACTACAACCATAATGACATCTGTTGCTTTTCTCTGCCAAGTCTGAACTAGGCATCTCTGTCTCTTGTCTCTGCAGCAATCTCTAATGGTATCTTTCCTTTAGGAGAACGAAGATCATTTAGCTTCCATTTACTCCCTGCATGAGGTGAACTCAGCACTGCTGGGACTGAGGCAAAAACATAAAAGGGGCACATGATGATACATTTGTTGGATATCCCCTGTGATGAAATGCAGACTAATTGCCAAGGATATTTGTATGTTTTTATGCATAATGTTTAATGATTCATGGTTCATCCACTCTCAGGAGTGCCTGAGATTTTATATGGACACAGAGGGTTTCTTATTAGCAATTTGCTTTTTACCAAGCAAAGTATCATATAACAACAGCAACAAAAAATACCTACAGAAAAAAATCCACCCTAACCTCACAGTTTGGACAGCTCAGTTTGAAACAGAGGTCTCTCTTTGTTCACCAAGCAACCGGTCTTTGTAGCACTGAAAATTAAGACAAGTTTGGAAACCCAGCAAAATAGCCTTTTTTGACTTTACAGGGCTGATCCAGAATCCAGTGGCACCACATTTCACACCAAAGATCAGAGACACTAACAAAATGACTATTTGGACATAGACAACTTCAAGAGTAAAGGCTGGGAGCTGCAAAATTCAGTGTCCAACCTGTTTGTCATTAGTGTCAACTTACCACAGCTGCTTGTGTCTGCCCAGGCTGAGACTAAACTCACTACAAGTACTGTAGACTCAATATTTACAGTCTATTTACTCCAAGCTGAGATTTTGGAGATCAGCAAATACACAGTTGAGTGTTTATCTTCTAATCATGCTGCGTTTCAAAGTTTAGAAATGAAACAGAATAGAATAGTCTCTTACAGAGATTTGTGTATTATATGCACACCAATCTCAACTGTCTGGCTGAGAGCATCATGCCAACTGTGGCAGACTTTTATCTTTGTTTTACATCTGAGACAGGATGTTGGTTTTCTTTGACAGCACTGAATGAGAACCAGCTGCAGACATCAATGTGTGCTGTTAAAATGTGTGTGTGTGTGTGTGTGTGTGTGTGTGTGTGTGTGTGTGTGTGTGTGTATGTTGCTCACCAAGTCTTTGTGGGAAAAACCTGACCCCAATTCCTTACCAGCAAACCGCCCAGCATTTTTCTTTTTTCTCCCCCCTTCTTCCTCATTATGTTTTGTTTACTCCCCTTGAAGCAGCACGACTCCCCCCTTTTCTTTCTACTCTTCCACGTACCCACTCTGACCTGGCTGCAATGTGTCCCTACATCCTACTGCTGTGTTTATCATCCCAGCATTTGACTGTATTTCCTTCAGAGGGAGCTTGTTTTGTTTGGCGAGGCAAAAGGAAACATTAATGTCGACGACACCCCCCACCAGCATCCCAGATGGATCACAGAGCTTTCATATGGACCAAAGGGATGCCATACATACAAAATGTAAGGATATTCTGCTGCATAATATTGTGTGTTAAAAAAAACATAATCATGCATCTTTTAAGAATGCGAGAATAACCCAAAGTCATCAGGTATAGAAACACACATGTTAGGAGAAGCCCAGAAAAGAGCAAAGGTCAATTTAGTTTGAGTGGGGCAGACTTGTGGGTGTGGGGGTTGTTTGAAGAATAACTAACCCTCCAGACAACGCAGAACAACATACCTCTGCAGCAACAGCACTGGCACCCTTCCCGGGGAAAAAAACTAGCTGGAGATTATAAACAACAAAGCCTCAAAACACAGCCAGACATCTGCTTGCTATTGGAAATCAATATTCTCCATTTGATGAAGGCATTTCTTGCTTTCAGAGCACGTGATGTAATAGTTTGTTTACGGTCAAAGCTCTGACATTTTTGACTTCTGTCATCATTTTGTCCCTGTCTCTTGTTCCTTTGAAGCAGAAGTTTTTGATGCAGCGCCCACTCTCCACCTACAGAGGAGGAGGAAGGAGGTCTGAAATGTCTAGTTTTGAATAGGAACTATCTTCAATGACAGACTGCTGGAAATCAAATCACACACACACACACACACACACACACACACACACACACACACACACACACACACACACACACACAGGGAGATGATTGTAACCTTAGTTAAAGCGACTGTAATCAATATTTTCTCACATCCTCATATTGACAAACCCACACTGCGCAACAGACCTTTATAAGATCTTTAGGCTCATTGTTTTCGTTTCCAACTTTATGTTTTGATTGATTCATTCATTCATTCATGGTGCAGTTGATAAGACACATGCCTTTGGTGTGGGTGAATCGGGTTCAATTTCCCACTGTGACGCATCCATCATCCGCAAGACACTTAACCACTAGTTGCTCCAGAGGCGACTGACTTCGGATATGTATGGCAATTGTAAGTCTCAGCTAAATGAATAAATGTAAGGTAAATGTAATTCTCATCAAACATTTCCAAGGAGAGAAAAAAATGTTAAAAAGTGGCTAGATCAACTGTAAATGAATGATAATGTTGCTCTGTCAGCTGAATATGAAAATAGGCAAGTGTTTGCTAAAATGGTCACTGTCTTTTAGAAACCTTAATGGTGATAATATATCATATTGTATTTACAGCTTGTTTCTGCTGCCCCCAAGTGGCCAATCATTTTTATTTCACTTTCAAAGTTATCCTTTTAGGTAATCCATCTAGTAGTGAGGGTTGCAAATTGCAACTAGCATCTCAAGCATCATGTGCTCCTCGGATAGACCTGAGTTGTGAAGTCATTCTTCCGTTTTCAGTGTGTGTTCATGTGCTCTTATGTGGAATCAACATGGACGCTACTACAAAGATGTGTTGGATTAGCATTATCAGAGCATCTCTACACTCTACATGGACAACAAAGTAACTGTTAACCATATACATATTAACCAAATAAAGTAACCATATTACAAATTACATGTCTGCACAAATCAAAGTTCTGTATGCTTCTTAATGTCCCATGTACACTTTATTTCTCTTTTTGCAATAAAGATTTAAGGAGGAAAAAAAGATTCTGATTATTCTGACACCACATGAATGCACTGCTCAGCCCTCACTTTCCAAGCCTGCAGGAGTATCCATGTGCCCTGCTCTGTTGGCTCTTGTGCTAAATAATCTGTGTAGGCCTCCATTTGAAAAATTTTTGTTCTTTTCTTACTGCTAATAAACCAATGACTACTACTGCTAGTACTTCTAACCCTACTTGTTGTTCTTATTCTTCGTACATATTCAATGTAGTGATGAAACGTGCTTTGAAGAGCTGTAGAAACATGTAGAAACATGGCGGCGTAACATGGCGACTTCCATGTAAGAGGACCCGCGGTATATGTGGCTGCTTTCAAAGGTTATAAAAACATAACTGTTCATTATGTAACGTTACACATACACCACTGAAGAAATAGTTATGTATGTGATATTGCATTTCTGTTAATAGATCCTCCTAAATATTACACACTGAACCTTATAGGTTTATCCCTACTGCCAACCTTGAAAGTCTCTTAGCTTGCACTTAAAGGGACATAATGTATTTTTCAGTGGCCACTAGTGGTATGGTTTTAAGCTTGCAACCAGGCGTGTGCTCGTATGCATGCTGGAACTCATGAGCGAGCATAAGTCGAAACACAACCGCTCTCATACAGAGATCCCACAATAAATGCGGAACTGTTACTTAAACGTTCCAGGCACTGAGGCAGATGAACACCTGTCATACAGCGCAACGAGCCACCAGCATATTGGCACAGGACTCCTGGAAAAAAGGCAGTATGACAGTGGCTCTAGACACACAGGGAGACAGCTTCACACAACATGCTGGAAACTCAGGTAAAGTCCCACGTTACAGTAATAATTTTTATCAGCTTGAGGTGGAGCTAATCCATGCTTGTTACATGAAAACGTTACATTTACTGCATTTAGCCAATGTGATACATCAGCGTTAGATCATCTGTCTGCTTTTCAGTAACATTACTATTTGTGTATCTTTCACCGGAGGCTCAGCAATGTCAGCACAGCTAAATGTATTGAATGACAACAATAGCTTTAGTGAGCTAGACTGAATATTATAAATAAGACTTTATAAAAGTTATAACTTTATAACAGTTAGACCACAGTAAGTAACGTTACTGTAGTGGTGGGTCTTCTGCTGGGTTGTCCCGCGCTGTCTATTGCAGTATTGTATATTATGTGGGTCTTGTTAGTTACATGGACTGAGAGGTGGAGAAGCTGTGTGCCTGAGTATTTGTAAAATTACAATAAATCTAAATTGAATGTTACTGATGAAACAGCGGCAGGTCTGAGCTAATGTAGCGTTAGCTGGCTGCCCTGCCTGCATCAGTACAGGCTTGTAAACAAATCGCTCCACATTTGCTTTTTACTGTTACATGCTTTCTTGCAGGCTAAATCAACACTTTGACATAATACCGGTGGTACATAGGATAATAACATGGGTCGCATTAGTTGGTGAAGTAATGTGGAAAGCGATGCAACTTTGCACCAGATAACGGTACTCTGCATTTGCTGGCGAGCTAATGTGACGCTCTCCATCACTCCAACTTTTTTAATCAGTATTTTTACTCAACAATTATTTGAATCTGTTTGGTCTGACGGCCTTTAGCACATAAACCTTTATTGTTGTTTTTATCCTTAGGTGGAGTCTGTGTTTTCCTGTAAGCCAGTTGTTTTAAGGTGTTAGTGGACTACATTTCGTAAGATGCAGTGTGGTTGCTGGTTTTGGAGAGGCTCATGAGCGCGCACAGGGCTACATCCTGACCTGATACCTTCACATTAACAGCAGAATAGTGGCCCCTAAATGTGACCTCTTTTACTTATAGTAGCAGTAGTCATAACCAGAGGATTAGGGTTAGAAAATTATGTATTTCCACTAATTTCTAACCAATTATTGTATATAGGGCAGGAAGGCATGGAATCTATCCCAGCACACAAGGTACAACCCGGACAGATCACCATTTCACCTCAGGGAAACAGATTCTCACTCACATTTACACCAACTGTATGAGCAAATTTGATACGTCAATCAAAAGTTGGGCAATTTATTTTCAAGATACAGAGTCAAGAGTTAAATAAGATAATTGATACAATTGGTGGTTCGGTATATACATGAAAGAAAGGGGACTGGCTCTTCCCGGCTACGTGGACACTCATTGGCTGTTGTAAGCCGTGAACAGGGTATGGGAGTTTCTATTGGGTCAGTTGAAGTGTAAATCAAAAGGTCAAAATGTAGACGCTTTTTTTGTTTGTTTACATGCTAACTGTAGTTAGGCTAAAATAAAATGATACTACTACATTTTACTCTTTGGTGTACCGGGACTTTTCTTTCTTACCGGCACTACTCACAAGCTGCCGGTACTCTAATTAGCATTAACTAATTAGGGAATGACCACCAGTTAGGTCATTTTTCTTCACAAGGATTTAATGAATGAAAACAACCCACAGAAATTAAACTGCTATATAGTATAGTATTATCTGAAATTATAATAAATACACTAACATTATCCCCAGTACCAGCTGATACACACACCAACATGTTAATGAGGAGTACCAGTAGGGCTGGGCAGTAAAATAATTATGATATGTATTGCGATATAATTTTTTCTCAATACAATATAACAAATATTTACTAAATGTTCAATAAATGTTTGATTTAATTAATTTGAATCACAAACAATTCAGCACTTAATTAATTAATTAATTAATTTTGTTGAGGAAAAGGGGCCGAACATTTTTTACTTAATTTTACTCATGCATATTTGTTGAAAAAATATTTTATCATAATTGTTTTGAACATTCAACCTCAGATATGATAAGTGACCTGTTTGGTAAGTGTTGTAAGTGCATGTTCTGGCCTATACTAACTATAAAACCACCATTAACTGTCTGGTTTCCTCAGCTTTCACTCAGGAGCAGAAATTCGCCTTTAAACTTGAATTTGACATTTATCCTGATAATAATCGATATCAAAAGGTATTTTATCTTTTATCTATTTTATCTATCTACCAGGACCTATTTTTTCCACTTCAAGCGCTGATTATAGGTGGTGACGGATAAATTTCACCAGAATGCAGGAAATGAAGTGTTTAATGCTCTAGATTTTTTGGGGAAGGACCCCCAATTCTCCCGTCATATATTTCCACATTGAATCTTTCTTCAAAACAGTGGACAATTGTTTTCTTGTCTTGCTCCTCTGAACCCAGTATTGTGTATCCTCATGTTTTATGAGGTAAATGTATGTCACACGCTTAATCTCCTATGTCCAAATGTACCAATTTTCAACACAAAGTTATGCTCTTGCCCCCTACCATCTCTCTTTGTTGTAACCCCCAGGCACATTTTTTCTTTTTTTTTTGCTTTAAGCCCTGTTGGCTACGTCTGTCTACTGCAGAGGCACTATCCACCTGGAGGAGGAATTAGTATAAATTTGTGTATTAGTGGAATATTTTAACAATAAATAAAAGTTTAATGTTAGTATAATAGTAATATGTTTATAGATTACACTTTATAAGGTGTATGTCTGCATACAGATTGGTTATAGCGTGATTTGAAACAATTCAACAGCTTATTGATATTAAACTAATTCACAAATAAAAATGTTTTCTGTCTTGTTAAGATTAGATTAGGGCCAATATTAGTGTAGTCATTATAATTTCAGATAAAAGGATCATATATGGCTTCCCTCTAATATAATTTTAATTCCAGTTATAGCATTTTTATTATTGTAGGTTGTTCTCATTTATTAAATCCTTGAATAGTCTCTTACTCAGTGATATCTTGTCAATCATAAATCAGCATTCATGCAGAAGGAGTTCAGCATTTCATAAGATTGGTCGGTTCATGAAAAGTAACATTGATTAAAAGCTTAATGTGCATGTATAAAAAAGCACCCCATCTTCTCTCTATTGCATCTCTCAACGGTAGGAGAGGGTGGACAATACCAACAGCTTGTGAAAAGTGCCAGTACGCCAAAGAGTAGACTAAAATGTAGGACTAATAGTGCCTGTACTGGTCAAAGCAATGCAAAAATGCGCACAAAGAATGCCGTCTTTTGAAAGCAAAAGACATTTTTATGTCTGAAAAAGAGATGTCTTGGAAAAAGAGGACCTATGGTCATCCTAGTTAAATCTGCCCAAGAAAAGTGTCTACTGGGAGCAGTAACTTTCTTGAATCTCCACTGATTAAGGTGACAGCAAGACTCTAGAAGATGATGTATAACACAAACAAGATATAATTATTATTGCACTTTAAAGGTGCTGGTGGACATTTTTTGCCTTTGGACAGAGCCAGGCTAGCTGGTTTTTAGTTTCCAAGCTAACCTAACCATCTACTGACTCCAGGTTCATATGGACAGATATGAGAGTGTTATCACTCTTCTTATCTAAGGCTTTCCGACAGTGTTGAAGATTACACGGAGGAGTAAATGTTGTGTAATTTTTGGTGGGTTTGCTGCCTGTGACACAATATAGAAAAGTCATTGTTCATTTCTCTTGATTTGGTAATACAGTATATTGGGCATTATACTGTTGGGCATTAAACAGATTATCAGCACGCAAAATGCTGTTTTCAACCTCTGTATTCAAGTTGAGAATTAATTCAATTGTACTCTTTCCAAAACAGTATACATTTTCCTTTGTTTACCTTTTTTGTACTAAGCAATTGTAAGAGCAATATTCTTCAGTGGGGCTGAAATTCCTGCAAATGCCCTTGCTGAGAACTTCTGTTACAAACACACACACACACACACACACACACACACACACACACACACACACACACACACAGCTCAGCAAATAAATGGAAGTAGGAAAGGTAATTTCATAGAAAGAGTTGTATTAATGCTTGTAACATTAATCACCACAATTTAATTCAGTTAAAGTGACAAATGTGGTCTGTTACTTATTTCAGCGGTTTTTCACGGCATGGTAATGGGATAATGATTCTAATGGCTGAAGCCGGTCTCAAAAGATTTTGTGAAATGAGGAAAATCTTCAAATGCAAAAATGTACGCAGTGTACAAAAACTGAGTCAAACACATTTTCTCAAAGGTGTGTGACGAAGACAATCCTAAAAACTTGTATTACTATCACAGAAATAATGCGGTGTGGTAAAAGTAGTGCATGGCTGCATATTTTCTTTGAACTGTGAAGGTTCAATCATAGGTTCATCACAAATCAAGTGAAGTGCAATCATTTAACCTGATGGTTTTCTCATTTTACAACTGACTAAACTGAACATTATATTACCTGATCGTATTGCAACCAATTGTTTACCCATCCTAAAGCTATCCTTATCCTAACCATGGTGCACTGACCCAGATGTTTAACTTGTATATAAATAACTAGTAAAGCTTTTTTAGTGTGTACAAATTGAACTACTGTACATAATACTATGTTTACATAATTTATGCCAACAACAAATAATTTGTCTTTAGGAGTTTGGCCATTGTCAATTATAATTATTTTTCCCAAATCATTATCCTCTTCTATTAGACACACTTGCATCATTAGACTTTTTTTTATAAAATCTTCATTTTACTCAGAAATGCACTTGAACACTCTTTCATAAATAGTATCAATTAAAACGACTGCAAATGGAAAAGACAAACAAACTAAGTGAGAGAAACTGTTTGTCACTTAGTACAATAGTTGCAAATTTTCTGTTCTGGCCTACCACATATTTAGCTGCAATCATTTGGTTACAATTGAGTTTTAACAGTAACTTTAAAAGTTTGATGACACCCAAAAAGCTCAATTTTGTTTAAAATGCTTTTCTGCATGGTCTCTTTCCAAAAGTTTTGTGAAAACTTTCATCAAAGTGAAGGGAAAATATGCATAATTTCAAGTGACAGTAGACCTGCTGACCAAGTCCCTGGCTATGCAAAAATGACTCTGGCTGGGGGTTAATGAAATTTACCTCCCTGAAGAGGAGCAGAATCTTTTGAATTCCAAATGCATTTTATGTAAAGTCTTGGCATACTTCATAACCTCCTTTCCTCATCGTTGTCTTATTCCTGCCAAACCAGGGACTTTTCTGCAGATTATTAGCTGCTTATTACCTGAAATTTCTCTGAAAATATTAAGTGGCTTCTGTTTAATTTACAGTCAGTTGTACAGTTTATTTGTTGTAGCCAAAGCTGGCAATTGTTGAAAAGAAAAACACTGTTTGAACCTGTTTAGTGAATTTTTAATGTGATATAATGTGAACTGTGTATTTTAAGCTAAAGTGGTTACATAAAGGTTGATTTGTGGCCTCGGTCTAACCCAAATCATGCTGGAGACATGTTCCTATGAAGGATGTCTGTTGTGGCTGTATTCTAGTCGGGTTCTGGCCTAAATCTTACTTAAAAAAGCTTCATCAGCTTGAGTTGTGACTGTATTGTGGCAGCCAGATTCGGATGAGTTCATCACCAATACTCCATGGCGGTATGTGGGCTGAATGAAATTAAACGTGGGCCAACACTGGACCATCACTCAGTTGCTATCTAGGCATGTCAGATGCAACTGTGTGTCCTTCTCATCCACTTTAAATCCAACCAAATTCTCAGACATTCCCTTGTGGCTATGCGCTCACAAATGTTTCAAATCTAAGCCATGTCTGAGCCAAAGACATGCCTTTTTTATTAAGGCAGCTCAGAGCAGCGACTGAATAATACAAATCATGTGTTGTTAAGCACAGCTGTTTTGTATTGAAGATTTCCCCATCAAATGAGTGCCAGTACACAAAGTAAAGTCACACAAAAAAGTAAAGTGAAAAACTGATGACTCTTAAACTCGACCGGTGTGAGGAAAACATGACAATGACAACAATCTGCATCAAATCTATTACTGTTATTCATGTTATATTTCTGGGCACAGCAAATAAAGAGCACATGAAAAGCTTTGATTTCTATAAAACAGGACATTATATACTTTACCGGAAAAGAGACCATAACTGAAGGGTGATACTTAACCTAGATCACTCAACCTAAGCACAAACTACACTGCAAGTTGAGGAAAGTCAAAACCAAGAATTCTGGGAGTCAGACTCAGGATGTGCTGCCGTGATCTTACCTAGGTGGAGAGTGAGGTTGACAGAACTGGGGTGCTGGATACCATAGTACATGGACTGGCTCTGCCACCACGTGGGCTCCTCATTCCTGTGAAAGTCTGTCAGGAGGCTGGCATTGTGACTCAGGTCTGGGTCTGACGCGTCACAGTAGTGGCATGAGCGCGTTGAGCCAGTCTGCATGCAGTAGTCCTCAGGTGGGGAACCGCACACATTTGATGTTACCACAGAATGATTGAAGGCAATGTTCTCAAACTTGGGCATGCAACGGCTTGGGGCACCGTCCTCATCATAACAGGAGTCCATTGCAGCCCAAACCAGGAGGTGGCAGTGTGGATGGAGAGCGAGTACAAGGGTAAGGAAAAGAGAACTCACAGCAAAGGATGCATCCATGTCTAGAAACAGATACAATCACAATCACACTTCACACACAATTTTTCACGTTCATACACTGTGATGCAAAGACACAAACGCATTAAGATGCTGACTTGAGAGAAGTAATCCAAGAACAAAAAATAAGTCCAGTCTTAAAGCTTTGTTTGTCTACTGTCTCTTTTCCCAGTCTGTAAAGTCTCCAACATGTGTTCTCCTTCTGCGGAGTGGAATGAAGTTTGTGCAGGATCTCCTTTCATCGGGGGCAGCATGAGAGAGACAGAGGAGGGACAGGGTTGGGGGCTGGAGGGTAGAACAGTTCATGAAAACCTCTCCACCTGCTGGCCAACATGAGCACCACACCACCATTAGCTCCAGATGTGAAGCAACATTGGCTAACAAAATCTCATTTGACAGGAAAAACACTTTCTAAAGCATTTTTAAATAATGCCGCAGTGAGGCCGTTACACCTGTGAGCATTGAAATAGTGAGTACCACAGCACCTGCATTCACCACTTACAGGAATGCACAATATCATCGATATGGTGATAAATGTACTTGGCAGATGGCCCCACAGCAGGACGTTCTGGTAAATGCTGAGTGTAGTGATTCAGAGTGGAAGACTAGAGGTGCTAAAACTGTCTGGAATGTTTCAGTAGACACGGGTCATCTCCATAAAGGGATGTCGCTCAGGGGAGTTCTGTGACCTAAAGGGACAATTTATTAATTAAAAAAACGCAAATAGAGTGAAAGAGCTGCACTGCTTTTTCAGCTATATCCGTTCAAAGCTCAGCCATTGTTAAAAGTGAAAACTGGTTTGCATATCCCTGTGATTCACACTGATTGCTTGAGGTCATATGAAACCCATCCATCAGTTTGATCAGCCATGAATTCAATGGTAGGTGAAACTGTGACAAGTAGTTGTAAGTCTTCACAGTCAGCATTATGAACGGAAATGCTTTAACTGTCAGTAAAACTGAGCTTTTTTTGTAAAAATGACATCTTCACAAAGATGTAACTGATTTCTAAGCATGGTTTACTAAACACTGATATGGAGATTTAGGGGATGGCACAAGAGAACATTTGTCGTCTTTGCTTTTAAAAATGACTGACGATTAATCAAAATACTTGCAAATTGGTTTTCAGTCAATCGATTGGTTTGGTAAATGTCTCAGCTCAAAGTTTAAAACTACATCATAAATGACAAATGCTGTACCGCTGTGCTACCTACCCGCGTTTCCAAGCTAACCTAATCATATACTGACTCCAGCTTCATATGGACAGATATGAGGGTGGTGTCAGTCTTCTTATTTAACAAGAGTGTTTCCCAAAAGATTACGCGGAGGAGTAATTGTTTGGCTGTGTAGGCCAGTTTGTTGTGGATTTGCTGCCTGTGACACATTATAGGAAAATCACTAATCACTTTTCTTGATTTGGCAATATATTCAGTATTTGGACATTATATACTGTCAGGCGATAAAGGGTGTGCAATCTCTATTCTACAAATAAAATGGTGACGTGCACACCCTCCCCTACATTCTTGATTTTTGTGAGTAAGAGCAGGCTTGATGTAGAGTCTAGAATATTCCCAGAGCATGGTCACTACTGATGAGATGTGCACATCGCCTTGTTGATGATTGAGTCCTGTTCTGTGTAACCAACAATTTGAATCAGCTGGTGGTCAACCAGGCCAATTTTGTCCCATTCAAGCCTGTTTATTTAAACGCTCAGTATTGTTCGGACGAATATAAAGGTGTGTACCCTTTTTACTTCAACTTTCCAGGTGGCTTCCTGAATATGCTTGCTCTGCTACTCTGAAAATGAAGTAGATGAACAAAAGGAAGAACAACAAAATAAAAGCACTGTGAAGACAGACAGCATGAAACACAGAGAGCCAGGTAGTATGGACAGATGCATTTAGATGCTGTGTATTTATGATCCCAGTGGAGTGACTGCAAAGTCTTTCACATAGCTCTCTGTGATTGCCTTGATTTATTTGAGCTCTATCAGTACTCAGGCAGGGACATTGTAAAAGGGACCACATCAATTTGCAGTGAAATCCTCTGCTGGTTTTGGATGAGAGCAGGTCTAGCTTTAAATCTATTTGGCTGTATGTGGATCTGCCATTATGATTAAGAATACAATGACCTCTGCAAACTGGCTTTTATTCATCAAGCAGGTTCATTATTGCACCATCTGTAAGCCATGTGCAATATATGCAAAAACAAGTGTTGCATAGGACATTAATGTGTTTGAACAATATGCAAATTAAAAACTGTATGCACAGAGCAAAGGAGGGAAGTGTGGAAAAATGTTATTATACAGAAGAGACCCTAAGTGCAGCTTTCCTTAAGAGCAGCTGCAGATGAGTTTGTCTGAGTCTGTTGAATCAGGATGATACTAATAATTCATATGCAGGGATAAATGTTTTTGACTGTGTTTGTGACACATACGGCAAGCTAAATAACCAAAGCCTTACAAAAAAACTCTGTACTCTTGACTTCAACACTGTTGCCAGTATTTGAGTTGGCTGAATGAGCTCAGCATGCAGCCTGCTGAAACTAGGGGTGGGGAGTCTGCAAAGCACCCAAGGGTATACTCTTGCCCGGGACCCCTACTGTTTTCTAACCATTCAGACAAGTCAACCACACACTTTCTTGTGACACAGGAAAAGAGGACTGACCACTGAC
This sequence comes from Lepomis macrochirus, assembly GCA_024633595.2. Classification (NCBI taxonomy): domain Eukaryota; kingdom Metazoa; phylum Chordata; class Actinopteri; order Centrarchiformes; family Centrarchidae; genus Lepomis; species Lepomis macrochirus. The sequence continues at coordinate 21,279,124 of JALXJV020000019.1, forward strand.
TCAAAGCATGAGACTCAGCTTGTCAAAATCACTCTGCTTACTTCATACAAACTATTTCTCTTTAAAAGTCGCATGTCAAAGCTGTAGGACATTAAGGCAGAAACATACATCTTATATTTAGTTGCACTTTTTCTGAATATGTCTTACTTGTATCACCAAAGAGTGCATGGTTTCATACTTTCAAAAACATTTCTTTTAAATAACATGGCCAATGTCACGATGTAAACCGATTCAGCTCTAGGGAATTTAAGGAAACTAAGTGTGATTGCAGCCTCCTGGTTGGTTTGGCTAATATTTGGCTGTGATTTGTGCTTACCAGAGCAACGCCAGCTCCTTTTTGATCCCATGCCTAAGCCTGTGATGGGACTGTCATGATATGCTGGTCCCACCACTTACGCAACTGAAAGTAAATATGGAGAGAATATTAATTTCAAATGGAGTTTGTTTTAAATGGGACTATTGTCAGTCTGTTCAAACTTCTTCCATCTGTTTCTCTCTGCTTCCTTCTGTTTTTGCTAGTCCTTCTTTCTGTCCTTTCCACTCATGTCTTTCTCGCTCAGGACCATGTAATACTTCAAACTCCAATCTGCCCTCCCACATCTTCTACTCCTTTTCCCTGTGCATCTTACCTCTCATCACCCACTTTCTCAGTGCCACAAATCCTTTGGCCCCCACCTGCCACCTACCCCTTTCATGCAGCAGATTGGTGCAGCTGGCTGTCACGAAGTGATGCTTGTTGCACAGAGACTAGCAGGTATGGCCTCCTTTTTATGATGACACAATGTCGTAGCGATGAGTTACGCTTTCAAACAGAGATTTGATGTCACAGCTGTCAGCGCTTCACTTAGCAATGCAGGAGGCGGCTGCCATATCCCTGCAGGGTACGCGTTATCTGACAAACTAATGAGCGCTGCACAACCGCCACATCGTCACAAACGTTTCCTGGCATCACACAGCTTTATGAAAGTCCTCTCTAGCCTGACAAAGCTGTATTACATTTATGTATAACAGCTCTCGTTATACTGTAGCCAATGGTGTTTTTCGTCACAACTTTGTTGCAGACAAAGCGAAAATGTTCACATGGTTGTGACAAATACAGGTGTGTCTAAAAATCTTTTGGTTAGCTAAATATTATGAATGGAATATGAAACGTAGCCTAATACACAGTTATTACAAATGAGAATTCTGAATATTTTTAAGTTTCATCCATTGTGATTGCCTTTGTTAAACATCGAAGTAATCTGTGTACTTGTACACTGTAGTAAAAAAGCAACTTGGCAAACAGTGTTTTTTTCACATTGTCATTTGTTGCCTCGATGCGAACACTCGGTTGCCGGAGCTAATCGCGGCCATTACAGTCAATGCTTGTGAGTCCAGTAGACACGCCGAGCCCCAGAAGCATCTCTCCGCTCCACTGAGAATAGGTAGCTTTGACACAAGCCCTGTCAAGCAGCACAGAAAAGATCAAACCAGGCAGGATGTCAGACACAGAATGGCAAAGAGAATCTGGTCAATTTTCAAAATAAAAGACCCTGTGGACACTTCATGGAGATCATAAAACAACAATAAACACAGTTAAAACTGACACAAAAAGAAATAATTTAACTGTTACTAATTTAACATTGCTGAGCTTCCAGTGAAAGATACACAGATAGTAGCCTAAAGATAGTAACTGAAAAACAGCAGGCGAGCTAACACTGTAGTACGTCGACTAAATGCAGTAAATGTAACATTATCATGTAAGGAGCTTAGATTAGTTCAAACTCAAGCTGATAAAAATATTACTGAAATGTTGCAGTGGGAGTTCACCTGAGTTTCCTGCATGTTGTGTGAAGCGGTCTCTCTGTCTGTCTATAGACGCTGTCACACTGCCCTTTTTTCTGGAGTATTGTACCTGTGTGGCTCGCTGCGCAGAACGGAAGGTACGGAGCCATTGTTGATCTGCCTCTAAGCCGGAAGCGTTGGAGTAACAGAGCCTGAACATGTCTGGAGAAAATCCACAGTCTGCATGCCAGTGTTTCTGGGTTTATTGTGGGATTTCTGTATGTAAGCGGTTGTGTTTTTGATTATACTCGCTCATGAGTTCAAGCGAGCACGTGTACGAGGACACACTTGGATGCAATCTTAAAGCTGCACCGCTAGTGGCCGCAGAAAACTCCCTAATGCTCCTTTAATAATAATAATAATAATTATATATCTTTATTTGTAGATCACTTTCCAAAAACAAGTTACAAAGTGCTTTAACAGGTGTAAAGACAATAATACCCAAAAGACAATAACACAAAAACAATACAAGGATAAAACAAAGATAAAAGCAAGAAAACATTGAAAAGACTAAAATACATGTTTAAGATAAATATAAAATAAGTAAAATAGAATAAAATAAAAGGGTTAAAATAAAGTCAAGCAAGTTCGGGAAAGGCTCTCCTATAAAAGTATGTTTTAAGAAGGGACTTATAAGAGTTCGCTGATTCAGCTGACCTGATTTCCTCGGGCAGGCTGTTCCAGAGCCTCGGGGCCCATAGTAGATGCCCAAAAAGCAAGTATTAATGACCAAATCAACAAAATCTAAACATGACAGTAAAATCAGGCAGGCAAAATGCTCTGATTCTGAAATGCTCCTTGTGGGATAGGCAGTCTGAAGTTGATGGAATGAAACATGGTCACATAGAACTGTGAAAAAGGTAGTAGAAGCACAAAAAGAACAAATTAATAACAAGTAAATAATGTGGGACAGGCAGCACGCTCCGATGCTAAAACGCTTCTGAGACGCTTCCAATGGACTTTGATGCCAGGCTATGGGCGCATAAAAACAGTGGCAAAGCCATATCGTGCCAGTTTCCTGGTCTAAGGAGTAAATATGGTTATATAAAATCACATCTCATACAATAAACAGTGAACATAGGCTACAGTAAGCCATGTAAAAACAATAATTGCAATAAAAGCAAATGTCATATCTTTCTCAAAAAATCACTACCATGGGAGTTGCAAGGAGTGGGTGTACCTCTAGTTTGGAGGCAACACATTTTTACACAAAGGCTACATCACAATCTGGGGGCATAAGGCTTCCCAGGCAGAAAGGGTCTATAAAAGATGCTATTGAGATGCATTATGGAAATTTATGATCCAGCATTTTTTAAAATCTCGACAGATGCTTGAAGTCAAGATATCCTTTTTTGAATCTGTCTCATGTGAGTCATAGAATAATATGATCAGTACAAACATAGTATATTGACAGTAATACAGAACACTAGTTCACAGTTTATCATTTTAAGCCACGTATAATATAATCAATTAGTATTTATCATATCATAATTTACATTCTTTTGTAGCTACTCAACAGATAGTTTATTATATTTTTCTCATATGATATCAGTATTATATCATAAAGACTGTCAGTCTATGCATCGTGTCCATCCAGATAAAGGAAGGAGGAAGAGATTTGTAGAGTAACAGAGTAGGCAGGATATTCATACACTGGCCTTTACTACTAGTTTATCACAAGAACTTAGAGGACATTAAAAGCAATAATCCACATAGTAAAATGCCAAACAGCAACGTCATCAACACTGCTTCAGTACCAAGGAGACCACATGCCACAGGTCTGAATTTATGAATAAACAAAATTTTACTCAGCAAAAAATACCATCCTTACTGTCAACAATTTGACTACAGCATGAATTAAATTATTGCAGTGTTGCAGGTTTATCTATTAAAATAAGATGAGCAAAACAGTTTGCAGCTTAAAATCAACCATTAAATCAACTATGTCACTCTTGCAAACAGAGAAACACATTTTTTTAAACTTTACTAGAAAGTAAAGTTTAAAAAAAGATGCCTGAATCAACTCAATACAATACAATACATTACTTGGCTATTTCTGAAAAACAAACTAGTTAATGTCCAAGTTAATGTTAACAGAAGGACATAAGACAACATTCACAAAAAGCTTATTTGCCTTAATCTTTCCATTTTTGCAGTAGATTCGCCCTTGTATACTGTAGCACAGTGGAACTCATTCCTGTCAAACTAAATTAATTATAAAATTAAACATTTTTGAAATGTCTTTTCACACAGTTTTTTAAAAATGTATTTAAAAGACTACCAAGTCTATTAAAGAGCAAAGCAAGTCCAACTTCATCGGACCACTTCAAGGGGTACCAGACAGACAACACTGTAGGAACACAACAATGCCACCAGAATGGAATAAAGCATTTTTTAAAAAAATGACATTTCTTTTAATATTTTCTACCTTACAGAATAGTGAGTGTTTTAAAATAATATATCTATAGGGCACCTTGGTGAGTCTAGGCCTCTGGGCCTGCACTTCCAAAAAAACTGCTATTGTGCCATGGGTTTAATGAAATGTTTTAATGAACAAAAAAGAGCAGGGTTCCAGAGTCACTTTTAACAATGTCCTCATGTATCATGTGTATCCTCAGGTCTACACTACTTGCCAAATGGAACATTACATCATTCGCAAAGAAGTGTCTGTCAAAACAACACCCCAAACCACCTGTTCTCTGTAGTATGTGTCCGAGACGCATTAATAAGGTAACGACTAAAGCTATAACTAATAGATGAATGGACATTAATTGTAAGAATATAAATAAATACATAATGGATGGCTCTTGCCAAGAGTAGAGGAAGTCAACATTTTTTATCATTCTAAGCACAGGCACAATCATCTGTCATGCTCATGCTCAGCCAAATAATAAAAGAATATCTAGTCCATTTAGATTTGATTTTATACATAAAATTTGTACGCAAAAAAGGTTTTTGATGTGGGTGTTCCAGTGAATGCCTTCAAGCTGTCACAATGAGAAGTCCATGCTTTTGCTCCTTCTGATATGATGTGAATGTGAATGATGTGTGTGAAGTGTAGGCAATGCTAAGTAATGCTCAAACCATTACCGACCATTGACTTCAGTTCAATACAGTTTAGAGTTTTTAAATGTTAAAATTACATGTTTTGTTATCTTTTTGGATTTAACTGGTATTGATCGTGGTGATCTGCCGGGTCTGAAGGGATAAGCAGCACTTGGATCAGGAGTAGTGGTACTCAAAAACCTGTGTTTTTTAAGGGACAACAATTCTCACAGCCATAGTTACACAAACCAGAAAAAGACATGATTCAGGAAACTTACTCAAGTTGGCTTCAAATGAGGCAAAAGAAGGGGAGTTAAAGCCGTCAACTAACGGTCCGTAGTGAGCGGGCAGCAGGATCAGACATGCAAAACTACGCACTACTACACTAGTATTGAGAAATGAACAGTGAATGTCCCAATCCCAGCACAGCACAGGGACGATCCCCCTCACACATTTAACTCTAACTAAAAAAAGAAAAAAAGGACAATATTAGCAAGATCCTGTTGTTTGTGTGCTCCCTCAAAATATACCAGTAACTTACAGTATATGCCAGATGATACGGTTACAATAGTGCAAAACCTCATATTAGATGCAAGGCAAAGCATCACTGATCACTAAACTACAGGATTTATTAAGTATTATTTATCAGCTGCACAGGATCAAGAAAACAGACTCTGCAGATCTGTTTTATTTTTTGCCTATACACTGTATAAGCGTAACAGTGTGATGCATTCTCCATTCAAAGCCACCCGTTGGCTTTTCTGTTTGCTGCTGCACACTGAAAGCGCATGTCATATTGAACACAAAAACAATGAAAGTGACCGTTGTGGCAGAAAATTGTTTCCTCTTACATTTAATATTTTATTATTATTATTATTATTATTATTATTATTATTATTATTATTATTATTATTATTATTATTTATGTTTCGTGGGGGGTAGAAAATAAACCACTATTTTGAGGTTACTGCATGTTTTTGACTGTGAATATACTATTGCTAATGGTTATCGGTGACTTATATAGATATACTAACAGCTGTTAGGTGCTGTTTTACTTCATCTTGAGCCGACCAATCAAATTGGTATACTGGAGGTCTGTGTAGCTCCTGGGTCGGCTAGTAGAGGCCGATAAAGATCGACTCCCAACAAAGCAACTCTTCTTCTCTTCTTCAATTTGAGGAGAGATATGAAACCTACCAGCTCATTGACCTCACCAAGATGGTGACCTGCGACGAAAGGCTCTATAGATAAACAATAACATGTTTATCTAATGTTTTTGGATTGTATAAAGCCAAAACAACAAAAGTAAGTCTGCAGTTGTAACTGTAAATGTATATTGCTGCGTTTGTTGTTATTATTAGTGGGCTAATAACTGTGAGTTCAGGGATCTGAGTTACACAGCTGAACAGAGCTGAAGCTCAGCTTTCTTTATGGTGGTCAGACTGTGGTGTAAGACATACCTGTCAAGTATCCCGTTTTGGCCGGGAAATTCCCGTATTTTAACCTTCTTTCCCGCCGTCCTCCCGTATTAGTAGGCTATTTTCCCGTAAATCTCCCGTATTTTAACCTGCGTTATTAAAAAATAATAATAATACCCCGGGCCCGGCGGAGTAAAAAAAAACAAAAAAAAACATTAGGTGCGTTTGACTGCGCTGCGCAGGGCTTGACTTAACGTGATACATGTTGGACTTAAAATAAGATAAGCTGGTTAGAAATCATGTCCGACTTTAGCCGGCGCTGCAAAACGTCACCAGGGCACATGACCTTAAAACCTTGCGGGAGCAAGGAGGTTGCAGGCTGCAGTTGCTTTTCTCAGGCTGCACAAAGTTGGAACCGCACTTTTGCCTGGTCTCGCGGCATTTTTCTTTGCAATTGCCGCAAGATCAGTCATTGATCTCAGCTCACAGTGAGCTGCTGCTGGTAGAATGTGTCCGACTTACTGCGCCGTTTTATACCCTGCCCCTGCAGTCACCTGCAGCTCAGACTATGAAGTCGGTGAAAGTCAGCCGCCGTCATCTCGAACACACCTATACCCAATCTGAGCTCTGTCACTAGCCTCGCGATAACTGCCACCTGCAGGTAGACGTTAAACAACAAAACTGCTCTCTACCCTCATGTAAAATGAACCACTCTGGCCCAGCCCACAAATACACTCCTTCCAAAACAGTCTTAAAGAAGCAAAGTCTGCAACAAATTTGTACAATAACTCACTAAAAGAGTAAAGAAAATTTAAATGAAATTAAAAGAAAAGCTTTAAAAGAAAAGCAATATGAAATGAAAAGAATGTGTGGAATGAAAATGAAATGTGAATGTGAAGACAAACAATGTTAAAAGAACAGAAAATATGAAAATAAGCATTTAAATAAATGCTCTTCATATATAGGCTACCCTTTTGTGTTTTCATTTAGGCTATAACACCTGTCTTAAAATGTAAGGGATACTGGAACTTGGTTGGGGTGGTGGGACTGCTCGCGGTGGGCGCCGGAAAATTTCCCTTATTTTCAAATCCAAAACTTGACAGGTATGGTGTAGGATGAGAGGGGAGATATGTAGAAGGCACTAATTGCAGCCATGTACAGTGATTACAGAGGGATTTATGTTGTGATACAAGTTTATTCAGATGCCTGGTGTTTGATGTTTGTTTGGTGTAGATAAAAATGGTCGGTTTGAGATGCTAGATGTTACGTAACATGTAGCACTTGTTAGCATTTGCCCATTTTTCAGGGGGTATTTTGGGTGCATGAGATTTACATATGAAGGAGGAAAAAATTGAGACTGAGGCTCATGGTATAACTCTTTTTATTCAGCTATACCAATACAGTTTTCCATTCTACGGCACCATGTGACATAATAAGCAATTGATTGCAATTTTGGGTGAGTAACTTTATCTGACACACAAATCATAGCTGGAATGGGTGGAATAATGTGTGGCTCGCACACACAGAATGGATAGCTAGCGGACCATGAGGAGACATTTGCTGAATTCGACAAAAGGACCAAATGCAGTGCGATAAAAGGGGATGGCATACAAATAACACACTTTTAAAGACATTTCTCATGTTATGTCAACACGTTTTTTCAACTTTTCACATGTAATTTAATGCTGTTAAGTCCCCATACACCGTAACAACCAAAAGGAGGTTAGCCCTATCCGCTAGCACATCTGCCTCAAAGCCCTCCACCCCAACCACCTCAGACTCAGCAAAAAATGCATTGGAATACCACGCACATTGACTTAAGAAATCAGCATGTGATTCAAACACAATATGGTGATACCAGGGTGCCAAATGTTGGAAGTGGATTGTCTGTGAGAAAAAATTCAGAGACCTTTTACACCTTAACTCTCTAGCTTCCCATTATAAATCACCCCACTTTGTTGCTCTGTAGCCCTATGGTGTTAGGTCACATTCTTACTTCCAGGGTGATTTGTCAGCTCCAAGTCTGACATGAAATGAATTTGCCATTACAGCATTGAGGATACTGAACAGAATAAACAGATCGATTTAGAAACTGCTCTCCAAAACTGTTTTAAAGTTTCATGAGACCTGCAAACATTGTAATATGACACTCCTGCACAGGGGTGCCATCGATGGGAGAAATCTTTTCAATGATTTAGGGGGCCCAGAGCTGGACACAGGCCCTGTAACAAACCAGGGATTGTAGATATTTATTGTGTCTCAGCTATTGTTAAGCTGTTGTCAGAAGCTTAGAATTTGCAGCTTCGCCCCTGCTCTTGCATCCTTCAGAGATTCCCTCTGTTATTGTAATATCAAAAACTCGTTAAAAAAATGGACAGCAGGGAAGGCCACATTTTATTATCCCTCTGTCCACCCATCTTCCGGAAACAAGCAGTGTTTTATTCACAACATTCCTGGGTTTAGTAATTAGTTGACTGTTGATTAAAAAAGGGCTTTAGAGAGAAAGAAGAGATCCAGCAATTACCCAGCATATTAATCCCCTTCAATGGCTTCATTAGAATGCTGCACGCACCCTGGTTTCAAGTTTTACATTTAAATTTGACTCTGAGATTTTTACACTGCAATTTGCACTTTTAATTTGCACCTCCCATAATTGTACATAGCTGCTTTGTGCTTGAGTTGGTTTGTAAGTGGAACCATCGTTTTGCCCTCCCATTTGTGTGACTGACTGTGGGGCCCCACAGGTTTGGATGAGACAAACAACTTTTTTGCAACATCCCAAAGCTTTTTTTCCATGTTGTTTATTTTATCTTTTCTCTCATAACCACTGTACTACTTTCCTATAAATTAGCTCACCATAGAGATGATAAAGGTGTGTCCATCTCAGGGCACATAGAAACAAACAACCATTCACACTCACATTCACACCTAAGGACAATTTAGATTCACCAATTAACCTATTAACCTATATGTCTTTGCAGAGTGGTATTTTGAGTAGTAGAAAATATATATTTTAAGTACAAAATATATTTACATATTAAACTTTAGCACTGTACAATATAAAAGCAATAATACAATACACAAGACAGGTAGCCTGTAAAAAACAACAAACAAGGTGAAAGCAAATGCTATTCTCCAGTAAAACTGACTTTTTTTTATCAGGACACTTTGAAACACATCTGTACTCTTACTCACCTTGGCCACTTACAACAGGAAAAAAGCAAGTTTCCAGTTGTGGTTTAGAGGAAGAGTGGCAAGCACACTTATCAAAAGGATAGCAGTTTCCATCTCTGGCTTACCCCTCCCTGGGTTTGTATGAATGATTAGTTCCTTTCTGAACATCTGTGAATGAACGGGGTTAATTGACATGTAGTGTAAAAGTGCTTGGAGTGACTGGAAGACTAGAAAGGCTCGACACAAGTACAGTCCTTTCACCATCCATGTTTTAAAAGTGTTTGTGGTCCGTCACAGCAGTAAGAGTAGGTGTGGCTTTACAGGCACAAAAATATCCTTCATGTCGCACACAGAAACACTGTAACAATGCAGAGGATTAGAACTCCACAATTTTCCTTATTGCATTCTACCACAATCACTTCATACTGTGCTTAAAACCTCCACTAATGAATACTACCCACTGCCAAACACCATGACCCCATCTCTCTAAAGCATTGCCAGTCAAAGGATTCCTGTACATCCAATTAATGTAACACATTACACACTTCCTATACAGAGTTCTCCCTCAATCAAATCAGACTCCACATTTGAGATAACAAGTAAGGTGTTGACACTTCTATTGATTTGTAACGCATGGATGACTGGAGGAGGAAAATGTGGGACTTTTCACATTGTTGCGGTAGATCCATAAGCTTCTTTAAGTATGTAGAGGCAATACATTCTGGAAATTCTCAGAAGACAGAGCAGAAACACACAAAACTGATTATCTTTCATTCACACAGCCATAACTAATGGCATATTTCGATTGTCCATTCATCCATCGTCAACCATTTATCTTATGTATCTTGGTCGTGGGGGGCTGGAGCCATTCCCAGCTGACATCAAGTGAAAGCAGCAGGGTACACCCTGGACAGGCTGCCAGTCCATCGCATTGCCACATATAGAAAAACAGCCAGTCACACTCACACCTAAGGACAATTTTAGAGTCACCAATTAACCTAGCCTGCATGTATTTGGATAACATGACAAACTCCACACAGAAAAGCCTGGAACGACCAAGGTTCGAAACCAAGGCCTTCTTGCTGTGAGGCAACAGTGCTAACCACTGTACCACCGTGCCACCCCCTATGTTGATTGTGACTGATAAATATGATTCATTCAAGCTTAAAAGCTAGATTTAGGGATGTTGTGAGGTTTTCTATTAATAATATGTAGCACATTTTTTTCAAGTGGGCTTACCTCTGTCTGGTCTGCTTTAATTCCTGCTCATCTTTCATGTAAGAATTTACATTATTCGAGGTTCTTGTTTGTGCTCCTACCCACATGTATTATTTACTCACATACAGGCGCATACACACATGCATTTAGGAGACTAGGCCATTAATTTAATGGCTATTCCATCTTAGATGGATGGAAAAGGGGAATGTGGGTGCTTATGTTCAGTCCTAGCAGATTTGACCTCAGTGGTACGTGACTGGAGCCCGCCCACACATGCAGTTAATCTATACACAGCAGTTCTTACCTCCATTATTTTCTATTTTTCCTCCCTCTCCCCTGTTCATTCACTATATTCATATACAGTACATCCACATACATGTGTGCGCACAATCACCCAAGACACACCGCTCACACACCAGGCTGCACCTTAAGGCTAACAGTGTCTGCCTAATGGAGTTAGTGATATATCCATTGGGTGCTCTGCTCATTTAAAAGTCAGTGGAGGGAGGAAAGGAAAGGAAGGGGAGGAGGTGGGGCTGGTGAAAGGCTAGAGGCTACAGAGAAAACTGCGGCACAAAGGAAGAGGACATATAGATGAAGAAGAAGAGGCGCAGGGAGAGTGAACAATGGTTGCAAATGACAACATTAATCCTACATCAGGGCTATCACTGAAGGGGGGGATGTGTATGTGTAAACAAGGCCACAGAGGTGCCCTGAATAATGTGAATATTTCACTGGGCCTATCCTGGCCAATGTTATTTTTCAGTATTCTATGCGTCTCAGCAGGTTTTATTATGACACAAGCCAGAGATGAAAAGACATAGAAAGTGAGAGGAGAAAATCATTTTGCCTGGTAGTGGCCTTATCCAAATGGCCAAACACCCTGTAAGTGACACCCCCTGAGCTCTGAGCCCAAACAGTATGGAGGATTAGAGCATAAAGCATAAATTAAAGTACTGAAATGTCCCATTTACATCTGAGTGGTGCAACTTAATGATCATTTCAAAGTTAGAAGTAAGGGATTATTACTGGGAAGCATTAGTCTTAATGTCCAGGCTGTTGTTATTTCTCTTGTGTGTTGATATGCAACCTCTGATTCCAATAGGCCTAGTTTATAATTACATTATAGTGGTGGCCATTTGTCAGCTAATGGTATTCCTTATTGACCTCTCCAAGGCTTATCTCAGTGTGGTGGCTGTGATCACTCCCGAGGCTAAGAGCTGTGGTGTCCATCCGCTAATTTTCCTCTTTTCCTCATATAACTGCCCCATTTTTCTCACTCCTTCCTCCTGAAATTTTGTTCTACATGGTTGACCTGACAGGATTTTATTCTGGGCACAACTGGTCTCTCCCTACTTCCAACTTTTTTAATGTGAGAATATATGTGTGAAACTGTATGTGTGCTGTATGTAGTGAATCTATGACAGTGCATGCACGTTATTGTACAAATACAGGGTATTGTGGGATTTCCCTGGGGTGTGATGAATAGTGCACAGTTTTAAAAAAAATACTTTGTACATATGTTAAAGTGTAACTGCCCATGATACTTTAATTCTCACAGAAACCTGGTTCACTCCCCATGTTTCAGTTGAAGACTGTTGCTGGACATATTTTATTTGTGACAGGAAACGTAAAAGAGTTGATGGATAAATTCATGTAAAGAACTTCTTTATGGCATGTCTACTTAACTCTTCTTAAGAGCCTAATGAATGTGACAATATGCTCTGAACACATGAACTGGGGAATGCTCACATTACTGCTATTGGTATTAACCCCTTCCCAAACATTGCAATTAGTGTTTCAGGAGATTAGAACTTTATGGTAAATGTATGCATCTCTGAGCTGCTCATCATGGATCCTTTACTTAACTGGTTCTACTGCATCTCAGATTAGCTTAAAGTGATCAGTTTTGAAATAAATAAATCTATCTCAGTTGATATCTAAACCAACCAGCATGTTTCAACCAAATATGAAATATGTTGCTTAATCTAAAACATCATATGTCATTGTAATCCGTATTGCTTCACTGTAAGTTGTGTCAGAAATGCTTGAAAATTGAAAAGGCAATCAATACCCATTGCTGTCATGATCCTGTCCTGTGTGCTGTGTTTTTGGGTTTTTGTTCTAAGGGTTTTGGGTTTGTATCTGCATGTTAGTTATGTCACCTGTTCTGAGTTTATTCTTTTATCAGTTAGGTATCTGTTTAGTTTCATTATTCTGTTATTTAGTCTGTGTGTTGGTTCCATGTCTTAGTCCCCAGTCCTGTTTTCCTGTCGGTCCTGTCTCTGTTCGTACTCCGTCCTGTTAGTCAGTTGTCATGTTCCTGGTCTTGTGTTCTGTTAGTTCTGTGTCTCAGTTCATGTCTTAGTGTTTACTTCTGGTCTGTTATCTTGCCCCATGTCTACCTGAGTTCTGTTTTGTTCTCAGCTTCAGTCTGTGTTACTTGTGTGTTTATTTGTGATCTGTTTGCTGGTGTCTGTTCCTCCTGTAGTTCCTCTGTTCCTTTTGCTTGTCCACTAAATACCTTGTGTTCCAGTTAATGTATGGTCTTGTGTTTTGCATATGTGAGTGTCTCTCTCGTTCCCCCTGCTGTCTCTCTGCCTGCCTCGTTAGCCCTGATCCCACTCACCTGTGTTGCTCCCACCCTGCTCGTTAGTCCCTTTGTATAAATGTTTGGTGTTTCTGTTCATTCCCTGTCCGGTCATTGTTTTGTGTTGCATGTAGACGCTCTGTACCTGCCTCGTCTCTGCCCTGGATCTACCCCTATTTGGATTATCTGTGTGTTTTGGACATCTTTGTTTTGGACTCTGTTTTTCAGCCACTCTGCCCGTAAGTGTGCTCGTCCTTTGTTTGCTCAATAAATCACTGAATTGGGTCCACCAACCTGCTACCCTGCACCCCACCCTGACAATTGCAAAAAGAAAGAGAAATGTCAAACACTTTAAAATGAGCAAGATTTCCTCATGATGACATATATCATTCCAAAAAACAGACAAACAACCCCCCCCAAAATCTAGAATTCTTGCAGTTTCAAATCAAGCTCTCAAAATATTGAAGGTGTCGCTTAAGGATTAAAGTTGGGTAATTTATTAATTTTTTAATTCAATACTGTAATGATATTTTTTATGCTGACGATGCCATCTTCTAGTCAAGTCAAACTTTTTTCATCCAACTGGAGGAAATTTGGTTGCAGCCAAGTATACAAACATATTCATCATAAAAAAGATAATCAAACAAAGCTATACATTTGACTTAATAGCAAATCAGGCCTTCCCTATGTCACAGTCTGCCTTTGTCAAAACTTGTTCTAAAGTTCAGAAATATTAAAAGTGGAAAAAATCATCAATTCTATCAATGCTCTGACTGTTCTGTGCCAAAAAAGTTGTTTGACCTCTGAAATCTATAAACAAGAACTAATTAAAATAAACTATAGTGATTAAGAAAAACGTCCTGGAGTAGCTTCACTGGAAATGAGCTGGTTTAACAGTCCACATATCTCAAGCCAAATACACTTCTATGGCTGATTTTAGAACGATATGTTGGATGAGGAAGTGAAGGAATATCATTTGCAAGACTGATGTTCATCCAACATTCAGAATCTATGCCTAAGCTGTTCTGGGAACTCATTGATAAACAGTGCGTACAAACTCTATAAAAAACAAACTTACAAATGTGAGCAAACTCTGAATCATGCGTACGCACACAAACAGAAATGAGAAAGAGCAACTTGCATGGTAGAAGGATAAAACAATTTGAAATGATTAGGCCTACTATCGTGTAAAATAAATTAAAATATTACCTCCGAGTATTGTAGGCTTAAAGTCTTTCTGAATAAACAAACATTGATTGATTTTCAAAAAAACATTATTTAAGGATCATTTAGCGCAAGAAATAACCATATTTAGGATAATAAACACAAATGGAGATGTCTTTTTCTGGAAAAAAATATCTCATATGTGAATGATCATTAATAGGCCACTTGCGAGCAGTGCAAATTATAAATAAGGTGAACAGGAGGACAAATTACACGTCATATTTCTTTTAACTCATCGGTAGCCTTTTAAGTGTGGGGACTGTTTATATAGTCTAAATAAATATGTAAACGAAACAAACCAAGTTTTTTACACTGTGGTTGCTTTTCCTCCTAACTTTTCATGGCAGAAACCATTAAAACATGCAAAACCCTTATTTGAATATTCCCACCTCCATTGTGTTTGCTCCTGTTTTCATCTAGGCAATAGTTATTAGTAAATCGCCCATAACAGGTATTGAAATTGCACATGCGATATTTTAGAATGCAAACGCAATTTAGTACCCTTTATTTGGGATGTTAGTGAATCGGGCCCATAGTCCGTTAAAATGTAATTTCTAAATATTTCTTCATCGCCTTCATGTTAAAAGTAATTTCTTCCCTGCTGCTGTCACCATGTGTCATCTAATGTTCGTCCGTTTCATATTTTCTGTTTTTTTAACGGCCACATATGAGTGAGAAAACAGCTCAATCTAAAGCTTGATTTATACACCTGTGTAGGGTCTACGCGTCTACTGCATAGCTACACCATAGGCTATGCACTTAGCAATGCATTTATACTTTATACTGCGTCGTGTCTCTGTCATTCTTTAATTACACCCCCAAACGCTAGTTGGCGATAGCACTACAGAATCCACTGTGCTGATTTTTGCCGGCCAAGCAGGCTAACTTCCAGTTTAGTCTTCCGCTAACGTGAATTGGGGTAAAACGTGTGGCTCGTGTAACCTTTTCAAATGTTATCGACTGTGAATGGATCACATTCTGATAGTGAAACAAGCCATTTCACTTGGGTTGTGGCGCTCAAATATATTGATCCTCCATGTTACATACGCTGTTTTGGCTGCTAGGACAAGTTACTTAAAAGCATGGGGCACTTCCCGTCGGCTGGAGGCTGCCCAGCCGACCAGCCACAGTTCTTACCATCTGCGTTGCCTTGACGTGTAGTTACATTTTTGAGGAGGTGCATGTCAGGCTACACCATAGGTGACAGCAAAGAGAAGGGGGCTACGCAGAGGCTACGCCGTTGAGTCAACGCAGGAGTATAAATTGCACTTAACATTACAGACAATCAGAAATACATTTGATTATCATACTGTATTACTCAATATTGAAATAAATCCAGCCAGAAACATATATAAGTTTTAAGTAAAGTAGCCTAATTAATGTCTGTTATGGTTATTATCACAACATATCGTGTCAAGGAAATTTGATTCATTTTAATATGCTACTCTTGTCATTATTCTAATGTGCTTCATCAGGATGATTGAATTGATTTATTGATTAGACATGATGTTTTTGATATTTATTTTGGATAAATTGGTATGTTAATTGATTAATAGGCAAGTTTTTTCCTTTAGAATACACAAAATTAGTTGTTAGATTAATCGTCTTGAAAAACAATCGTTATGTATGGCCCTAGGAGGATCTTTTTTAAATGTGTATGTCAGTATTGTGTCGATTCATGTAGTCTGTGGGTGTTGTGGGTGTTTTAGTTGGTGCAAACTTTGGATGAGTGTGTTGTGTAAAACCACACTTGTGATGATCTAAGCACTTCTGTAGTTTGAATCATTAGGGATGCTGCAGTGTGTCATAGGAAAAAGTCATCCTGAACTCAAGTGGAGGACAGTACATGCCTCTGCATATATCATTGTGCATCCTCATACTTAATATAGTAACTTACAGTAATTAAGTTTTTATCCACCTCTCTGTTCTCCCCATTCCTTCACTGGATAGTCTCTTTCTAACAAGGTTGTATACCCTCACATTATCTTTCATTCAGAACATAACCTCTTATGTAATTTCCATATTTTGTGTGTATTATACCCATCCAAATATTGCATACTAAGAACCCTGACCTTGGTAAAGACCTCCCTGATGTTTTTGTTAGTAAATAGGAAATTAATGGAGAAAGGCACTTATTGGGGTTCTATAGGGATGACCCCTAGTATTGTATCATATTAAGTCTGCACTTTCAGGAACAATGTCCATACCTGCCACTAACCAAAACAAAAATACAAACAAAATACATAAAACTTTGTCATTCCTTTGTCATTCCTTACCTGTTTTCAGGTCAGTTCAGGTTTTATATATGCCTTACAGCATGCAACAACCTCTATTTTTAAAACCTAAATTCAAAAAGGACGCCCCCCCCCCACACAAAAAAACAAAAACAACAACCTTTAAATGGGGGGAAATGGAAGAAATCTTAGGAATAGCAACAGAGGAGGGCATTCAATAGATATTATTGATGTTCAAGCCAGCTCTTAGTCTGTGACAAAAAGGAGGTGAGACACAACAAGTTTGCATGCCAACAATATGATTTATTATAAAGGTAATAGAAAGTTCAAATAATCACCAAAAATATGTGGTGTGTCAAAGTATGGCTATCAGCAGTGAATGGATGAGTGAGGTGTGTGTGTGTGTGTGTGTTGTCAGGATAAAAACACAGGACAAACTGGGTAAGATGCCGGCCTAGAAGGAAAGAGAACAAAAGACTGATCAGTCCCAAGGGGGTAAGCCACAGTTGAAACAGTGAAGACGACCAAAGCCTGCATGAACGGTTCCATGTAGGCCCAAAAATGACGTGAAAATTCTGTGACATCCCGTCACACATGACAGATGTAACCATATTGCTCCGATTATAAACTCTCAGCGAACTAATAAGACTATTCGGCCATCAGTGACGCTGCGTTGGTGTTTGCCAGGTGAGCCTTGTAGATGTGCTGATTAAACACTGACGATCCGAGCCAAACAAACACACTGAGCCATGAAACTTTTTGTTGGCGCAGCTATGCAGCTACCAGAATTACGGTGTTTCTGCCGGTGTTCTATGTCATCAAACCACGGTTATGCTGCGCGATCATGCACAGTAGACGCTGGTGCCAACACGAAGTAGCTCTGTAGTACTATTTCATTGGTCCAAAACTGGCTTCACTGCTGTCCATTCATATCAGCGGGGTGGCTTCGTCCACTGTCTATGATCAATCCTGGCTAATTAAGCTCTAAAGGTAGAGCTGCACAGGTGGTTGCCCAGCCCAATCAGCCTCCCTGCCTGCAGCCTCTTGCAGGAGAAGGAAGAATGAAGGGGAGCAGCCGTAACAGTACAATATACATCAAAGTATCAAAATTACAATATGGACTGTCAGTATGATAGTCTTGTCCTCCTCAATCAGAAGAAGCAAGAGCGGTGCCTGTATTTCACAGAAACATCTTTTTATGAAAGCATTCTCTATACCTTTGATGTTATGGTGGCAGCAGCCCTCGAAGACTTTGCCATGGCATGATGAGAAGGACAACCATCACTTCCTTGTCTGCCGAAACAATGGTTATGCTTATGTCGTCAGAAATGTTGTTTAACTGACTTGCATTTGTATGACAGTGGCTCATTCCAGTGCTTTCTGTTAAATTACCTCAACTTCAAAAGATGTAATAGATTGCCCTTAATGCCAAGATTAGTAGATGTAAATTCCTGTAGACACCATTGCATTTCAAAAGTGAGGGTAAAGGGAAAGCTTTAAACAGTAAAGGTCAGCCTTTATCTAACTTTTTATTTGTTACAGTACAACTTGTCTGCTTCATTTGGTGTTCTGGTAAGGTTGCTAATTAATTAATGAAACAAATAAAAAAGTGTGTGAGTCGAGACAGATGTGTAATGCAAAAATGCTTAACAAATCATCATTGTCTACATAATTTGACACTTTCGACTCAGTGACATATACAGCACAGATTGCATAACAGATGTTTTATGTATTTATTTATTTTATTTATTTTCTTTAAAATGAGCTGTTTAATGATCAAACAACTACAGTCAATATGAAATTCTTGAACATTTCCAACATGAAACTGGGATAGTCATCCTGATACTACTCATTCTCACTACGCACATTATGAGTCAACTGATAACCAGGTAGAACACCCTTAGGAGGAGGCAGAGGAACAAAGGCTCTTGAAGAGAGTTGAATCAGAATCCTAGAGTAAAGCAGACTGAAACATCACAGTCAGTTAAATGGCGACAGCAAGGTTGAGAAATGTACATTTATATTAATCTCATACTTTACATCAAATATGAAGACAGAGCACATCTCTTCTTCATTTTACCTTGCTAAGAACAATTTTTATTGTGAAAGGCAATATTCACTGGTAATAGCAATGTGAGCAGTTGTCACTTTTGTTGTTTTTGTTTCTGAAACTCAAATTGTATTTTCCTTATCATGTTATCACGTTTATCAAATATATCTAGGGATGAAAGGCAAATTGCACTATTAATTATAGGTACACAAAGTTTATTGAAGGATGCTGTTAACAGGGCGCCGTCAAGGGATGGCCAGTGGCTGCCCCAATAAAATTGCTGACCCCCTGAGTGGCCCCCTCTGGCAAGTAGCATAATAAAATGCTACTGTATATATTATATTTTACATTAGATACCAGTCATTTAAGTGAATAATTAATGAGATTTTTCCACAATGGTTCATTGGAAAGAAAATAACAAATGCAGCCAGCGAGCCACTGTCACTGTCACACTCTGGCACCTGTTATTGCACAGTGTACAGGTTTGGGTAGTTAGCTGTTTGAAGGGATTCGGATCTTATGGCTGCGTTCATTTCCAGGAGCCGGCTCTTTCGGCTCCCAAACAGCTCTTCATTTGGCACCACTTCTGCTACAAGTGATAAATATACAAGATTCATCATCTGCAATAAAATGAAATATTCTGTCATATTGATGGTTTAAAAGTGGGATATATCAAGAATAACTAACCAAGTTGATTGTAAAAAAATAACACCCAAATAAAAAAAGAGTATAGTTAGTCCCTATGTCATAGTTCAATACACTTTTTGACTATAAAGGTAGGTATATGAAATTTAACACAGAAAGGAGGTAGTTAACTTAGAACCAGCAGAGCGGTGTTCGTGTGAAACAAAAAGTCAACATTAAATAACGTATTTATTTATTTATATGATGTTAGTTAACTTACGTGTTAACTGACGTATGTAGTTATTTTAACCCATGATCTTTTCCTAACCTTAACCAAGTAGTTTTGTTAATCTAAACCTAACCAAGTACTTTAGTGCCTAAACCTAAAGAAATTGCAACGTTTCACAACTTTAATTAACGTGTTGTTTAAAATGGCGATGTTTCAAAACACCAGCGTGTCATTTTGAAAGTCTAACTGGACATTGTATATGTATTGTTGCTAAGAGTTGCTAACTTGACTGAAGAGTAAATGTCTAAAAATGAAGCTAAAGGAGTATCCGTTAAAAAGTGACGACAAAGGGCCTTGACCAAGCGTCAAAATGTGACGAGTTGGGAGTGAGAATGTGTTGCGGATACAGGATTAATAGCGCTGTCATATCTGTATACCATAAATCTTTATTAATAGCTTTTATTTGCTAAAATAACTGAATTGACCCTGCCTGTATTTGGGACAGACGTCCATATGGGACAGGCCTTTTAATTCTTCTTGCACAACAACTGAAATAGGCTACTATGAAACAGTTTATTTAACTTACAAATTATTAAAATTTTCCAATAATATCAGCTACACGTCATTTATTAGATTCATCAGACCAGGTCTGTCTGGTTAGCTGATGCGCTTTTATTTTGAAGGCAGCAATATAATGGAAACAACAACATGGTGCAGGATGAGAGAAGTGTGACAGAAGTTAGCAGACAGAGAGCGATGGACTTCACATGATAGTACTCACAACTTGGATTAATTTTTATAAAAAGCTGTTTTGATTGTTTTGATTGATAGACCCTTACAGCCTAAATGAATATAAATAATCAAAGAATAGACACATTAGGACTTGACAGCTCTTCAAAGGTAAGTGAGTCTGCACTTTTTTTTTCTTTTCCTCTCTTGTACCATGCAGGTTTCACTGGTAAATCTATAAGAATTAGACTTTGGGGCTTGTTGTTTCTGTTATTTGAACTGATCGAGTGAATTCTGGAGAATCTAACCAATCTAAGGATGTATAGCACGTCCATATCATACGTTTAAACATTAATTTTTGTATTATTGATCCAAGCAGCTAAAGCAGGTGACCCTGCGGGGTTCTGTACATCCAATGAACTTATATAAATATCAGACCAGGCGTTTAATCGGGACCTGCGTTTATTTGTCAAAATGTGTTTCCACATCAGGCCAGTAAAGGTAGGCGGCAATTTGGGACTCGACTATTAATTGAAGGTTAGATTAAATATGAAGCTAAGGTAGCAGGTAATTAGCCTAGCAAAGCACAAAATGGAGGTTAAGTTAATAGTAGTTAGTAGTAGCATTACTAAGCGTTAGATGTGATGGTATGCAGTTTTTCTTAAATGTTGGACAGAGCCAAGCCAGCTACTAACACCCACCACCAAGTTCTTAAAAGCTTTAAATTAGCCTTAAAACATGCAAAACGTGTGAATGTGTGCAGTTGTCCGCATGGTCTGCATTCCAATTGCCAAGGTAGTCCATATTTAAATGCGCACTATGCTGAATTGGAATGCAGGCCACAGGGACATTCACAGTTGGGCGGAAAGACTACTGCTCATAATAATTGCATATTGGGGTTTTAGTGTTGAATAGCTCAAGTGTTGTAAAGTTCAAGTGAGACAATTAAGTGCCATATGTTCTTGAATGATAGCAGGTTTGATAAAGATAATATATTCATTCCTTTCTCTCTTTTTTCTTTCCTTATCCCCACTGAATATGAGCGGGTAAAGGAGTGGAATGACAGCACACTTACACAGGATTAAAGAAGCTCTGTGTGTACTCACTGATATTCCTCTCTTTCACACAAGGCTTTATAGCACTGTCTCACTTTTGCCCCTCTCTCTTTCTAATTATTCCAATCCTATCATCTTACTTTCTTCCCCACCGCCAAGGCCTTACTGTTTCAGTCCAAAAATCTCTGCTGTCCTTTTAGTACAAAACCTCCCTGTGTCATCCTTAATGTTTTCCTTTCCTTCCCTACTCTTCATTTCCTTCTTTCCCTCTTCAGTTCCGTCCTCTCATCTCCTGCTGTAGCCCCCTACCGATCCACTGCTCTCAGGTTGTCAGATAAAGGTGAAGATCTCTCTTGGACTGCTTGGCTCTGCTTTTGTCCTTCTTTAGGTTTTTTCAATTATTTTCACCCCCATCTCCGAACTATAGAATTTTCTTTTTGAGCTCCAGTGGTGGCATTTCTGATTTGGCTGGGGCGAGGAGGGAGAAGTTTGCAGTGAGTGACCTTTGTGGATTTCTAAAGCTCATTATTCCTCATTGGGCTCAGTTGTGGTGCTGTGGGGAGTGGCACAAGTCTAGTGACAGCTGATGCTGGGCCACTGCAGATCCTGGTGAATATTATTTCTTTCTTGTGTTTTTTCTTGCTCTCATTCATTCTTGTTCTCATTCCCTCTGCTTCTCCTTCTGGCCTTTTCAGTCATTTCTCTAGCTTTCTCTGTATTTCCATTCCACTAAACCCTTTCTATGTCTTTGCTCTGTTCTTTCATGTCTCTATAAGCTTGGCTAAATCAAAGTGACTCTGACAGAAATGTCATAATCAGTCATTCCACTTTACTCATTCACATTTGTTATTACATTTCTGTGCTGTAGACCTTGATTGCATCTAGAAAGACCATTTAAATACAAAAGTAAATAGAGGCAAGATGAAGATGAAACTCATTTTGTTATTTGTAGCTCCCGCAGTTACGTCATGTGTTCAGTTTTTGTCTGTAGTCACTGTTTTGTTTGATTTACTCATCTTGGGTGAGTTCAACCTCAAATTTTTTTGCAACGGATTTTGGATTGAACGGCATGTTTCCTTGAAACGTTGTGCAACATTCCGCAACGGACTTCAAGGTATGCTTTCTTCCATTTGGTGGGCATGTCACAGGTGTTACCCAGTCAGCTGTGAAAGTTTGTCAACACAACAGTGTTAAAAAGGCAGGACAATGCAGTACACTTGTGTACACAGCAGGGTGTTCAAGGCACCACCGTTTCCTCACTTGCTACGTTTTGTCGGTGCTGAACTCTCCACTAAGTACCCGCTTCCACTTTGTGTCAGTTGCCAGTGTGGCTTGTTCCTACTATCAGTGCTCTAGCAGTTTTCTAGTGTTTGCCTTCTAGTGTGTTTTCAACTCCTGTCTTGTGTTTTTGGATACTTTCGTCTGTGATTTTTTTGGACTCTGTTCAATAAATCAGAATGATTAAAACTACCTGGAATTGTGCTTTAGTGAGTCCATTCCCACTGTGTTTTTGCCTCTGATGTATTTACTTTCTTTTCCAACTGGTTTGATTTCACATTTAGGGTTTAGACTAAACATACCTCATGGTGTTTTGAAATATCCATTCATCCATCATTTAGCAATACCTACTTATCCTTGAGGGTCACAGGGGATTGGAGCCGATCCTAGCTGTCGTTGGGCAAGAGGCGCGGTACACCCTGGAAAACACCTGAGGGTGGATAGCATTGATACAGTACATGTCTTTCTACAAGGACATGTGGAAATTTGAGTTTTGGGATGGGTGGTATGAAACAGATATTAAATTTTGTTTCAGAGTTACAAAGGAAAGGAAGAGGTAGGGCAGAGAGGAGGAGGAGAAATAGTGGCATGTACTGGCTTCAAAATATCCCATCAGAACTAATTCATGTCTGTCACAACACTGATGATATATGATGCAGATGGAAAATTTTGATTTGGAAGTGTTGTTGTAGTCCTGTGGATGCTCCTTGCTTGCAGGCACACAGCATATACAATAAATGTATGATGAATGAGATGTTGTGTGTGGAAATAGGTCCCCCAACCAACAACACAGGAGTGGAACCATATGTAAAGTCAAGTGTGTGTTATAATCATGACTAACCATGTAGATATGCATTTTGAGTGTGCACAACATATCCTTGGTTGCCCTTCTGTCTGTACTGACTTACTGGTAGCCTTAATAGGAGGGGTGTTTTGTCTGAAAAAATATACCCATGCTACCACTGTAGCCTGGTGCACATAACATTTTATCTATATTGACTAACCTAGGTTGAGCATATTTGAGATTGCAAAAAGACAACTACATGTTTTTCCATTTACACTTCATTTTATTATCATTTAATCATGTTGAAATGAAGGTTAGCGGAAGTGAAATCAGGAAGACTATCATTATGCTTCTGATTCATTCACATTTCCTTTCC
Source organism: Lepomis macrochirus (assembly GCA_024633595.2). Lineage (NCBI taxonomy): Eukaryota > Metazoa > Chordata > Actinopteri > Centrarchiformes > Centrarchidae > Lepomis > Lepomis macrochirus. The sequence goes on from JALXJV020000019.1 coordinate 21,302,976, forward strand.
TCTTTTTCTCCATCGTTCTTGCTTCCAACTCAATCAGCTGACTATGGGCATTCACTCTTTGAGCTAAATCAGTCAGATTTTGCCACAATCTCCCTTAGCTAATCATGTAGTTGCCTGTCAAACTATAAAACTGTTCTCTTCTCTGCTGCTGTCAGCTGTCATTGCAGTGCAAAATCAATGCTTTGGAAGCGATATCCCTGTACAACTGTACATTTCATACACAGATTTAGGGTTCAGTATCTTGTCCAAGAACACCTGGCATGTGGGTTGGGGAAGCCATGGCTCAGACCACCGAAATTCCAATTAGTGAGCAATCCGCTCTAAGCCACAGCCACCCCACAAACTACACACTACCTAACCAAAATGATGACATCACGACAGAGTCTACTCACCAAAGACCCTCCACATATTTAAACTTTATTGTGCGGCACATCGGTAGCTTTAGATCACTATACATAGTGACTTTATTAAAATTATTGATTCTCATTTATTACTCTTAAATGACATCTCTCCTGATTTAAATGTTGAGTCTTGATAAAGCAACATTTTCTGTTTTTTAAAATAGTGATAGGTGCAGTTGTATCTGAGGCATGCAAATGTCTTTTTGCACATTCAGAAATTTAATGTCAGTAGCTTTCGTAAATTGCATTATTTAATGTGAAATTTAAAGGATAGGTTGTTTCATAAACTTACGCGTTCATAACGTTGACTTTAGAAGATGTGGCATGCACCTATGATAAACAACACAAAGCCAAAAACTAAGGCAAAGAGAAATATAACAATGACAACTGGAATTAAATTAATAGAGCTCATTTTGCAATCAATTAAATGTGCATTTAAAATAATCAAAACCTTATTTTGCTTGTAATGTGATATGATCGAAGCATTCTTGCTTAACTTCAAGCTCAGCTTGCAGCTATTTTATTAGTAAAAACAATTTGGGTTTACTTGCAACCATGGGAACAGACCAGTTTAATTTTTCTACCTTATCATTGTTACATATGTTGGGAGATGAAATATAATTGCTATGATTTCTGGTCTCATTACTGATATAGCCTGGGTTGGGCCGTTTAGTACATAGTGGACATTAATGAGCAGAATATTATCAGTAGGATGACATTCTTTGATGTATGAGCATGTGTTCACTGTAGCGTTGACACATTAAGTAGTTAGTCCAGGTGCTGTTCACTAAAATTATGACATAAATTCTAAACCTTATTTAAACCCTATCTAATGGACAGTATATATTTGAGTGCTCTGCAAATATGTGCATGCTCAAGGGTGCGTAAATCACAATATAGTATGACCATAACACAGTCCATATGGGCATGTCTGTATTTACAGCACAACAAAAATAAGGTTGAGTGATTAAGGGTGCTATATAAGGTGCTATTTAAGGTCAACTGTGTTGTGGATTGCCCAATTGTATTGCTTTGTGTATTCATATCAACTGATCAAGAGGCTAGCAATTTAAATGTCAATAGGGCAGCTGTGGTGGAGCACGCATGAATTAATCATATATGTTGTAAGTGTAGTCACTTTGTACAGACAACTCTTAGATCTTCACACCAGATGGTTGAGATGCAGGTTTTAATAAAGAAGCTGCTTCCAGTGGAATCCATAACAACCTCTCCACACAACACAGCTCTAGCACCTGGGGAAGGAGTCCCAGTGCAGTAACAGCAGCTTGCCTCTCTCCCCGATATGCACGGCAGATTCTGGCATGTAAGTACAGCAGCTGTAATTGCAAGTCATTGAGATTCATTAGCCAGCTTCCTTCCACAGCAGCACAAAATCCATACAGAAGTGCCCTTTTGGTGATTGTGCCTTTCCCTCCTAAATGACTTTGATGGATGAATATGTTTGGATAGAGCTCACACATGAAATGCTACCTCTGGTCTGTTGCAGAAAATGCATGGCCAAATGACGCTGTCATGAACATAATATTGTCAACACTGATTGTGACAAGAGGGCACACATTATTGTTCAGACTTCAGTGAGACACTGGAAAAACAATTACCAAAGAGGTACCATTAAGTTATATTGGTGATGGTATTTAGGATCACTTATCCTTTTGCCAGCTAATTAATCTTAATCAAAACCAAGCTGCACATGAAATTAATGTGGATTAGCAATTGATGTGGATAAGCAATTGCTGCAGAAATAACAATCCAAACTATTCACAGAAGGCCATAGATAGGTTGATGATGTTTCAGTGGGCTTTGAAATAATAAGTCATTTAGCTGATGCTTTTATTCAAAGTGACTCACAGTACAATTGCTAAACACATTAAAGTCCACATGCCTCTGGTGCAACTAAGTATAATAGTGTCTTGCTCAGGGACACGTTGGTGAATGTGTTGCAGAGGGAATCAAACCCTGGTCTCTCACACCAAAGGTATGTGTTTTATCTATTAAACCACTGCCACACCAGGTGTGAATGTTCGTGCCTGTCTGAAAGTGTTATTGGGTGAGGACTATGAGATCTTGCTATATAGTTACAAAAAATACACCTGCTAACCATCACATTATTAACTGCATGTTAGCACCAAAGCCATAGAACAATTACATCTCAAGTGCAATTTTGAGATCTCAGAGATTTAACCACCACCATTGTGTAGCACCCACACAGCAGCTTGAGGTGGAAAGAGAGGGAAACATTGAGGCAACTACTCTGGGGGATGATTAGGTAGCCAGATGGAGAGAGCCAGGTTGGGAATTCTACTTGACAGAAACACTTTACAGTACAGCAGCTGACTTGTTACCCTATTTCTTTAAACATAGTGTCGTGAACAAATTGTGACAAACTGCTATGTCCATTTACTCTTAACAAATCCGATTTGTAGCTCAAATTTGACCTTATGGAGTGACTGTGCACACTTTAATTTGAAAACAATCTAGTTAAATTCTGTATTAAGGTTAAGGTATAAACTGAACTGAATAATGAAAAAAAAGCCAGCTGCATGGTCACAAATGGGTGGTAGCCAGTTTGAACATGGACTAAGACATGCTTAAGTGGATGTTACTTCATGTTAAAGGCCATTTTACTTAAGCATGCATGTTGCAAATACTTACCATACAGAAATATAACGCTATTCACATGCGTTCATAGTGGCCAGAGGAGGAATCACAATTACTTTGGTGATTCCCTGACTTTTCATCCAGTACCAAATCAAAATATTGCACTTTGGTTTATGACCAGTGTGAGTTCCAAATGAATGTATTCCCACCATTCATCCTATGGCTGAATGGATCAGCAATGGTATTCTAATAAAAACTCTACAGTCATTGATTGATTTGATGGTATACCACCCTTTTACTTTTGAAAAAAATGGCATTCCCATCAGCCATAGCTGTCTTCTGGCGCTTAGTGCTTATTAGTAAATGTTAGCTTGCTAACACACTAAATTAAGCTTAGTGAACATGATAAATGTTACCTACGCATGTTAAAGCTGGGAAAGGCAGCATTTGAAAACTTAAAAGAGACAGCTAGATTTTGGGAGTATTCAACAAAAAAAATCATCAACAAGCCTCCCTCCAAAGCCACTGCCCCAAAACACATATTGAGTATGCGCAGGTACGCAGGTATGAAGGCCAACCAATCATTTCATTTGGTCCAAGCTACAGCCACAGATACCAGGTTTTCTTTTTTGTGTTAGAACATGGGCAAAGTGCACGCAGGTCGGCAGGTACATTAGGGAGTTAGGTAGACAGAGAGGTAGGTAGGCCAATTATTTCATCCAAAACACATATTGAGTATGCGCAGGTACGCAGGTATGAAGGCCAACCAATCATTTCATTTGGTCCAAACTACAGCCACAGATACCAGGTTTTCTTTTTTGTGTTAGAACATGGGCAAAGTGCACGCAGGTCGGCAGGTACATTAGGGAGTTAGGTAGACAGAGAGGTAGGTAGGCCAATTATTTCATTCAGACCAAACGAAATGATTGGCAATGCTTATTGCATTCCTGCGATATCGGATATTTAAAATTTTTGTGTCAGTTCATTTTATTTATTGAGAACATTTCATCAAATATAACAAAAAATATAAATAGTCAACCCCAGCTTTTATATTATCATTGTGAGCATGTTAGCATACTGACATTAGTATTCCCTCGAAGTACCGCTGTGCCTATGTACATCCTCACAGAGCTGCTAGAATGGCCGTAGACTCTTTGTCTTGTTATTTTTCATTGTAGAATTTTTCTTTTTCATTAATCTTTAACCCTTTGTCCGTCAGCCATTCAAATACGCTCAGGTTCTTCGCAGACTTGGCAAATGCAACCGAAAAACAAATCCATATATTATTCTGAATACGAGGCACAGAGGGATTATGCCAAGAGGCAGTATCAAAACAAACAGTCCAGTTTAACTAACACACTGTCTCACTGTCATACTTACTATGAGTTATTTTTGGTGTGGTGAGTGGGGAGAATTTGGACACATCTTCAATGAGAGCAATAAAGCACACAATGGCTAAAGTGAACCACTCAGTCTTTAGGCTACTTGTGTTTTGTTTAGGCAGGACTTGCAGTGCAGACAGTGAATGCCAGGGAAATAAGGATCAGAGGCAGAGAGACTCTGAAGGGAAAACTTAAGGGTTCTGGAGATCGACAGGGCAGGCCAGGGAAAGTAAACAAAGAAACACAGGGAGATGAAGATGAAGTGGGTGTGAGATAGAAAGAGGCAGGCAATAAGGAAAGTGAATGGTAAATATAAGCGAGAAAGGCAGAGTTTGGATATATGCGTACATGTGTCTGTAGTTCCTTATTGTACCTGTATATCCCTGCACATTTCTCTAATAGAGGAGTCATTTTGAGATGCAGTATTACAAACAGAAATTATATGGTGCTACCACTGATTACCTGTAGTAGCCTGTACCATTCATGCGGTGCCTGTTTAGGCTGTACTCTCCCTGCCTCAATCCTGTATGCCTCTAACTCTGATAAATTCCACTGTTTCGGCCTTTCTCTGCACATCGGATCATATTTCATGCCGCACAGCACAGGAGGGAGGAAGGGGTGGCTAAAAGGTAAGGATGAAGTCTAAGAGGAATTTGAGAAGGATAAGAAAGAGGAGCTGGAACAGAAGAAAGGGAAGGAATGAGGTTCATACATGCGTTGTTGATCAGTTGTGTCACAGGAGTGAAAGCTGTAGGGCTAAAGTCAAGCAGGAGCAGCAGGTATCTCATCTCTGGTGTAATTTGCTTTATCCTGATATCCATTGTAACAAAGGAAGTCTGACCCGTTGCCATGTGCATCCCAAAGGTACTTGATACTCCATTGTGGATGTTATGGGAAAAATATGATCCCTAAAGCATATATTTAATATTACTGTGGTTTATTGGTAATGTTTGCCATGCCAAAATGTAAGCTTAATGAATATCCTTGAGTGGGTGAGCATTAGATGTGAACAGACATCAAGTGTTGGCTGTGGCTTCCAGTGCTTTCATTTTCAAGATGGCTTCATCTGGTGTGGGATGAGGCACTTCTGCTATCAACTGCTATTTATGATCACCAATAAAAAACATCTAAATTATGTTCCTCTGACTGCCACCAATTTTATTTTCATTAGCACCCCAAATGAGCTAGTTGCCTCACCCGTGCTGGTGAAAATCATACTGTTTATGATGACAAAAAACTAAAAGTGAACACTTGAAAGGTCCAAATACAGTCATGCCGACATCCCGCCCATTAAACCAGGTGTTACTTTCAAATTCATTTAATCATTTAATGCAAACTTAACCAGCTTATACTGTAACAAATAAGCTGATGCAAATGTAGAGAGGACACAAACCGTTCTAAGTGTGGCTGTGTATGAAGCATTAGTAATGCCCATGTAGAAATACCTATTAAAATGTTTGTTTCCACATAAGGTGCACATGTATTTTGTGTCACTTCAGTCAGTGTAGTCTTTCATACGTGACCGAGTCATGCTGAACAGTCATTTAGGCAAAAATGGCTGCCTATAATACACAGAGGGGGGCCAAGCATGGCTGCAGGCTCAACAATTTCACTCTTATGTCTTTTGAATGTCTGAATATAAAACAGATATAATTGACTGTACTAGTTCAAATAAAGAGAAGAGAACATCCATTTATATCTGCAACCCCTAATGCTAGATAAAAGCTGAATTTGACAGGGCATTTGTTGAAGATAGCTGGATGAGAGCAGAATGAGAAGCAGTTGGAGACAGGAAGAAAATAAGTGTGCAACTCTGATAGTTCAGGGAGGAACTAAGAGATAGGGCGAGTCTGAGGGAGGGTGCAAAGAGATAGAGAGAAAGGGAAACAATAGCGGGAAAGATGCAAATGTCCTGTGTCGATAAGTGGGGAGCCAATCTCAAGCAACATATGGAGCAGCATCGAGAAGGGGCTCCTTCAGCACAGGCCTTATCTGCAGAACGACTCCTCTTCAGCCTGATTGAATGACTAATCTCCTGGTCTGACAGCATAACAAGACTGAAAGTACACAAAGATACTGAGCCTGAGGAGATGGAAGTAGCTGGTCAACCTGGGAACACTGCAGGACATTTAGCTTTAGGATGTAGGCAGACAGATATAAAGACATAGAAGTGAAGTGAAGGAATGAAATGATTGACAATATATAAAAGGGAACAAACAGTACAATGCTTCAATTACTATTCCAAACAAATGACCTCCAAGCAAAATAGCAGAAAAGACAGGCAATATAAATAAGTAAAATAGCTGAACAATACAACATGTCTTTAAACAAGGTTTTGCAGTACCTTCTCCCTGTTAAAGTATAGTTAGGTGAACATGAACATTGAGTCATTTGTCATGTGGATTTCCCCAAGGAGACTCACCTGCCGTATGCCTGAACTCTCCCTTAACCACTGCTGCCCACCACTGATTTTCTCATTTAGACCTCCACAAGTAATTAGAGTTCATTATGAGCATTTCTGATGCAATTATTTAGCTAATGGAATATAATTAAAAACCTGCAGTCAGCTGGCCCCATTGTTATAGCTTCCTGCAATGGTGTTCATACCTGTTATTATCAAGACCTTCAACTCATTGGGGGATAAACAAAAAGGAGAAGGATAACAGCAGAATGCAAAATGATGTTCCCTAGTGCTTTATTTTGTTGCAACATTTAAATAGTCTTACATTCACACTGGAAATTAGAGGATGCTGACAGCTACTTAAACTACAGCATACAATTACTGTGACCTTCAATTGTGACACCCCTGATGACCAGTATGACACATTTCAATAAACGTGTCATGTAATTTCTGAATGCCATTCAATAGAAATTAATCCCTTTCTTTCATGAACCCTTATCTTAAAAGGGGGATAAATAAAGGGCCAATCCAGCAATTTACATTACACTTCCAAAAAGCTGGGAGACTTGTGAGTGACCAATTTAAAAGAGAGAGAGAGAGAGAGAGAGAGAGAGAGAGAGAGAGAAAGAAGCAGAGGCAAACTACAAAAACAATGAATACTTAACTCGAAATAATGCAACTCAGTGGGGTCTTTCACTAGAGCGTCCCTCCTTGATAATTGCTTTCATCTTTCAAACTCTTTGCCTCCAGTTTGTAAGGCAAGTTTTCTGTCAAAATGTCTCAAGCCCAATGTTAGATAACCCTGATGAGGATCAGGATTAATGATGAGACGCGGCATCTAAAGATATAGTTACTCTAGATGGCATTGCCCTGGTTTTGAGCACCATAAGAAATCTCAGAGATATCTTTGATCAGGATATGTCCTTTAACTCCCACATAAAACAGACTTCAAGGACTGTCTTTTTCACCTCCGTAATGCAAAAATCAGGCACCTCCTGTCTCAAAATGATGAAGAAAAGCTAGTCTACGCATTTGATACCTCTAGACTTGATTATTGCTATTTTTTAATATTAGTTTGCCCGAATAAGTCCAATAAGACGCCCCAGTTGATCCAGAATGCGTTGGCACATGTACTGACTGGTAAACAAATCCTTGTAAAATTCAGAATATATTTTAAAGTCCTTCTGCTCACCTACAAATCTCTTAATGGTCTGGGACCATATCTTAAAGATCTCATAGTACCTTATTATGCTTCTAGAACACTGCACTCCCAGAATCCAGGGTTACTTGTGGTTCCTAGAGTCTCCAAAAGTAGCATGGGAGCCAGAGTTTTCAGCTGTCAAGCTCCCTCCTGTGGAATCAGGTCCCAGTTTGGGTTTGGGAGACAGCCACCATCTTCACATTTAAGAGCAGGCTTAAGACTTTTTTCTGTAATAAAGTGTATAGTTAGGGATGGCTCAGATGAGATTTCAGACTATGAAATGTTGACATACATACTGTATACTAATACTGTCTTAGAAACATTGTACTGATATGAACATGTACCCACAGGTCAGTAAGTTACACAGGAGTTAGGGTTGGAGGGTTACATTTTCTTTTTTAATGGACTTGTATAAATAAGAGCTGGAACTTTACAACTGTGCCATGAAGTACAGTTGGATCATGATGTGTTATAGTCTTTACCGTGAAATCCTTTGTGTTTCTCTCTCTCTCTCTCTCTCTCCCTTCCACGTGTTTTTGTCTCTTGATCATGATTTGCTTTGCATCTCTAGGACTGAAACAGCAGTATGTCTTAATGTAGTAGTTACAATTAAAAGTAAAAACGTGTAGCAGCTAAAAAAGATTGGTATACATACTTGTTCAAGAGTGTGATAAGGGACTTTATTACTTTTTAAAAAACATTGCCAGTGGCATATTACTGAGACAGCTGAATAAGAAATAAACCATGCACTTTAAACTACCAAATTCAACTAAAAACAAGATGAGTGGCGTATGGTCCAAAGGGACTGTGACTATGGACTTACATCATGTTGCTCCCAGATTCCGATGCATAAGAGCAATGTTTCATCTGCAGCATAAGCTATTCCCTGTTGAGAGATAAGGAGCCATGTGGCGATGCATGTTTATAACCTTTGATTTGAGCATATTCACATTCAGGAGCACTGCTACAAAGCCAGCCATGACACATTGACTTTCTGTGCAAACCATAGGGTTCTTTGATATGACCAGACATCAATCATAAAAGGACTATTGATTGAAAGGAGCTACATTAAAAGATCATAAAAAGAGGCTTAATATGCCATTCATAAAAAAATGAATAAAGCAAATATGTTTTAGTTAGTTTAGTATGTTACTAAATGTGTCTCACATCAAATACATCTGCTTGATGACGCATAGTTAGTTAGATAGTTAGTTAGTTAGACTTTCTTGTCCTTGTGGGGAATTCTATTTCACAGCACTGAACATAACAGAGAATACGCACACCATCCCACACCAGTTATAAATGGAATTCATGAAGTATAATACAACAGCACATAACAATGAAAATTAAAACAACATGAAAACAAGACTTACCGATTACCCCAGGAAGTCACCCTGTTTTGGGCTGCTATGGCTGCAGTGAGCAGGCTTTTGCCAAAGTGAGCCCTTCTGCACCTGAGGGACCTGTACCTGCACCCAGAGGGCAGCATGTCCAAGTGGTGGTTGAGTGGGTTTGTGGCGTCCTGTGCTATTGTATTTGCAAGGCGTGTGATGGCCTTGCACTTGAGCTCTGAGAGGTTGGGTGTGGGGTGACCTATAATCTTCAGTGTTGGTTTCACGAGTGAGTTTGAAAGCAGGTTGGTGTGTAGCAGCAGCTTATCCATGCACTTAATTATTATGGATGTGAGCGAAACAGGGCTGTAATGATTGAGTTCTGTGGGTCGGGGTTTCTTTGGTACTAGAATTATTGTTGGTATTTTCCAGAGGGTAGGTATGTGTCAGACCAGTAGGATTTGCAGAAGAGCGAGTACAGGATTGATGAGACATCCATGGTGTAGCTCTTGAGGGTCCCTGCATGGCGTTATAAGTCACAGGTTGAAAGCGAGGGATTAGAGCTGGGATTTGGAGGTAATGTAGTGACCCTTGTGGTGATAGATGGGAATAACAGCAAAATGATCCAAGATTTAGAAAAATCTGATTTATACAAGTAACATCAACACAGTTTGATGCAAGAGCAGCAAGAAGCAGTTCTACTCTTGTAGCATCAACAGTCTCTAAAAGTATAAACGTAACACCTTTGACTACAGTGGCGCCTCAGATGATTTCCCCAACGCCGACTTTATTGTCTACTGTGGTCAGGGTTAAGTTTGGCGGTTTGGCATATCTTCCTTGTAAATGTGTGAGATGGACACTGGGAGTAATATGCCTCCCAAGTGGATAAATAGTCGCGGTAAAGATGTGTTGTTATCAGGACCGGAGGGTGTACCCCCTAGTCAAAGAAAGTATTCTCTGTTTAATGATATGAGACGGTGGAAAATTAGACACCTTCCGGGAAGTAAAGGGTATGGTAGACGTAACTCAGAGGTCTACGTTACAGATGGAAACTGGGGAGCAAATGGTAGAAGAGAATGAAGAAGGGTCATCTGAAATCATTCAGAATATTATCTCACATGTGCAAAATGAGGTCTTTACTTTTGATAAAACACCAGAAGATATGACTGATCAATATTGCTCCTTACGGAAGAGGGAAGCTACATGGAAGGCATAGGGGTTTGATTCTTCTGTTTTGAAAATTACAGATAGTTGGGCAGGTAGGAATTTATGGTTCCAGCAGTTAACACATTCTCTAAGATCACTTAAGAAAGTGGATGGTCCATGTCTGTTGAAAGTCCAGGAACTGGGTACATGGGATTAAATTTTAGAGACGGTGGCCCAACCTCTATCCGTTATGTGTCAATCTTATGCTTTATCACGGCTGTTGTATCAGCAACAATCGTAAACGGATATAGTGATGTCTTGGTCGTCGCAGTTGTTTAGAACTAGACTTAATTGTTCTTGGATAAATGAATTACCCTATGTGAATTTGTTAGATCAGAAGGAAAATAAGTTAACAGCAATTCCTGAATGGAGGTAAGACCCGTGAGGGCTAACAGCTGTTTTTGTTCAAACAAGACGTATGATGGGCCACAGATTCTTATGGGAATATCAGAGTGTAATGTTTATATGATGTCTTTGGATAAGCATGACCATAAGGTTAGTGAAAACACATATGAAGTAACTTTTGCTGTGCCATCTAGTAAGAAGGGTAGGACTTTAATGGTAAGAGATCAGCTTTTGCCTGGCAATGTGACTATAGGGAATTTTCAAGATATTTGGTGGATTTGTGGTAATAAGGCCTATATATTCTTACCTTATGACTGGACAGGATGTTGTTACATGGCGACGCTAAAACTTCCATATGAAGTGTTTACAATCCAAAAAGGAGAACCACCTGCTACAGCTCATTCTGATCCTGGTTTTGGAAATAGAGTGAAGAGGGGCATGGCACAATTTCATAATCTTGAATCCTACCATTGGAGGATAAGTCTAGGTGAGAAGTGGGGACTTGGACTTTTTCCATGGTGTGGTGTAACGTTTTTGGCAGATCACATTGATAATATTACATACACTTTGCAGGGCTTTGCAAATGAAACTATACGAGGGTTTAGTCTTCTGTCCAATACTCAAAGAAGTCACAGACTGACGTTGTTGAAACATGACATGGCTCTCGACTATATTTTAGCCAAACAAGGTGGTTTGTGTGTGACTATGAACTTGACGGGGGACGGTTGTTATACTTTGATCCCTGATAGTTCTGATAATATCACTAGTGTTATAGATGCATTAAAGAGTATAAGGGATGCGTTTGGTCAAGCTGAAGGAGCTGGATGGTCAGCAAATGCTTGGTTACAAAATCAGTTAGGACCAGTGGGAGCAGTGGTGGCTCAGATTTTGGTAGCAGTCTTTGTAGTGCTGTGTTTGATTTTCTGCTTCTGTACTATGCTATTGACTTTTGCAAAAGCTATGATATTGAGGTGGGTTGGAGTGGTGATGCCTGGGGAGAACACTCAGATGCCTTTGTTAACTATGGCTGATTTAGATGGAGGTGATGAAGTGGAACCAGATAAAGTAATGATGAAAAGATATCCATTTTAATATTACGTTGTACTTCCATATATTGTGGTTTAAATTTTCATGTGTTATTTTGCAACAGATACTGATTGGTGTTTTCTTTTCTTCCAGCTTATATGTACTGATGGGAATTCAGATACTCACACAAGGACAATATGAATGGACTCGGGACAAGGCAGGTGTGGACATGTCTGGATTGCATCGACACTACACTGAAAGTCGACACTGCTGAGGAGCTGCAGTGGAATGCCTTCCTGTGTCTGCTTTAATATAGATATGAATACATGTTTGAATGGATAATACTTAAGTAACTATCATGTCCTTTTGTGTCAATTGTGTAAAGACTTATAGGGACCTCAGGTTTTTTCTTTCTTTCTTGATGCTTAGGGATATAGGGTCTAGGCAGGGACAGGTCTGTTGGAGGGTCCGATGGGTTGACTAGCCTGAATTCGGACAGTGTTTTGATTTTATTTAATTTCCTGAGGTTTTCATATGTATTGGCTATACCATATCTCTGCATAGACTGATAAAGATGTCTTTTATTGATAAACTGGAGTACCTTGCGTGGCCGCCTAAGGCAGAGGGGCCGCAAGAAAATTTTCCTGTCTAGATTGTCTTGAAGGGTATTTTGGAATGAAGGCTGCCTGACAGGTTTTTTGTTCTCACATTCCATAAAGTTGATATATAGTTAAAATACTACTGCAAGAAGCATATTTTGGATTAAGTGTTATCTTTTTGTTTTTCGAGACTCATTTAGTCTCGCAGGGGGGAATATGTAGTGTCCAGTGCTTATGCATTTGACTTGTAACAGTTGCCCAGTGCTTATGCATTTGACTTATAACAGTTCAAATAACACTGTAGCAACAAGACAGAGGGTCAGTGACCTACGGGGAGAGTAGTGATTGATGGTTATGTAGGAACTGAACCCTTTATGGAATTTGACTTCTAACCCCTTGTTTTGTTACTTTAAATAGTACTGTACCCTTCTATGGGGTTGACCTTTTACTTTGCAGACTTAAACCCTTTTCTGGTACCTAACAGATGCCTAAACATATTCTATATAAGCTATGTTTGATGTACAGAGAGACAGAGTGGCCATCGGGCTGGGTCACTCTCCAAGCTGCTGCAGAGCTTGTAATTGATGCTGAACTCTTTGATTTAATAAACCTTTATGATCAAGAACAGTGTCAAGCGGGTTTCTTCTCAACACATCATCGCAGCATTATTGTTGGACACCACAATGGGATGCTGTCTGGCCACAGGGCCTTGCCTTACCTACGCCGGCTAACTTATTAGTAAGCTTCTGTATGATACACCTGACCAAAAAAGGAATTAGTTTTTTTTCTAAATAGGACAATGTGTTGAATCAGATTTAATTTATTCTATATGACCTTTGGTTTCGACATTTTACGGACTTATCAAAAATGTTAAAAAATCACCTAAATCACCTAAATGAGACTTACGACAAATGAGTTTATATTAAAAACAATGCCTGAGCGATTCTCCTGTCTTTATATTCTTGTATCAAAGTAAAATTCTGGTAATCCCAGATTGAGAATTCTCATGTTATAATCAGGGATTTGTTAGTGATGTATTCAGGCTAGATATTTATAAACATTTATTACTAAAGTGGACAGTTTGTGGGAAATCAGCTTTTCACGGTTTCTGCTGTGGAATAAAAGATTGGATTCTGGAATTAGACAATCAGAATTCAGTATTATTTAACCTAACTCCATGGCAATCTCAAATGTAACTGGGAAAACATCACTGAGGGGATTTATAATATTCAGCAATTCCATATTTTCTGCAAAATGGTGGCGGAGTTGTGGCTGCATTATACACTGTGTGAGAGGTAATGAATATATATCACACGGTTGTATAGTTGCCACATGTTAATATTGCAACTAATGCAAATGTGCAAAGACATCATATATTACATGGGGGGCTGAGGGGCACATTGTGTTGGGAACAATAAATGTGGATGGTCTTCATTAAGTGAAAGAATACTGAAATATGCATCCCTGACACCTGACAGATGTTTCCCCATCCTTTAAAATAGCATAATTCATATGGAGTTTTTACTTACATTATGGTAATAGATGTGATCTGCCCAATTTTTTCCCCTTTCCTGGGTTCAATGTCATTAAGATGAACTTTTATGATGATTAGGATATACACAGTCATTTAGGTGAGATCAAACTGACTAAATTATTATTGTTACAATTATATTTTTTGTTACATAGGACAAAGTCTGTCGAATGAGACAGAGAGTAATAAGATTATAGTCCCAGCTGAGTTTTAGCGCATTCAAGGTTAGCCTGCAGCGATAGATTACACCTCCACCTACAAACTGACTCACTCCGTCACTGAGTCAACAGCCCATCGTTCACAAGTTGAAAGGAAGAGCCTGGTTGCCTTTGCTAGGGAGTCATAAAAATATGACTTGTTTAAGACAGTGAGTCCTGTCCCTCAGTTCCTTATGAAAGCAACTTAATTGTCAATGGGGTTTCAATCACTTCACTTACTTACTTACTTACTATATACACATTATAAGAAATCAGAATTTACCCTCACTCATCTTGAGGGTTCAACATGCATGGTTTGCATAAAATGTTTTAGATAGAAAATCAACTTTGTTTTAAGCTTACAGAAATGTAGCAGCAAAAGAGGAAATGATCTAGACAGTCATACTGGAGACAGTGGTAAAACAGCTCTCTGTCTCTTTCCATGGTGCTGAAACAGTCTAACTCAGTCTTCATTTGTGTCTCTGTCTGTGGTGCTGAAACTTATTTTTTAATCCTCCATTTACATTTTCACCAGAAAAGTCAGTTTTGAATTTTTATGATTAATAAAAAATATGTGACTCACTGAGGAAAGGTGTACAATTACTTTAAGCATTAATGTAAGTCAGAGTTTTTGACGTCGTACAACTACAACCACATTGAAACTTTTGATTAATTGATCATTTTGCTGCGACATATTCACCAATACATACTTTGCTTGGTATCCTGATGATATTTGTTATTATAATTGTCATTCTTGGTATGGGTTCTTCCAAATGTCATTATGCTAAAGGCAACTAATGTAATGTAATCCTAAAGACTTTTATGGCTGGAGAATGAAATACCCCATTCTGTTAAACTCAGCATAACTCAACTGGTCCTTTTTCAAGGCGGATTTAACTTGCTTGTGTGCAAGGCTATTTTAGAGGAAAACAGAGTTTGAGCCACATTTCTCAAATTGTACAGCAATGTTAACAGGAGAAAGGGCCTGCTGTGTGATGAATACACTGACAGTGGAGATGGACATAGGGGGTACGCTTGATAATAAGGCATTGGTTTAGACAGCTACAGACATGGTGCACTTTAAAATGAAGTGAGAGAACAGGAGGGGAGGGGAGTATAAAATAGAACATGACAAGACTGTTGGATCTCCACTTATTCTCTCCAGCTGAGCTGTATTTTGATCGCAGCACTGGGACTAATTTCTTGGCAGTTTTCAGGCAGTCTGCCTTTGTAGGCGGGCAAAGGTTTAGATGGAATAACTTGAACATATTTCCCACCAGTCCCCAGGCTTGAGAATTGGGACAGTGAGGATTGCTAATTGAGTCAATTATAAGGGTATGTGTGAAGGACAGCTGAATGCTCATGTTTTACATGAAAGTCCACAACATATCAGAAGGGAATGTCTTATCTACTGTATGTGTCTGTTGACACACTGTCTGGGTGCCAAATTCTTAACTCACCAGTTTTGGAGTTAACTTGGGAGTTAACCGCATGCTTGAAACTCTTATCATCAATCTTGCCCAGCTATTCAATAGATGATGCTCTGTGCAGCATGGTGACACTGCTCCCATAGCCTCAGCAGCAATTTTAGAAAATATTAGGTTTTATGATGTTTCTGAAGGCTACCAGCCTCACTGAGGTTTGAGATGAGAGATGCTTTCCTTCAGCCTACAGGGAACCCTAAGACGCTCACTAATGGATTATAATGAGCTTAATTTGCTCCAGGATGAGTGATAAGGCTGTGAGAGCACTGAGGCATGTCTTAAGCCTCCATTTTACCCATATTTAATACTGGAGAAGTAAAGAAGGGGGGAGAGGCGTTTGAACAAAAGTTGGCATGTGCATACAGAGCATATACTGTATATATATGCACTCTGTGTGTTTCGAACAAAAAGAGGCAGTCATTTCTTTGAATGCAAGCAGACTGACTTTTGCTACCCTGAAGCAGTGCCAGAGCTCCTCTATCACTTCAGGATGCAGCATCTACTGCCCGGATACGGTCTTCCCCTGGAATACAGATGCTGCTGCAGAATTAAAAGGAAAGCCAAAGTCAGCCACATTAGGCACAACCATCACAGAGAAAACGCAGTGCTGTAGACAGGGGCAGTGACATAAAAATAAATTCTGTTAAAATACTGTTAATCTAAACTTATTTTATGAGGCTTTTTCAAGAGTCATATCTGTGTCACTGTGAAGTGAAAAGCGTTTTTTACAGAATATGTAAGTACTAAATCCATTTTTGTTTGCCATGGTACCCTGCATGTGTTATTGTACTGAATAAGATGAAATAACAATCTGATTGTGTTACAGAAAGTAATTTAATGGCAAAAAACATGTGCTTGAGATATTATATGGAAAATTGAACTTATTCGAGAAAAGTAAACAGAAATCTGTGTACTGTGTGTGTGTGTGTGTGCAGCCAGATGGGTTTCACTTGGCACTTTTGTAGGCTTTTATCATCTGGATGTGATGGGCCCCTGCAAAGCATGAGCTGTTATCTCTGTGGTTTCACGCAGTGTAATCCCTTTTTCAATATTCTGTTTGGGTTTTGGAGCATGATTACAGTAGATTTGGCAAACGTGTTGATGTGTGAATACTGAAAACTGAAAGGGAATGGAACCATAACATGCACTAAGTTTGCCTTTGTAATTGTTTGGTTAGGTGCTGAATAGATATGAGGAAATGGATACTTTGAATTTGTCACCTGTAGCTTGTGGGGAACATGTGGATTGGACCTTGGATCCCCCCGCCCCTGAGGGTATAATGTTTTCCTCTTATCCTGCATATTACATGCAGAGACATACTTACACTCATAAGATGATTCAACAGTGTCAAGCTTTCAAGTGGGCAAACACATTGTGCTTTTCTGATGTAATTAATGCCCCAATTAAGAAAAAGGAAAACTAGCTTCCCAAGGGCAGCTTTGGCCAGGCTCTGCTAATTAAATCTGAGAAACATGAGTGATATGCTTCCTGATCAGATGTGACAGCTAGTTCCTTGGTGCAGACAGCTACAATAGGTAGGACCATGCACTCACATGCAATCACGTGCAGTCGGACACACACACACACACACACACACACACACACACACACACACACATAAGCAGGTACTGTAGAACAGTTAGGAATGCTTTGCCGGGCCCATGTAAAGGTTACATTTCTGTTAACATCCAGTAAGATGCACATATAAACAAAATAAATAAACATTTATGCATTATTAACACAATGACAACATTCTAGTACTTTAGACCAAAATAATATATATCTGCCCAGATCAGCATCTATCTAAAAAGGTAGAAAATGCAAATAATTAATAACTGGGACATGTTGCGTTGACTTTCCAATTGTGATTTTGCAATGCTCTGAGTGCCACAAATAAAACGTCATTCTCCTCCACTGAAGCTGCTGTCTCAAAATCTCCCCAAGAAAAACAAACTGTCTGAATGGCTATAGGGGGAAAAAATGTGATTCAGATGAAGTCACCCAATGTTTTTCACTGCTAGAGATTACAGAGCAAAAATATACTTTTAAAAGTGTATGAATACAATATATATCACACATTTACTCATACCACTAGCACTAGCAGAATAACACCAACTGTTATTGTATGTTTAACCTATCTCTCAAATTTTGAATGTTAAGTCAGCCACATCAGCATCTGATAATGTTTGTATCCACTTTACACACTGAAAAGTAATTGATAAAGTCTTTTCATTCCCACACAACTTCTAATTAAATGCCACAGCTATAGCCAAAAGGGCAATTAATGAATTATCAGTGCTGGAGAGCAGAAACAAAAGAGCAACTATTATAATGCAAATAGATTCTAATTAAAATTTTTTCATATAACTTTCATCATTGTACGTTAACATTTCAAAAGAGACCTTGTCATATATTTTTTTTCTGGCTTATGTTGTCTTATATGATGTTAAAAAAGAAAAGGGGCACTACGATTATTACATTTTTTAGAGGCTAAAGGGATTACCTTTAGAGAGACTATCCCTGAATATCAGTTGAAGGTCCTACATTACGCAGTTTACCCATAAACAGGTAAGTACAATGAAATATTAATAGAGTGGTGATGAGGTCGCAATGACAGAGCCCTGCAGTTATCCGAAAAGGATACACACCTTCCAGCCAATTAGAATTGAATAATCTTCATGGCCATGGAATAAATAAAGTATATTTCCTATGTTATGACTTTAACATGACAATGCACTTTGTCTCTTCCAAATGCAGGGATAAACAACTGTTTGTAAACAGGAAACTGTGTAAAGCGAACGATTAGATCTACATTTTTTGTAGTCATAAATCAACCCAGCGATATAAGCAACTCACTGCTGCTTAAATCTATTTATTTAATGCCATTTAGTTAAATTCTGCATTAAGTAGTTTGTCATTGTTTTACAGTAATTTGATCAAAATGAATCTAACTTCAAACACAGTAAAGAGTAGATTACTGCAGAGGTGATGAATGTTACCCACTTCATCTGAGATTCATTTTGCACACACTCAACTTCAAACTGGCTATTAGAATTAATTGCTTATTGATAAGTTTTGTCCTTCCTTTCCTTTTTCTGTTCTCCCATCTGTCTCTTCTCTGTCGCTTCTATCTTTCCTTCATTATTATTCTTTGTTGGTTCTCCAAAAATTACCAAGTCAATTTAGAACCACTCAATACCAATGTGGTATATTTTAGAAAGCAACTATGGATGAATATAGGCAATCAACACTTAATGGCTATGTCCTTTCCCCTTACGCTCACTCCTGTTGATCCATCTCCTCCTGCCTCAGGAGCATATACAAAACCAAGCCCAAGGCTAGCAGGTTGTGTTTGTCTTATTGAGGTGCTGATCCCAGAAGAAACATCTGATTAAAAGGTTGATTAACCTTGACCAATGATCTTTATATACAGATGCGTTTAAACCTTTGCTTCATAGTTATCACTGCTTTTCTTTCGCAGTGGCTTTCCCCTTTCACCTCTTTATGGAATAATATCAAATTACAGTATCAGGGGTTCAATATTGCAAGCATGTTTGTTTTTAAATGGAATAAACACATACAGAGGAATTATCTGCAGTCATAACATGCTTTTGAAAAGAAAATTACAATTTACTGGTGGATTGACAGATAAAACAGGTTACTTACTTATTTGGAACCGCAAAGGCTGCCATTACACTCTGGTCGCACCCAAGCCGAAAGCAGTCTGCAGACAAAGTTGATGCTTCGTCTGCACGTTACACTGTACCTTGCCTTCTTGTTGTACAATGGCTTTAAGCTTGACAGAAGCTGACACTACAGAAACTTTAGTGTCACATAGGGAATGAACGTGGTGGTGGCTGAAATCGTGGGCCATCCGTGGCTTTGACGGACAGGAAAATAGGCACAACAGAAAGACACGTGTAGTGAGGTAAGCACAATTTGGCGATCGAACCAGTCAGCTCAGGAAATATCTCTAAAACGGCATTTCAAACCAAACTAAGAAGTCCGAACGAGGCCCAGTCTGTCCCAAGTTACAGCCTGGTTACAGCCAGTTTGCTGCTTACCTGCATCGGAGTCTGCGCGGGAACTCTGGTGTTGTGGGAGAATTACTAAGCTTGTCTACTAAACAGGAGAGGCGACACTCTGTTTTATTTTCATTGGCCAACTTTTGAATTGAACCTTAAACTGAATATTTTTCTTTGCTTATTGGGATACAGAAAGCTGGACTAGGAGATCTGAGTTGAGATAAGAACTCATTAATTGGTGGTTGAACTGGGGGTTTTGTATAAAGCGCGCTTACTGTATAATATAATGTGGTGAGTTAGTTTTTCTTGTGGTCTGTAGGTAGGCCGACCTGATGATATTAGATTATATTACTTAATGCCATGACTTGACTTGAATTATATTTCTTATATTATTGTAATTTGATATATCTTCTCCATATATCTTCTCATAATAATAATTCTGCCTAATTCATCATAACACAAGAAAGAAGAGTGTAGTCCTATCTAATATTGTCCATTTTGAATAATACAGAAGGTAAAGAGCTTAAAAATATTTGCATATTAAATCGCAATCGCAATATTTGTAAAAAAAAATTGCAATTAGATTATTTTCCAAAATCAGTTAGGACTGTAGTTTTGTGTTCATGTTTTTCCTGTTTTATGGTTTGGGGTTCTGTGTTTCTTCTGTCCTGCCTTGTTTATTCTCATTTTCAGTTTAGTTCATTTCACCTGTTCTGTCTCATTTCCTTTTCTTATGTTAGTTCTTAGTCCTACAGGTAAACATATCTTTCCAACCAAAACCCCGTGGCGACATCAGTCTTTGCCTTAGTTCTTCATCCTGTGCCCTAGTTTGTGTTTTAGTGTTACTCCAGATCTGTAAACTCCTGTATTTTTTTTATTTTTTTCTTGTCTGCTTTACGTTCTGTTTAATTGTAGTCTTAGTCTGTTCCTTGTTAGGTTGTAGTTTATTTGTGTTATTGTCTGCTAAGTGTTGGTTTGTGTTTTCTGTCTGGTGATTGTTTCTTTGACAGTGTGTAGTCTTGCATGCTTGTTTCCTGATATGTTTTGTCTGCTTTTTAAGTGTTCAGTCTGCTTGTTTCATGTTCTGTTTAGTTTTCATCTATTGAGTGTTCAGTTTGTGTTTCTGCATTTTGGTCTGGTCTGGTCCGGTCTGGTCCTGTCTGTTCTCAATTGGTTTCACCTGCTTGCCTGTGTCTGTGTTCTGTCTAATTATTTCATGTCCTCCACCTGGTCTTGGTCCTGTCCTGCTCTTTACCTAGTGTTTAAATGTTTGTTAGTTCTGTTCAGTCTTTGTTACATCCTTTGCTATGTTGAGTGTTCTGTCCTGTACCTGCACTTTCTGGATTAGCTTGCTTCTGTTTGAATTTCAGTTCTGGTTTTTGTTCATTTTTGGATTTATGTTGCCTTTGGATTACTCTTTGGTTTGGACTGTTGCCTTTTGCTTTTTGGAAGACTGTTTCAATTAAGTTTTGTTTTAATACATATTGGAACTGCATCTCTTTGCCTTTTATCAGCATTTAGGTTCACACCTCTGCTCTCTGCCACTGTACTCAACACCATGACATAAATTGCTCGATGAAAAAGGCATGATTGCGAAAAAAGGTTGTTGTCATGTTAGTGACCAAACTAATCAGCTCAGAGAGCTACCGACCAGCGCTAGAGTGTTCCAGGATTTCTAGCAAGTTAGCACTTAGCTCACCAACTACAGTAGTTCACTATGTCACAAAGCTAGTAACTTACCTATTTTAATCAGTCCTATTTGCACTCTTGAGGGGTATAAGCAAAACATAGACAGGCATATAAAATTACTTAAGCAAAATAAACTTTATACAGCAACCCTTTTTTTGAGGAGGAGCTTGGGTGGTATGCATAAGGTGAGGCCTGATGAAGAGTTGTTCCACAGGTGTGCAGATCAGGAAACACACCGGTACCAGGCGGTGAGAAATAGCTTATTCACACCACAGATACTGAATGCAAAAACTTTCCACACTTGTGGATTAGGGCTTTAGAATTCAGTTATATGTACTGTGACATTTCCCAAGTGATCACATAACATCTGCAAGGGAATTCAGTTTCATGGTTGTTGAGTGCACTATAAGATTAGGTATAATCAATGCCACAGTTTTCACCCTGTAATTCAGGTATTTTGATAACCACATTTTCAGTTGAGTCTGCTGCTTTGGATGGATCCAAGTTTCTAGCCTCAATTGTCTTATTTATGTGATAGTATAGTGTTTGATGTCCATAGTAAAATCTCCCATTAATTTAAGCAGCTAACAATTGACAGTGGTGTCAATGCTATATTGACTGTAAACCCTTGGCCGAGGAAGGTGGTCCGATTGTTTTCTCACTTGGAAGAAAATCAGTGTTTGCCTGTCCGACTGGGCGGTTTATAATAGACCATGGTAATAAAATACTTAGATATGCAATAAACCTTCATTAATGTCCTAATATCCTATATTTTAAACTTGTTTTGTGTGTTGTTCTTGTTTGTTTGTGTACTGGGGGAGGAGTGCTCTATTGATGTAGGGGGACTGAATATTTGTGTTCACCACATGGATTCTTTTCACATTGCCTGTGTTCTGTACTTTTCATTCCTCTTTATGTTTTTGTCAGCTTGTCTTGAGGTGCTCAGAGTGCCTCTCAAAAAATCAGTGGCTGGCCATGAAAGACCAAGTCACTTTTAAAATAAATTTTAAATGGTGCTTTGCTGCTTATGTGCATTTGCTCTGATCTGCCTTTTTCCCTGCTGTTCCACTTTTCCAGTTTATCATTTACTCTGCGCTCCCACAAATCTCACTGGTGTCACCCGAGTGTTGTCATTACCACACACTGCATACACATCTGAGCCTGGAGGCTTAAAGTATGTACATACTGTATTTTGCAGGATTTTCCTATAGGATGATAGTAGAAGAGGGGAACTTTTTTTCCAGACTGTGCCCCTTATGGCTGGTTGGGCTGCCATCAGTCATGCTCATATTGCTCCATCTACCTTTGGCGGTCTTGCCACATGTGTGATTTTGAAAGAGGGTCGAGTCTGCAGAGAAGCTGAACCTAAAATGTGTCTATAATTCTGAAATGTTGCTTCTAGGAGGGTGTTCTTCAAGCACTATAGTGGAAAAATAAGGTCACCTTGGATTGGTATAACTATGGATGCCTTCTCCTTTCATCTTTGGAAAAATACATTTCTGTTTACCACCCTGAGGAATTGGGAAGCAAATCAAATTGAATGTAGCTTTCAATTTTGTTGACAAAGTTCAGTAAATAACAACATTGGCTTTGGTTTATATTACTACCAAGTCCAATATTTCTTGTTTTACTTTTTTTTTTCCTTTTAATTTGATCAGGACAAAGTACGCTTATGAAAAAGATAATATGAAAAGAAAAAACTGCAGTAAAGATGAGCAAAGATTGCCTCACCTTGTGAAGTTGTGGATGTATTAATTTGTTTCTTAATTTGTTGAGCTCCACACTTATCTGTAAAATGTCATTTAGGCTTAATAAGTATGCATTTTTATAATATTCCATACTAAAAACATTTAAAAAATGCTAAAAATATATTTGGTCTGAAGTGACCTTTCAAGAGTTGCCAACATCTAACAATTTAAAGCAATATATATATTTTTTAAAACTCGTGTTTTGCATGAATGAATTCATATAACGCAGACATTATTTCATTCTTCAGTAAAGATGTGAAATCTCTGTTAGAGAACAGCTGTGTGCTGAAAGTGCAGGGAGGAGTGGTAGCAGTGACCCCGGGCTTTGTCTAAACCCATGAAGCATGGATTTTAAAAATAATAATGTGTCACTACATCAACTGTTGATGACTATGCAGACTCTTGATGGCCCAAACATGGCCTCTTTGTTCCCTGGCAGCAATTTATCCTTGTCAGATATTTCTCTGAGTTATTGGTTATGTAGAGTAGATTGACCTTCATTCATGGTTAATGTGAAAAATACCTGATTATTAATATTTACAGTAAATGCTGTATTAATAAGGTTCCTATATGACAAGATTAAAGGTGGTATTAAAAAGCTGTCCTGGATAAGTGCTGCATTTCAAGGCCCATATAGAGGAGAAGCTCTATTATTCATCACTGATTGAAAAAAGTATTGTGACTCATGAAAAGCTTGTGTTCAACAGTCCAAGCAAACTGAACTCAATCTTAACGTGTTGTATTAATAATATTTTACCCTCTCATGTACACAGAATAAGTATTTTCAAAGCTGGGTTATTAATATATCATTTTTTTGCTCATTTGTTTTCTAAGTATTTCTTGTATTTCAGACAAAAAGCACTCCTAGATAACTCACAGTGTAAATGGATAAAGTAGAGATTTTTCTGTTTTATGTTTAATAACACATACAGTATAATAAATCTAAGGTTTGTGGTATTACTGCAAAGCAAATCAATATGAGATGACAGTGACATACTATATGTTATATCGTATGGCAAGTGTTTTGCTCAGGTAACAGCTGTGAGCAAATGCAATTTGAATTGAATGGCTTTGTGGATGCTGTGTTGTATTTTTGCTTGGACATGCAGTGTAAATGAATGCATCATCAGAGGCTTTAGAAAAAAACATTAATGGACATAACGGAATCAGTGATGGATATTGGTAAGACTAATTATCAACATGTAAATACACCAGCTGTTTTCAGTGTTCAGTTATGAATGAAACATGGACAGTTACTTCTACCTCAGTTGCAGTCTGATCAAATACAAATGAAATTCCAGAACATGTGTGATAGTTTTATTTGGATAAACACATTTAGCTATTTTTTGAAAGCGGACTAAAAATAAAAATGAATACAATTACGTGAAACAAATTTTGTGTCCAATTTCCTCATACGCTCTGTGTACTGTTTCTCTATTAAACTCTCTAAAACCAGAAAATGTATTAGAACATGTATTGTATGGCAAGTATAAAATAAGAGAGTAAGTAAGGGGCACAATAAGGCAGCAGTATGAACTGAAGCATATGATTCCTTTGTTAGTATTTCTTGTTACTACCACCTACTAAACACACAGAACAAGAAAAAAGATACCATCAGACCAACACATATAATAATTATTCTCTTTATTCCCTCTTCAAAAATGACTAACCAAATATTCTGTACAGCTGGATGCAAATATGTCAGTTACCTGATAGCCGAACAGTCTTGAGAATGATCAGACTCTGGGGACCACAGTATTGCAAAGATGATAGGATATTGGTATGGGAGACTTTGAAGTAAATGAGATTATTTATAAGTGACTGATAATAATGCAAGAGTCTGCTGAGAGTAGAAAAATGAAAAGAAAATAGAGCTAACACTAACCCACATGTATTGTTCTGACAAAATCTCTAGTTAAAATATGAATTTCCTTTAATGAGGGTATCTTATTGTGGCTAAGATGTTGAAATATTTTTTGTTTCTAACCATTCTGCATGCTAATTACAGTCCAATCTCCAAGACATCTACAGTGGTTACATATTTTACATTTCAACCAAGGATAATTACATGTTTTTTAATACAATTGAAACCGTAGTTTCTGTTCAGCTTGAATGATGCAGAACATTACTACAGTTTCCACTTGTTTATGTGGATTACAGCAACACCGTGTGTGAAAATGCAAGTGAAAACTGAGAACATGGGGGATGATCCTTATATGTAATCAACTTTTTAGTTCATAATTGGCAGCACACTGATTTGACAGTGACAAAAAATATCTCAGAAGCAATGTCAACAACAACATATACTGCCTGATTTCCTCCTGATTGTAACCATAGAGCTAAATTAGTTTCCAGTAAACAAACTGCAGAGTGAGAAGTTGCCCTCCCTTTTCCAAAACAGTCATATGTGAAGGCATGACTAGAAGCCTGAAGCGGCACATCTCATGATGAGTATGTAAATAAATGGATGAAGAGAGATAGGAGGAAGACTTTTTTTTCTGAGGACAGGGGTAGTGGACAGTTGATAACAGGGGCTGACAGTGTCCTCATATGGGATGCTAATATATTCTGGGTGAAAGTGTGATACTCTCCTCATTAGTAGCCTCCTAGTTTGACAGAGGTGTTGGGATAGCTGCATTCACCCTGGCTAATTATCCAAAGTGTGCTCTGTAGAAACACATCTACAACCAAACTCCCTGAGAAAGTAACACTAACACAGTAAGTATATCATTTTCTGTAAATGCTTTGCTTGATTACTGGCTTTTTATACACTTTACGGAAGTATGTCCCAAGTCCAGTGTTGGGTGATATTTCATGTCGTAATATGTTTTACGTTATGATTGAATTGTCGCAGTTGATATGCTGGTTCAGACAACACTATGGTCTACAGCCATAGCAGCTCTTTATTGTGAAGATATTTCAGTCTAGACCAAAGTGGTGGACAGGCAATCAACATTGCTATCCCTAGAGCCACACTGCAAGCTAACCTGAAAATCCAAGGTTTAGGCAATAGTCATTGATTCTTTATTCCTATAAATTTGTTTTAGTACGCATTCTAAACACACTGTAAACCAGCATGACTGGTTTGATTTTAAATTCACTATTTGGTGTAACACTGTGTCCAGGTTGCACAAACTCCTGTCTGTCTGCACCTTCAGAACACAGGTTTCACAGCAGGAATATATCAGTGGCTACTCACTCACCCATACACCAATTCCACCAGATCTTCTCAAACCACAATTCTGTTTCCTGCTGTGGCTGAAAATTACAAGTTTGTGGTCTATCAAATGTGTATTTGTCACATATTTTCAAACTAATTTGTGTTGACACAGTCCCGCTCCCTTATGTCACATAGTTGGATTTGGGAAGAACTTTACAAAAATCCTTATATGTGCATACGGTATACAATTGTTTTTCATAACATTTTGCACCCGAATAAAATGATTGACTGGCATACCAACATACCTGCCTACCTGCACACACTTTGCCCGTGTACTCATTGCTCATGAAAATGTGATGTCGGGAGTGGCTTTGGAGGGACGCCTGAAGGGAGGAGGTGGGATTTCTTTGGTTGGATGCTCTCAAAATTTAGCTGTCTCTTTCTCTCAAGTTTTTCCAAGTTGCCAACAGTAGCTTAAATCATTGGCAGCACAAGTCAAACATAACATGAGAAAATTAATAAATAACGAAAAGGGTTTTTTTTTTATGACAGCATATTAGGGCCAGTGTAGATTTAAAAAACTAATAATTGTGGAGCTGGGAAAGGGGGGGGGGTATTCCCAGAAAAACTTAATTTACCAGAAATATATTTTGTGAGATAAAAATGGTAAATTGTTTTTTTTTTTCAGTCATCAATAATATGAGACAGTCAGTGCAGACATAAGAAAGGTGGAGCTTTTAGACAGGCAGATATGAGGGACAAAAAACAAAGCCACTTGAAAGCATGTGTCAGATCTTAGTCATTTATAAATGCCTGCAGTTTCTCTCCAATATTTCATGCTATTTGTCTTTGAACAGAAGGAAGTATCTCATAATACTGCTTGCTGAAAGTAGCTTACATGTGACGGCTATTGTTATTAACATCTGCATACCCTGCTTTTAAGAGATCACAGAGCGTTTAATAACACAAGCACATCGGAAAAGGTTTTTTCACAAATGTGTGACTTTAATTTTGGAAATTCAGAGTTTTTTCTCTGAATATTACCCCCCACCCCCCACCTCCAAAATGTATTCACTTTTTACCTACAATAGAAGAAGAAATTGCATATGAAAACTAAATAATTGTAAATTGTATATGAAAACTAAATATCTTATTACTTTATATTGCTACTATATGCATTGACATAATAATAATAATAATAATAATAATAATAATAATAATAATAATAATAATAATAATAATAATAACATCTTTATTTATAGAGAACTTTTCACAAAAGCAGAGAAAGGTCAGAGAAAGTTTAAACTCACGTAAAATAGGGAAAAGCTCTCCAATAAAAGTATTTAATAAGGGACTTTAAGGAGATCACTAACTCAGCTGACCTCATTTCCTCGGGCATTTTGTTCCAGAGCCTCAGAGCCCTGACTGCAAATGCTCTGTCCCCTTTAGTTTTCAACATGGCCACCAAACAGACAAAATACCACTGCCTGAGTTTCTTAAAGTTCATACCTGCATACACAGTACAAGAGGTCAGAGGTATAGCAGGGAGGGAGACCATGAAGAGCCTTAAAAGTAGACTTTAGCAGGCTGGCGATTGCTTCTACAAATAAAAAAAAGGTTGACTTTAATTTATCCATCCCGGATAATAATAGAACAGAGGTCAGTTGCATTGTATTCAGTTTGTTAACCAAATGGCCTCTGCTGTACATGCGCATTCCCTAAAACCTCATTAAATTTGTTAAACATTCAAGAAAAAAAATATTGGCAGTAGACACATAATACCATTGGAACCCATGAAACACCAATAGAACGGAACTGAACATTACCAGCAAATATCATCCAAGAAACCGAGAACAGAACCACCTGAGAAGGGTAAATTGCAGGAATATCAAGTTGTTAAAGAGCTTAAACACAGCAGGAGCAGTGTGGGAAACTTGTAAATTGTAGAGAGAAGGACAAAGGTGTTTGTTGTGGAAGCGCATAGCGTCAGTTTCATATTTAAAGTATGTAATGCCAAATGTTATGTAAGGAAGGTATGTAAGGAAGTTTGTCTGCTAAGGTGAAATAAAATTGGTTTTGTCTGCGAGAGAAAATGTGGAGAGAATTTTGGCCATGCATATAACGTTAGATGGTCTCAAATTAATTTTATTCACTCACTAATTTTAGGGCCCAAACCAAGCAGGCACTTTTTTAACTGTCCATAACATTAAACATTAAATGTATCACTGGCTTACAGACTTTTTTACTGAATGTGTGTTGCAGAAATTATTTGCTCTCCATTGTTCTGCTATACACCTTAATTGAGTTTTTATGTTTTCCTTTGTATGATTTTCAGCATGTCTTTCAACAGAAAGTAGTGGCTCGTGCATAAGTACATTTCAGCGATGTCCTGTTGATCAGCACAAGAATAATTAAAACATAGAGTTCCAATAAAAAGGATCTTTGTAGGGGAAAAAGGACATTTGATTTCCATTTGACTGCATCACAGCTAATTATCCACCACTGACTGCACTGTGTGTTTCTGCAGAGAGAAGTATAAATAACCCAAAACACATGGATTGCCTGAAAAAAAGTTGAGATGAATGTTTTAACACATTCTTCATTGCAGCAAGGAGGGGCCAAGAGCAATAGAAACCAACAAAAAAATGCAGATGCTCTCCTACTCTGTGACAGGCTGCCTAGACAAATGTAAGTTGTGGGTACAGTTGAGGTAAACCAACTGTGTGACACTACAGGCACTTCAGGAATGGAGAGCGCACTTGATGGGCCTTAATTCAAATCTCATCAGGCAGCTGGATGGTCAATAGCCTTCACACACAGTTTGACTTCCGGTTATTTTATCACTTTGTTCAGGTCCATTCAAGTGAATGGAGCAGATTGCGGTGACAGCCTATATTTGAAAAGTATGTAAACTAAAATACACTGAAGGTGTAATATATATATAGTTTTCAGTGTCATAAACATTTAAAGATATGAAAGACATTTGGTTCTTTCAGCAGGGAAAGTAAGTTTTAATTAAGAGATAAAAAAAGGAATGTAAGTTCTTTCTCTTTCATTAATGTGAAAACGGTAATGCAGACTATAAATGCCAGTAAAACATCACATGTAACATCGCACCTGTGCAAAAAGAACATAAAAGTTTAATCAAGCCAGTGCAGTGTACTGGTGCAGAACATCACACCTCTGTTTTTTACCCAACTGAACAGAGTGAGGGAAATGAAATCAGCAGGCTGGGATGTGGGCTGTCTGTAATCAGGTTTCACCGCCCTTCGCTATCGACTGCTGGGTCAAGATCATATAAGCATGCTGCTATGTCTGCCCACTATCCTGCCTGTCTCTTTTGCTCGCCCTCTCTCTCAATTTCAGTTTTCCCCATTTTCTCTTTGGTGTGCTGCTCTGCTATCCTTGAATGTACCAATTATCAATAAATATTGTTCAACATTGGCATCAATCAGATGTTGAAAGGTACACAATTAGATGTATTATATCTCACACTTTATATTGAACAATGAGAAATTAAAGCTACACATAGCAGAACACTGTACTGTAGTTTCTGCCATTAAATAATTAATGTTTTTTTTGTAACAAATGCATTCTCAATGAAACATTGAATAGCATTTAAGCACAATTTCAATTAAAGGTTTCATACATCCTGATACAGGCTGTTTCCTGGTGCATTTTTCATTGAAAGCCTCAAAAGAATACATTCCTATTGTAAGAGGCACCTATCCACAACAATCGCGAGTATGTGTGATAATATACCTATTGCGGTATTGTGTGTTTGCAGGGAGGGATTTTATAGTGCACTGGAGATGACATAGAGTCAGCATGTAATGAGCCTTGATGAAACTTAATAGCAGTATTGTGAGATGGGGAGCGCTCCATTTCACTGTGATGGAAGAGCCTGTCTCTTAAAGATCCATTTGTGTCTCACCAAGGTCAGCATTTTGTGTTTAATGAGAGTAATCTCATGGAGGTGCAGTAAATACTAGAGCTGCCACCCATGCTTGAATATACATGAACATTAATAAAAGATATTAGTGGCACAAAGAATGGACACAAACAAATGGCAGCACACATCTATGCAGTAACACCGTCATGAACATTTCATCAACGTGGAAGTTTGAACTGGGATCAGAAAAGTTTTAATAGTCAAAGTTTAGAAGTAATATTTGCAATAACTTTCTTTAAACTTAATATATTTGCAGAGTAATGTTTATGTAGAGATTTGAGACAACCAGAAATACTTAGTGTCAAGTGCTTACATTAACCCGACAAGAACATATGAATATTTCAGTCTTATGAAGGTGGAAGTAGTGCGACATTGTTTGAGCACTTTGAAGCCTTCTTACTTTATACCCTCCAATAACACAGAACACAGCCAAAGTCAAACAGTTGGGTTGTCCACAAAAACAGATGCTCACTGTTCCAGCATACATCACTGTACATCACCACCACCACCATCAACCCCGCAAACATATCAGGACTTTTACCCTAATGACCCCAGCCTCCTCTTATATTAGCATGTAGGATTTTATTAATATGGTCACAGAATGTTCAGTCACTTGATCCAGTTCTACTTACAGTATATAGCATCATGTAAATTCAATAGGTGAATCTCTTTGCCGTGCTTCACTCCATGGCTAACTTGGCTAACAGCTGACCCGTTTGCAAATTAGTACCCAAATGGTTGCCCAATGGTAGCCTGATGGGCTTGTTGGGACTGAACTTGTGTTCCACCTTTGGTGAATAAACAGATCTGTCTCTGGGGCTGTGTTTATGGCACCGTCTTCCAGACAAAGAGTAATCAGCTTGGGCAAACAAGGCTTCAGTTTTTGGAATAAATTTAATGATTCCTCAACTCTGCAAATCATTATCTTGTCAATCAGTGATAGCTCGCAGAATCTGCTTGTTTTCATCCAATAATCTCACAAGAGCCCAAAAAAGGTCTCTGTGTGCTGTGTATGGCATGGTATATGGGCTGATTTGATTTGTTCTGTTCTATTTACTGTTAGAAGTCACTTTAAAAAGCACATCATAACCTCATAACATGGTTCCTTTGGGGGAGCAATTAGAGACACTAATTGTCACTGAAACATTATTGTATAAAAAGAGACATGATTTTAAGAACTCAATAGAGATGTCTAGGTTATTCTTTCCACCTGAGACTTTTCGCCACAAAAGACATCTGCAGTGTACCCAGTAAAATAATAATCCAACTAGAGAGAGTGTGTGATAACATATTTTGGAAAGTGACTGGAAAAAATCCTGTTTATGTGCAGCCATTTCTCCGCCCAATTATTCTTGAAAATGCCTCAGACCCTTACAGTATATCCAACCTCAGTACTATGAGTTGCTGCAACACTGCACATCCCACCCATTAACGGGAACCGAATCATACTGTATATACAGCCGGACTGGCTGTATGTCCAATTTTTGAATCCTATTAATTGTCCCACATATAAAACATGTATGTTAGGGATCTAGGGCTTTTACCCTTGTACCATCCAAGCACCTTCATTTGTTTTCTCACTTTTAAAAAAAGATTCAGTTTATTATATATTATATATAATATATTACTCCAAGCACAGTCCAACTTAGTTATGTAAGATGTGCATTAAAAAAGTATTACCAAACTCAGTCAGCAATGAAACTTTAAATGTGACAAAAAAGAATGAAAACAAAAAGTAATTTTGTTAACAACAAACACCTCGTTTTAATCAGAAGGTTAACACAATGTTTAACTGGGTCCACAATTTACAATAAAATGTAACTAGGGAGTTTCTTACGTTCACATTTGTGACCAAAACATATTTTCATAATTGTAGAAAAAGCTTGCTTTCACATACTGTGCTGCCTAAAATATAGAGAAGGACATTTGTGATTGGAGGTTCAATTCTTTCACTGGCAAGGAAAGCAATGGAGCAGCACTTGCCACCACAGAGTTGCCCTTGGGCAAGGCCATAAACCACCAACTGCTCCAGTGGAGCTGCTCGTTGGTCAACAGATTAGGCCGTGGCTGTACTAGACAGCTTCCAGGTGTAAATGCATTTGAGTGTGAACAAAGTGTTCCTAAAAAAGAGACTACTGTTCTCAGAAAATAGATGAGATGAATAAAAAAATAGTATTGTTGACAAAATGTATAAAAATACAGTTTCTGTTGGAACAAAATGAATTTTTTCCAAATTGGCAAATAACAGTTTATTAATGGGTTGGTCAATAAAATCTAGTTTGATGCGCAAAAGAGAAGATTAAGAAGTGTTAAGAGATCAGCTGAGAGTGTCACCATGGCTGCAAAACTACTTTAAAAAGAGGCAGTGCTCACTTCTCCAAGACTGCCTACCTGTCATCTGAAGTGCCATCAAACCTGCAGTGACAAACTGACATGAGAGGTGTCTGGGAGCTGTCTTCTAACCAGACCGCCATGTCATCTTATCCTGTTCTGGCATGGCATTTAGGAAACCAGGGGATTAAACCCAGCGCTAACTTCACAAGCAGAGGGCGTACCAAAGACTTTGCATGATGAGACAATCTTGTTACAACTGGGGTTTGTTTATGTAGTAGTGGTGTATGCAGCATCAGTGACACTGGCGGATCAAAACCATTAATGACGATGACCAATCAATGAGCCTTATCACCAAGATTATAAGCCTTTAACAGAATAAATGACAAAACATCATTACAACTTCATACAAGTATTATAGATCTTTTAAGGAGCCAAATAATGATTTAAACTGAGTATAACTAAGATTTTGGTTAAGTATTTTGGTGTAATCTATTGTGTAGTCTGATTGTTTCCCATCAGGTTTCATAATCTTGAATAGAAAACCAAAAAACTGAATATGTCTTAAACATTTCCACGCATAGCGGCACAGTATCATGACATTACAGCTACTTGAATTCACTTTCAAACCTCAGCTGAACCCATCCATTCCATTCAGAGAAATCTGTCATCTCTTCATATTTACTCCATCTACAGATCACTACAAAAAACCCCAATGAATCACAAACCGGTGTGTTTGCAGATACCCGTTATACCATACTATGATTAGCACTGCCTGTTTTTCCTCAGACCTGATTCTAGATCTATCTCTAGTATGAAAACAATATGTATATGACAAAAAATCATTGAGACTGCGTCCTCTTGGTTTTTCTCTTAATTGAAGACAACTTGTATTCTCAGTGACAACACTGCTGTGACTCATACCCTGATATCCAAGAGTGTTTAATCCTTATAACCACATTTTGGCCATGGGCTATATTCCAGGACATCCCCCGAGGAAATCAGGGACAACCTTCGGGCACTTTGTCTAACTTTTTGTCATCTCCCATTCCCACTTCCCAAGCCTCAAAATGCATTCAGCTTAAGCAAATTATCCCAAGTACTCACTTTGTCCACTCTTTTCCTAGAGGTGGTTATATCAAATTCAGAAACCTGATGTTGGCATGCAGCACCCCTGCTACTTTGCTAATGCTGTCACTGTGCACCTCCTCCTGTCATTCCTTAGTGATCGAGTGAAGTCACCTTGTCAAAACAGCCATGTGATTCTTTTACAGTGGGAATACCTCCGGCAGTGAGCTGAAAAGTATCTCAACATCCAAGAGTTACTTTTTCAATTTTTTTTTTCAGTTTTGCAAGCAGTCTTGCATGACAATACCTGCTGGTCCACCACTTTTGTCCAGAGAAAGATATCTCAACAACGATTTATGGATCGCCATAAAATTTCCTCAGAGGATGATCCCCTGACATTTTGTTTGACATTTGTGGTTTGGCTGACATGTTGACTTTTATATGGTTCATGCAAAATTTGGTACCCTCAGAATGAATTTTAAACATCCTTAACCTTCAGCACCTTGAGCATTTTAATTCATCCAATAATTTTGTTTATGATCAAATAACTGCATAACTAATGACATTCATTATGTGTATATTTTGTCCCTCTATAGCCTACAATCCAAAAAAGCTCTTACAGTCAGCTCTTACAGTGCCATTTAACCTAAGCTTCTTTCCTAATGTAGAAATGTTCTCTCAAGTTTTACTGTTTTCTGTTCAGGACTGTTTATTACAGATCATTCTTCTCTATTGGCTGCTTGCTAACAATCATTTTACGTTTTCTCAGGGCAGTACGGCATAACGGAGAGTGACAGAGAATTTTGGGCTTGTTAGGGGTGACACACAATCTTGGAGTATATGTTCTGCTTGAAAAGACATATCAAGGGAAGTAAACACAGTCCCATGTATCTGCAAGGTAGCTGAGGCTGAAGAAGAACTGTTTTTTACCTAGGCTTGAAACACTGGCATTGAGCAGTCTGGCTCATAGGTAAAAAGTCAATATATCTGTCTAATTGATTGCTTTCTACTCTCTGTGATTTATTAGCAAGATGGTTTTAATATTTTGTCATTAAGCTCACTTTAAAAACATTTTGAGTCACAGGCTTTTTGATCATTGTAAAATCTTTAACCAAAGATGCAGGTAAGGGATGTTTGATCTCTCGATACAGAGGGATGTTGAGCTTTTAAAAACATGTCTCACTGGAAAACTAATAAACCAACTGAGCTGACTCATTAGGGACCCTGTAGCATTTTTTTTGTTAATAGCCTGCTAAAATTAAAACGCTTTTAATGATGCTGAAAAAGAGCATCCCTGGGATTTGCCGAACAAAAGTAGTGCCATTTTTATTAAATGAGTTTTAAAGAGGAATCTCTAGGGTTATGATGAAAAAAATTCAACAAAAGATTGCAGAAAAAGGAGAGATCGTTTGACTGAGAATGTTACAAGTATAAACACTAATCTCTGAGCCTGCTGATCGAGTAAATTAAAGTGCAATTGGCACAGACATATAAGCACAGATGATTGCCTAAAGGTTGGAGCTCTTTCTGATGGACATACTAATATTGATCATTTTATTTGAGTGACATGCCCTGACTTAATACTTTGTCAAACTTAGATGAAGTTGTATTAGATGGATAGACTTGGAATGGAATTGCTTTTCAGCAAAGTGCAGTCCTGTCATCACATGCAGTTCTTGCCACATGAAATGATCTTTTGCTAAACTGACTACTGACCGCATGAAGACAATGATGGCAATTGTGACAGAAAAGCTAAAAAGAGAAATTTCACCCAATGTGAAACTGAAGTGCTTGGGGAGGTTGGAACAGGAGAGAAGATATTGTTTGGTGGGCAAAAAGCACATACACAAACGGAGTGTTTGTGTCCAGGAGGAAAAGGGACTCCGAAGTTCGATCCAAGTTGACTAGTGACTCGAAGGAATGAAAATCCCCCCTGAGTATTGACGGAGGTGGAGGGGGACACAGGCATGCAAGAGCATCACATGACCCAGGATTCACATAATTTGTATTCCCTTATTTGAAAAGTGAGTAAACCAAATGCATTCAAGTTGTGTTTGAACATTTATTTACACAAGCAAATGAGACATTTTGTATGTTTTTTAGCCGCTGCATGTTCCAAAGGGGTTGGTGGTGCTGCATGGGCGTTTCCACTGCACCTTCTGCATCTCAAGTATTAATTACAGATCAAATTAAATATAATTCCCAATTAAACCGTACAACAAATTTGTGGTGTTCCTTTGCAATCTCCATTTGCATCTATTATCCTAAATTATGTTTTTTTTTCTCTGTGCACTCCAGGGAGTATCAATCAAACAGGTGTTTGATTAAATCTCTTTAGTGTATTACATAAAAGATAATATTTGAATTTACTTTACACAGTGGTTCCATCCTTCTGCCGTCTATGTCGTAGTTCTTCATTTCTCCAGTTTTGTACTCATGGGTGAAAGTGTTTGTGGAGGCTTTTTATGAATCCCAAAGTTGGTTTCCTACCTATGCAAGACTTGCTAATAAATAAGGCCCCAGGTGATGCGGCTGAAAAATGTAGACAAAAAGGCTTTGTTTAGAGTGTAAGCAAGTCAGATTTGATTCTCAAATCGGGTCTTTCAGACAGACGGTCCACGCTGTTATTTGTAAGTGATCAGATCAGATTCGTGTGTCCAGACATTATCAACCTATCCACATGGGCTGCTGTAGTAATGACAGATGTCAGTTACTACGTACACTGGTGAGACACCTTACCAGCATGGAAGTGTGAAAAATGGAGATCCATCATCTCACCGAGAAATCGTGCTGTGAATTCACAGTGCAGAATTTCTGTCGCTGAGTTTGTCTGGTACAACAAAGGATTTCTGCAATGGAACTTGACATGAAAATGTTCATTGTAAATTGTAAGTTTGTTCTCCTGTCTTGTTTTAAAAGATTTATATGTCCTGCCTGTGTGATAAATGTCCAGAAGAGGAATAGATCATTTACATATATGTGTCAAGGTAGCCTCTTGGCTGGCTAGTTTGGTAATAGAATCTTGCTTCCATTTATTCATGAGTAACAATTTAAATGAGCTGAAGCAATAACCTCAACCTGTTGTATGTATATGTTTGTCTTGCATTTTCTGCCAACACGGGATGGTTAAATGAGAAGCAACACCGTTAATAGTGTGGACTTATCTGTGGGGAGAAACTGTTGTACAGTACTGTTTTGACAGTACATCATAGATGTCAAGATGTTTAAAATAGTTGCAAGAACCAGATTTTACCAGAAAACAGGAACTATGTCAAGGGCTGATACTTAAGATAAGTTTACTGTTTTTAAAACCTCTTTGGTAACTGATTCACAAACTCACACATACCAGTATTACTACTAACCTGCAGCATCCTGAATTTTGAACATGGTATCATTGTCACTTTCAGTATGATAAAAAAAATCTTGACAATTCCTTTACATTTCTAGTGGATTTATACACATGGCCATTTTCAAATTTTCTTTTACTATTTGAATGTGCACACAAATGCACACACATGTTGAATATAGTATAGACCAGGACCAAGCTGGGATAATAATTCACAAAAATGTCTTTAACAAACATTGTAAATATTTTGAAACAGTGTCTTCAATTTGCTCGTGGATATATCAGTAATTTTGCAGCATACATCTGCACTTCCTCCGAGGCTTTTGTCCTTTGAAAGCGCTCCCTATCGGCTCCACCTTTTCTTGTTCTTATTCTGACCTCCATTTTTTCTTTACACAGGAATTGTCCTGGTGCTCCTGATGGTGAGTCCTAGTCTACATAATCATATACGGAATACAACGCGAGAAAACAGTTGGATCTGCACACTGTTTTCCCATACATAAACATACTTTCAGATAAACAAAAGGAGAGCACTTAGGTGTGTATATTTACACATTCTAGTGATTTGTTCCAATACAAACACCTGTGTCTCAGAGACACAAGAGAACCAACTGGGCATTGTAGTCTTGTGAGATATATGGGCTACAAGCATGGAAGATCATGGATGCAAACCAAGAACATGCTTTTTCTCTTTGACAGTTATAGTTAGAGCTGGCTCAGGTGAGCCCTGAACCATCCTTTAATTTTGCCACTATACGCCTGGACTGACGGGAGACTGAGCTTCTCCCTTCTCCTCACCCTCTGTATGCATTCTTATCCCATTATTGCATGTTACTAACTCATGTTCTTCCCTAAGTGCTTGTTCATGGTGGGTATTTTTGGGTCTCTGTAAATAATACCACATATGGTCTACATCTGCTCCATATTAAAAGTGCAATGAGATAATTTCTGTTATGATTTGGCGATACATGAATAAAAATTGAATTGAATAATTGAAATGGCTCTATCACTTGATTGCTTTCAGTTCCTGTTTGCCTGAAGAAGGCCTATGACCTACAACTTGTGTTAAAGGTGTTGATTGTAGCGTCTGGTTGCTGTTCTTTGTATTTATTTGTTCTAATTTTGCAGTCCCTTTAGAAATGTTACCTCACCTGCACATGCTTGGTGTTTTTCTTTCTTCCTGTGTTGAATCAGTCATCAGCACAAAATAAATAACTTGGGACACTGGGACAGCAGGTTTCTCTTTTTCCTCTGCCCTTCATTTTGATGACTGAGGGCTGTGCTTGTGTTTGCAACCAACTAGATTTTTTGTACTTCATTTTCCCTACACTCTTTATCCAAGTACTCATCCACTCATCTTTTAGACCTGCTTCAAAGTCTTTGTGTTGTTTTCCAAAGCCTGTGCAAACAGTGGAGCTGGAATAATTCATATGGCAACTGGGATGCATTTGGGTGTAACACTTCCTCAGGCTGTTCACCATCCACCATGATACCTTTGTGTTCGAAAGTGTTTTCTGAGCATGCAGCTGGAGAGTGAGATACCCCGCCAGCTCATTGCCTCATTCTCCTGTCCTTTTTTCGTATGTAGGGCTCCAATTTCAGCTCAGTTCACCTTGTTCCTCTCTAAAGCCATTGTTTTCTTCACTTTCCCTATTTTTTATTTATTTTATGAACATATTTTTTCTCATTTTTTCATTCACAGATGTTTTTCTTCTGTAACTTCTCAAGCGATAACAAAGAGGCAGCCGTTTGTCAAGCAACCTGAAACAAATTAGCTCTTATTTATCAATTAATGGTCTAACTTTGGTCTAATGCTAGTGCTCGCTGTAAGAGAAGAAAAAAACAAGTCTTGTTGTTGGTGTTCTGCTTTATGTCATCATGACAGAGTGTGTTCACGCTTTATTTGCTTCAGTGTACCCCCATTGTAGCCAATCCAATCATCTGCAAGCAATAGATCAAAGGAGCCAATATGAATAGAGGTCCTTTGTTATTGAGTCATAAATTAAATACATATTTCCTCAGAATTCACCGACGCACTAAACAGGACCTTGCATGTGATGCATCATGGATGTGACAAAACCAGTAAATCAAGTTATGGCAGTCTTTCACAACAAGAATAGACAGAGCTAATTTATTTGTATGCATGCATGCCTACTATTGCAGCACTGAGTTC
This sequence comes from Lepomis macrochirus, assembly GCA_024633595.2. Taxonomy (NCBI): domain Eukaryota; kingdom Metazoa; phylum Chordata; class Actinopteri; order Centrarchiformes; family Centrarchidae; genus Lepomis; species Lepomis macrochirus. The sequence goes on from JALXJV020000019.1 coordinate 21,342,191, forward strand.
GACACAAGAGGATAAGCATTACCGTCTATGAGTATAGTTCAGTTAATCTCAAAATAGGTTTCTTTTCCTTTGGTTTACAGTTTACAAATGCAGATTGTGTGCTTATGAAAATCAAACATTGATACTAACATATATATGTATTGCTTTTCTATTCTTGAGCAAATAATTACATCATGATATTGTGCAGGAAGTTGTGGTATATCAAATGACTGTTAGATTATAACATACAATTTACTGATATCCACTGCCAAGTTTTGATTTCCTCTGTACCATCCCATGACATTTCTTCTCTAAGAAAAGGTCACAAGGGAATGCAAAAATAAGAGGAAGTCCATGGAAAATGTCTTGCATGCACTGTTGCAGGAATGTTTGAAGCTCTTAATGAGGCTCCTCCCACACAGGGTCACATTTTTTGCAGCCATCTGTATTAATGTCTCGATGAAACAGGATGTCTATTCAAAGAGGTATGGAGTTGTTGTTTGGGTTCCATGAATGTTGAATCAACCATGTTGATTTTGTTTGAATGAATACTGGGGCTCCAAGCTGGACTGGAAGCTTATTATTTATTGTTTAAAATTGTAACTAAAAGTAAACTAAAGAGCCTATCATACCAGAAAGTGGCACAGCAGCACAGCCAATGAGCTAGGAATGTTTCCTCCACTCTGCGACTTAATGTTCCCTGAAATGTCAGCATTGTCAAGACGGTTTGTGATTGGTTAGTGGGCACATTCACAGATCAATGATACACAAGTTATACTCAAGACAAGAAACTATATGGACATTCAGACTGCTGATTCCATGGAAATTATTTAATTTCTCGGCAAAATTACTTTTTAAGGGGTGTTTTGTCCAGACCTTAATACTTGTTATAACATTAGTTATATAAAATGAAAAAAAAAACTATTGTGCCTTATTGCAACATTGCTTTGCCAGTCATTTTGGATTCTCCCACTGGGAGAAATGTTCGTATCTTGAGCACATGGGCTTTAAATAAAGAGAAGGAGAGATACAGAGAGAGACAGACAGACACAGGTCTTATACAGCCTTCCACATAAATTTCCTCATCACAAGTCAAGATGACAAATCTAAGTAAAATCTTAGCAAGAGCTGTGAAGGTAAATGTATAGTATAGAGTTCAGCCCCCTCCTACAAGTAAAAAAAAATGCAGTGTACTGTGAGCATCATTTTGACCGAGACAGTATTGAAATAGATGAGGCTTTGGTGCAGTTGCTTCGTCTGTTGGAAGAAAGATATAAAGATTAATGTGTAAATCATCTAAACATGTAAGCACCTGATGAGGTTGCCTACTCAGAGTTTGAACAACTATTTTTTTTCAAACTTATAAAAAAGTATTTAAAGGCATAAACACAATTTGAAACAATTCATTATTTCATTGGTCACAATAATCATTTAAACCGCCATAGTTTAAATTAGATATTCTAAAAATGAATTCCAGCCTATGGGTTTACAGGCATGTCCTTTACATATGCAAATGTTAATCAAGACAGCTATGATCAGCAATCAGTGAACATTCACTCCCCTCTTGAAACCACAGCATAGTCATCATTGTATACATCTTTAATCGTGGACACAAAACCCCGCACCATGCAAGGCAAAACATCTGGCTCACCATGGCAAGCCAAGACTTTCATTTAGGCCTTTGATTGAGGGGAGAAAAACTGCCAAATGTGTTTTTAGTTTGTAGTAGGTGGACGTCAGTCATGCACTACCCCCTCACTGTGCCAGGTTCTTTGTGGGAGAGGCTGGGTAATTATTGTCTACTCCTGAGCAAGGGATTGGCTGTTGGCCACCCGTCTCTCTCTGTTGCCCTGGCAATGCTGCACTGTTATTGATAAAGTTGATAAAGAAATGCTTGGGCATGCACCTGACAGATTAGACCTGAAATACCCAAGGTGGGGAGCAGCAGCAGTCAGACACCATACACTAAGTCCCCTGACAGCAGCACACAGAAAAGTTTGGCTCAAGTGCAGGGAACGGAAGAATGTCATTTTCTTTAGATTTGCCTACTTTGGTTTGTCTTTTTCTTTTGTTTGTAATGCTGTTAGATGAAGTGCTTATGGCAGATTCAGAAGCTGTGAGCTGAAGAATGAGAGCTTTGTTAGCTGAGACAGCATTGATTGGATATAAACAAGCACTATGGCATTTGAGAAACAGACTGAAGTTAACATCACTCTAAAGACTAAACAGACTTATGGCTAAACAAACTGAAGTGCTCATCACATCCCCACCTGTCTATGATGAGGACCTTTAGATGCAAAAAGCTGCAAAGCCATGTGATTAGTCTTGTAACTAGACACATGTGGTGGATTTGTCAAAGCCTTTCTTTAAGCTCTACATTTGGTGGAATCATTTGGCTGCAATGGTTTATATACAGTGTAATTGTGTATAGTAAAATACCCTTTAAAAGTCAGAAGCAATTAATGTGAATTGCTGATTAGAATGTATTTTAGCCAGCACATTGTATGTACATCATAGATACACTGTAAATAGTAATGACATAACAAGTACTGTATTTACAATAAATTTATATTTAACATCACATAACATGATATTTTTTATGCAATCATATTACTCACAGTGTGTGTGAGAATGGCATATGGTATTATAAACAGACATTACAAACCCTATACAGCCCATACATTATGTTGAAAAAGTATGAGGATGAATAACTGCATTCAAAACTGTAAGTGTAAAATCTAGTTAACCTCAGAAACTTGAACTGCCACAGAGCATTGAGCAATGATGAATCTATTTCACTTGCTGTTGAGAATCCAATTAATGTCCACCAATCTATAAATTAGATAGGTATTTTACCTGTCCGTCAAGCTGTCAGTTTGATGACATGGTTAGTAATAGTGGGTCTCAGGCATTTTCAATTTTATAAATGGCTGCAGAATTTGCAGAAATTCTTTGCAAGTACTTCCAGGTTCAAAATACTACATTCTTCTATTGGAGAACTTGGCTAACTTGAAAGATAAGAGGAGGTTAGAGGTGAGTTTTGTTTCATTTTTTCCCTTTTCCTTTTGTTTTTCACCCTAAACTTAATTAAGAATGTTTGTTCACGGTTCACAGAACAAATGTGTTGTATGTGTGTAATGCCCGCAGATTTAAAGGATGTGTTAGGGCATATTCACACTAACTACATGTTGCAATGCTGGAGTGAGAACTTGAGAGAATGCTTTAATGAATGAATGAATGCACAATATCTTGATTAATTAGAATAAGTGAAACAAAACAGTTCTGTGGCTAGTTACTCGTTGGGTAGGATTATTCATGTATTTGTGGAGACACAAAAATACTAATTCACCCTACTAATCATTAAGTACTGATGTCTTCATTGTTACAGCTGAGTTTGATGCAGTGTCTAACTTGTTGTTAAGCACCAGAACAGAATTAATCAGGAAATATTTATTAAGAAGGTGGTCAGTGTATACAGACTCACATATGCTGGCTCTAGGAACTGGTTTAATAGTATCCTACAATCTGCTCTGAAGTAACTTATGTGCATCTTTTATATAGTCCTTGATTTTCTCAGCATCTACCCTACATCTCGCTTGTTGTGAACACCAGAGGAGGTAAATTACAACAAATAGTGTCGACCAATCTATCATACTTAGCTAAATGTATCAAGGCTGTAAAATAATTTGTTTTGATCTCATCCCCTGCAGGTTACCAACATGGCCAACAAACAAAATATAACGTACGTGTATGGCCATATGATTTGTTTACAAGCTGTGAGTGGTGTACATTAACAATGTACATTTACTCAAGTACTGCAGGATAGGGTTAGGTACTTTTTATTATTAGGTAATATTTTCTTTTAATGCCACTTTCTACTTCTACTCCATCTCAGAGGGAAATATTGTACTTTTTCTTAACTACATTTATCTGACGTATTTAGTTAATAATGTTTAAAGAATAATGTTAAAGAATGTTTTTATACACAAAATATATATAAAGAATGTGGTGGAAATGTATATTTACTTGTGAAGAATTGAACAAACAAGTTACAACAAAACAGAGAAGTGCTCAGAATGATTCAGCTGGGCCAGATCGCTCAGACAACCAAGGCTTGATACAGGAAAGGAGTGCTTAAGGCAAAACAATTTCACAGATGTTCATTATAGCAAAAACAAGGGTGGACAGTGTAATACCACATAATGTATATGTGTGTGTGTGTTGTGTAAACATTTCATGGTTCCAGCTTCACAAATGTGAAGATTTGCTGCTTTTCTTTTTAATTTTTTTAAGAATTTTAACGTATTAAGTCATTTTTGGTTTGGACTTTTGGTTGCACAAAACGAGCATTGTGAAGGTGTCACTTTTTAACAAACAATCAACAACAATCAAGAGAAAATTATCAAAAGATGAATTCATAATGAAATAATGAATAATTGTTCAAAATGAGCTCCACCAACTACAACAGTAATAATGTAAGGCTATAATATATATATATATATAGTATTAGTTTAACAGTCATGGGACATTTTTCTCTCTGCATTGAGTAATCCATCCATCCATCCATCCATCCATCCATCCATCCATCCATCCATCCATCCATCCATCCATCCATCCATCCATTAGCAGCTTATCCTCATTGCAGTTATCCAGGGTTCGCGGGGCTGGAGCCTATCCCAGCTGACATTGGGCGAAAGGCGGGGTACACCCTGGACAGGTCGCCAGTGCATTGAGTAATATTACGTTTAAAATTTTAAGTATGAACAGCAAAGTACAATTTCCTGATTATACTTACATGCTTTCATTTAAGTAACATTTTCAATGCATTACTTTTACTTGTAATAGAGTATTTTTACAGTGTTATATTAGTACTTTTACTTAAGTAAAGGATCTGAATACTTCCCCAACCATTGCAAGCTGTTAAATTGTAACTAAGCTGTACTATCCTCAACAGTGTAACCTTACATATTGGATGCTAGCACAAGATGCTTCATGCTTCTTTCTTGATAGTCCTGAGGGCCGTGGGTCATGGAGTCAGGTGAAGGCCAGACCTTGTGTGGCACAGCAATGAGGTGGCAGGTGTTGTGTGGTTTGGCAGAAGGAGCCCGGGCTGTTTGTCTGTGGGTGCTGATTGACAGATGGGTAAAATAGTGAACTCTGCCTGGAGGATCCCGGCCGTGTGATGGATGGAGGTGTGACCGAGTAGCACCGGAGCACATTTGGATGCAGGTTATTAATCTGGTTTGACAGAGGAGAAGCAGGCACTGATTCTGCCATGTTGATCTAGGGCCAGTTTTTAGTCTTGTACAGGTTGCTTCTCTATGTGTAAATGTATCAATGTATCTCATATTAGAAAATGTTTCTCTCTGACATTACAGCTTGTTACATTATACATTTACAGCTTGCTACATTATACATTGAAAACAATACACACCTCTGAGCTTGATCTAATACAGACCAAGGAGGAGAGATCATCTTATCCCCCCAATCTCCTTCACATGTAAAACTGGGGCTGAAATGACGTTTGGTAGTTAACCCACCATAAACTTTAGACCTTTTGTTTCAGTGGTGTAAGCTGTTTGTAGAGAAACACCTCTTGCAACATTACATATCATGTTACTGTCATTAATCAAGGTATTTGTTCCCTTCACTCATCCAGTTTTCCATCGATCAGTTAAGCCATCTAGACTGACAGCTATTTTCTGATAGCATGCAGGCTTTCAGGCACATCATCAGTGATGTTACATGAGGTTATCGGGTCTTTCGGGTCTTTCGAACATCAGACACACTCACTCAGGCGACCCAGCTGGGGTTGATCATGCCTCAGCTTGTGGCCCAGCAGCACGAATCCGCTCTCTTAATCCAGAGCCACATTGAGGCTTTCTCTGCCACCTCTTTGCTGTTCAAGATGGCTCTCCTTCTCTTCTCGCCTGTGATACCAAGTGCAGTGTAAGCCCTACTGAGAGACTCTCCTGTAAAGCCTCTGCACCCAACCTCCACTAGTAAGCACCTTGCCTTCAAGCCTTTTCTGTGGCAGTCCTTGACTAGGCCTTCATAATTATCCATCTTCTGCTCAAAGGCCTCCTCCATTCAATCTTCCCATGACAAATTAAGCTCCAGCATATGTTCTATGACTATTTTGACTTTGTCTCTGACACCAGAATGATGTCAGGTCTGAGGGTGGTCTTGATGACATGCTGAGGGAACTTGAGCTGTCTGCCATGGTCCACTGTCCTAAGCAGTGCTGAGAAGTCCTGATGTTGTTTTAGATGTTATTGGCTTCTCTCCTGCTCTGATGAAGCTGATGGTTTGCTTTGTGGGTTTTGACATATGACAGTTGGCAATGGCACTAGAGATGATCTCAGCGATGGTCTTCAGCACCTGATCATGACACGAGCGGTATCAGCCTTCACCCAGAGGCTTTGGGTAGCAACTCAAAATGTGCTCAAATGTCCCCTTCCTCAGGCAAAAGAGCATGCTGGATTATCAACCAAGACTCAGCAGTGCAGGTTGGATGGGCTGGGATTGACATCATAGACAGCCTTGACCAAGAACCTGATGCGGTGCAATTCTGCATGTCAGCCCACGAGACTTTCCTCTCTGCAACTTTTTCCCATCTTGTTCAGGCATCTTGCTGTCTCATGCTGGACGTCCCCTACTCAACAGCTGCTCTCACCTCATTCTGAACTAGTTGCCTCCACTCCTTAAACTAAACTTTGAAGCAATGTGTATTTCTAATTTTTTTAAATCCATAAATGAATTTAGTTGGCTTTTGTTGACTTGAAAATGTCTGTTGCAGTTTTCCAGAGTACATTTAATTTTATGCAAACAAATAATTATTTCTGTACAACAGAATGAAACTCTTTTAAAGGCAAGACAGATGAGCTGACACGGTATTTGTTGAAACAGGCAGGGTTAAAGGGTAAGGTTTCTGTGAAGTCAAAAGACAATTTTCCAATGTTTTGGGCAAAATTTTTAGTATGTTCATTCCTAAAGAACCCACAGTACATTGGTTTAACCCCTCAATTAAGACTATCTATATTGTAAAGTAAATCTCAACAAAAGAAACACTGAATAAAAAATATTTTTTTGTTACATGTGCTATATATGTAGCTTTATTTGCCAAAGCCACACATCATTGCAAATCCACAAAAGTACTCCTTTATGATCTTGTCAGCGCTGACAGAAGGTCTCTCAGCAGGCTCTGTTTTCTAACAGTTCACCTGTCTCCTGAGTGGGATGGATGCACCTTGATCAGGAAGCTCGGCAGATGGGGATTCCCCAGGTGCTTTTGAAAGGATATGGAGTAGATGAGTCAGTTTTATTAATTTACATTCAGTTCATAAGGGGTTTAATCGTGTGAAAAAAGACATTTCATCACATTCTTTTACTGTAGTAACATTTTTCACAAGCTATCCAACATTGTTAGAAAGACAGAGTGAGTATCAGTTGCCACAGGCCATGCAGGGTCTAAGCTAGGATGATGGGGAAAGTGGCAGGTTAGGGCAGATGTAGCATGTGCCATTAAAAACCAGTGAAGAAGGCAATTGTCATCCGTAATCATCTTTCTCCAGATAAATGGAGAGAAAAAAAGTGAAATTGTTTTTAAAAAACTTAAAAATCTTGGCCTGTCACACCTGCAGCTAGAAACCTTGATGTAATATTTGACAGTGACCCTTCTTCATTTAAAAAACAGGATACAAAAGTAGTCCAGTCATGTCTTTATTGACTGAAGAGCATTTAAAAAAACAGGTCTTTCTTCTCTTGAACCAATATCGAGAAGGTCATTCATACTTTTATATCATCTCTGTTAGATTATTTAGTCCAATCTGTATTCAATTCATCGTATTCAGGGTTAAGCCAAAAAATCTATCTCAGGCCCTCAGCTAGCACAAAACACAGCGGTACAGCTTTTAATGAACACTGAGACTCCTGTTTAGCATCTCTTCACTTCTTCACTGGTTACCAGTAAGTTTTAGAATTGATTTTGAGAGTTTACATTTAAAGCACTTTGTGGTCTAACTCCCAGTTACAGTTCGCACCCTTCTCACTGCAGGCAGCACAACCAACCAGCAGGAGTTACTAGTGCAGTCAAATGTGTTTGATCAGGGCGGTGATTGATCCTGGCTCAATCCAGCGGTTGGGTGAGTGTGTAGGTTAAACACATTATAGGCAGTAAAGAAGAGTTTAACACACAAAAAATCATATAATTCAAAATAATTACTTTAAAAATGTTTAGATTATATTAGATCTGGAGTTATATGGCAGACTGTATAGACAAATCCTTTATTTAACAAGCTCTACATCTTGTCATTCATCAGATACAAACAGAATATTTTTGCTGATAATAATTTATGATATTAACAATATCCAGCTGATTAGAAAGACAGTCTCATGATTTAATCAATGTTAGTCAAACATAACACACTCATGTTTTCCTTATGTAACCTTTTACTATCAAATGTGGCTTTGTTATTACTGCGGAAATCCAATAAAAGTGTAGTTAGGTGCAGTTAATATCAAAAAAATACCAAGCGCCTATGACTGTTTAATTTGACCACTTAAGCACTAGATGCTTTACATTGCATTCTACCTCATGGTCTACAAGCATGGCTTTTCGTCACCTTCTTGAAATCCTAAATATTAGATTATATTAGTTGTATAATCCCCATGTATCATCAGCAAAGTCAGCAGTCAGTAGCAGTAGCAGCAGCAGTCAAGTCAGTCAAGTGTCCTTTAATACTCTTTATTAGAATTTGATTTGCTCTCGATTCACTTACTGCTTTTTTAATGGGGCATCCATATTTGCTCCAGATTATCTCAAGGTTAATATTGTTAGATAAGCTCCTTCGGCTGTGCTTTTCGTCCAGCTAAATATTCAGTCTTTAACACATACATATTCTTAATGATGATCATCAATCAGAAAGTTTATTTTAAAAATATTCAGTTGGATTTAATGTACAGACCGTACTCATAGCGGATCAGTTCAGATTTTATATGGTACTGTACATATGTTTATCTTTTCAATATAACTGTAAGTCATTGAATTGGCTAGCATTATCCTGGAATTAAGCTGTATTAAATTGCAGACATCAGTTTGATATCACAACTATAGTAGCATATGAATGTATAAAGGTTTTCATCACTTGTAAACTGAGTGTTACTTACAAAAAATCTTTACATTGAGAAGAAAACAGTGTGCCAGTGACCATATGATTTCACACAGTGGCAGGAATATGTCACATTGGCTTTGCTGTATTAAGTAAAGAGTGAGTAAAGTCTGATTGCATGTCCCTTACTGTCCACTTCTAGCCACCCACCTACTTCTATGTGTTGGAATGTTTGATCCTAGCAGGTCTTAGTGTCACCCGGGAATGAACTTTACCCTTGCACAAGTTACAGCTGTTTCCTTGATCTCTTATGACATTGGACCATGAGCCATCTGCGTCCTATGTGGTTGGTGTTTTAATGTGGCCGTGTTGGGACTACTGAGCAGGATTAAATCCTTTTCATTAACTCTGGAATCCGCAGCATTAAGAGCGTGAAGCAGTACTGCTGTACATCCATCACTATTAAAATTGATGAGACCACTGCCTATAACCAGTAGCTGTCTGTCCCACTATGACCACTCCGCTTAGTCTCTTTGTCCAAATATAACCAGTTCACCTATCTGAACCATTGAGCCCCTCAAAGTTTTGCAATGAAGGAGGCTCGACAGTCACAGTGAAAGAAATTATCTGAAACAGAAGGAAGGCCTTAGACACCTCACTGAAAGGTAAGAGGTACTCAGCAACGTAGCAAATGTAGAAATCATCGCTTGAGGATCCACCGCCAAAATTTAGCATTTAGCCAAACCCAGCATGCACCTGTTTGTCTCTTTAAAACAACAAAAAATATGGCACAACAACAAAAAATATGGTCTCCTTGCTGTAAAGACAAAGAAGGGGCCACATCAGTAGCCAACTGCATTTAAGCAACAGCCTTTCCCAAATGAGTGAAGGTGTCCTTTATAGCTATATCAGATTACCCACACACAAAAACCACACACTGTCGGTGAAGATCAAATTCTACCTGCTACCAAAGTCATTATTCAGGGAATACTATTTGATGAGGTTGCTGGGAAAGTTGATATTTCAGTTATCTGACAAAGCCATAGCCGGGGACATTAATGAGATGGCCATTTCATTTTAACTTCTGAAAAAGATGAGAGCCAGCTGATATTTAATATTGTTTCTGAATGAAAACATACATTTAACTGATCCTACACGACTGCTTGTTTATATTCCGTGTCTCAATGACGAGCATTTTGTGGATATGTTTTGGTCACCATCCCTCTAGGGATATGTGTAACCTCTCTCTCACGCATGAACACATTTTTGGTCAAAACATATTTTTAGATGCATTGTTAAACATATTTAATGATCAGGTATGGCTTAACTGAGGTGTAATGATTATATCTATCCCCAAAATTACCCTCAAAGAGGTGTGAAATTAACCAAGAACACGTTTCTCATTGTTTCACCTCTGCATTTGCAGCAGTAATTCTTTGTGAAGAGTTTTGGTGCGCGATCTGATGACTATCTAGATTTGTTGCCGATTCTCTGATTCTAGTTGTTTGTCCCTTCATCATCATTATCTGTTTCCTCGAACAGATCAGAGCAGATTGGAGCCGGCCTTAATCTGAGAGATCCACATTGCTAAGGCAGCTGCTGGGTGACCAAGAGGCTGGCACTGCCACCACCTTGTAATGACCACGACAGCTGGTATGGCACAGACTCACATCCTAGTGTTTGAAGACACAAGTATGCTGGATCCTTCCACTTTCTGTGTCTGCCATCTCATTATGTTATGAGAATTATTGGATTCTGGATGACAAGCTTTTAGTTATACCATGTTTACTGTGTATGTGTGTGCCATTGTATTGTACACACGTTTGAATTGCAAAATCAATCATGAGACAAAAATTACCAGCGTGCTATTCATCATGTTTTGTTTTTTGCTCTCCATATGTTTAAATCACTCATTGCCTTTCTTCTCATTTGATGCACTTTCCCACAGACTCTCTCCTCCTCTTCTTTCCTTTCCTCCAGTACAGACCCTCTTTTGGAGTGTGCTGCAGCAGATGCTCACAGGACTAAAATCTGGATGGATTACAGGATCTAACAGATGCTGCTAGTGTTTCCACCAGCCATGGTGGCTACCCCAAATCAGAACGCAGATAGGCATTTGTGCGTATACTGTACAGTATTTGTATCACAAAAGAGCACTCACTTGAAGGCTGCACAAGACTATACGTACAGCCAGTATTTATGAAAAATTTATTTTTATAGATACAATTTGCATTACATGGATTGCTGCACCTCCCAAAGATAAAAATTCAGTTGACTCAATGTTTTTTTTAAAAGAAACATTCCCTCCTCCGTTTCTTGTGCAGCTTAATGCCTCCTGCAATGGTAGCTGCTGGATGTGGTGGAAATACAATTACAAAACCCTGTTCTGATCTTAATACTTTCATCCAGAGCCCTCTTCACCCAGCTCTCTGACAACCCAGTCCAACCAAACAATTTGTGAGAATCTTTTATAAGTCTTTGCCCTTTTCTACTCTCTCACATCTTTCACTTTGTCTTTTTCAGAAAAAAAGAATACTGTTGACCAGTGAATTAGGTGTCAGACTGACTTGAGTTTCTGAACTACAAACCCTCTTGTTAGGCTTTTCCTGAGGCTCTGCTAAACTCTGCATTATAATAAAGGAGGATAGACACTTACAAAATGGCCATTTAGTGCAACACTCACACACTAGAGACACAGACTAGCTCATCCATATTCATACCTAATATACCTAGATTTGAGGATGGAGAAAATGGGTAAGCATGTAGAAAAGACATCACATCAAAACATTTTATTATACCATGTTTATGTCCTCTCTACTAATCACTGATATTATTATACTTACAAAACAGTTAACTGTTAACTTAAGTTAACAGTTTGCCCTCTCTCAAAGGTACGCGCAGCTCCGACTCTGACAGTCTGAGTTATTCAATCTAAGAAATACAATAATAACGTGAAGGAAGCATGAAGGCATAGTTTGCCTCTGCATGCTGCACTAAGCTTTATTTAGGAACAATGGTTTGGAATTGTTTTGTGATGTCTGATGTTGTGTTATATTGTGTTCAGTCTACTGTATATGTAACCTTAAACGTATTTCAATGATACAAAATAATGAAACTAGGAAATGAGAGCTAATCGTTACAATACAAGAATTCTCCCACTCTCACGAACAAATAACCTGGGAAACACAAATACCTATATCATGCAAAATGTTGTTTCATTCTGAATCGCCTACAATAAAATATTATATTCAAAAAGTAATTTGCAACAGATGGCTGGATATAATTTTAGACTGAAGCGATGAGAGTGGCAAAATACAATTCTAGAAACAGCTACAAGGAAAGGAAATATTGCTTGGTGCTGATGCTAGTAGCAGAACATTTAAAGTGCTTCAGTCTGATGTTAGGGATTTTGTGAAATGAACAGTGCAAAAATGCTTCTTTGAACACAGAATTGGATGCTATATTGCCCTTCATGGAAACAATATTATATGAAGATAACATTAATAAGAACACATAGCGGTCACATGGGGACTAGGATGGTTTATTTGTTTTTCCACAGTCTGCGCTCATTTTAAAATGCAACTTGTAATTGTGTGTCAAAAAACTTTTCATTAGCCTTTATCAAATGGATTTAGTTGTCTAAAGTCAATTAGTTCATGATTCCTTGCTCGTTGTTTTACAAGCCTCAACTTTGTCTAAAATTACTGAAAGTGTAATGACTTTGGTTAATTCTGTTGCCAAACACACAGCTTTTTGTTTTGCAAATGTAGATAAATGCTAATACAACATATGAACATATTTACAAAGTTTTGTTGTAGTATTGCCTGTTGTTCCAGTTGACACTCTATAAGGATCTAACTTTCGGGGCAGTTTTAAAGATAACAAAAGACCTGTGGAATATGTAAAGAGCAAGTAATGAAAAGAAACTTCTGAAATGTAGTGCAGAGAGATTCAGTTTAATTGTTAGCATGCAGAACATTCAAGACATTAAATCGAACAGTAAATTAAATTTGCTCCTGCACTGTGTGTAGAAGAGATCATCACCTTTTCAATCCCTTTAAGATCTTTGTAAAAATGCAAACAAAATGTAGCAAAAATCAATATTTTATTGACTTGGCTTATTTACAAACATTGCTTAGTCACATATGTGGGAATAAAATATAAGAAAGTTGGCTGCAGCTGTCTTCACACTCTACACTGCAGTTGTGGTATTGTGGGGCATATTGTGCATTCCACTGTAGGTGCAGCACGTAGTTAAAGTGCCTGAGGGTTCATATAATGAACTGTCATATTGTGCTTGCCTGTACATTGAATTTGTAAAATTGTCAGTGAGGTGTGTGAGGCCTTCCTGCTGTTTCTGTCATTTGTAAAATTTTATTTTACATATTGTAATCAACTTTGAATCTTCATTTTAACAATTCTACATACAATATGCAAATATTATATTATTATATTATATTATTATATTAACTCAGATAATGTAAGAGAAATGTATTTGACCGGAGAAATCAAGGACATGGATAACACAACCAGGGGAAATAGACAGTGTGATAAGAGTGAGGCTCTCAGGAGAGCCCAGTACCAACTGTTTATATGTTTATATGAACAGATGTCCCTACGGCCACCTCAGAGATAGAGGAAGCCCACAGGTTTTGGGACTGAGTGCAGTTCAGTTGTAAACATCTGTAATATATGCACTGAAGGTATGTCTCAAAGCACAAAATACTGTCTGTAAAACATAGGTGTGGGTTAAATCTTAGGCTTTCAGTTATAGAACACATCCTTGGTTCTATGCATTGATCTTTAAATGGCCTCATTTATCTCATCTTCATGATTGATTCCAATCACTGTATAGCTGTCGCGCAGCTGGTTATCTGAAATAATTATTGCATTAAAGCTTTTTATATCACAGATGCAGTTTTATGCTCTCTCTCTTTAACTACAAGTTCAATTACAAGCCTGCGCCAATGTGAGGTAAAAAATATAATTGAGAAGGTGGTCGCAGAGAACGAGTTGGTTGGGGTCGTGGTGGCTGGAGCAGTTAGGAACCTGGGGATTCAGGGGTGGGGCTACATCTTTGTAAATGTTTTGCTTTATTATGCCCAAAAAGTTAGAGTAAATGGACGACACTGAGGTTGTTGCGAATGTAGCTATGGAGAGCTTGGGAAGAATACTGGCCGAGAATATGATGGTGTGGACTGGAATCCCTTGTCTGGAGGCAGTAGAAGTGGCTCCAATGCTGAAAGAGTGACCATAGAATAGTTCATGAGAAATCTCCAATTTGGACAGGATTCGGTGGAGGTGGTGATGGAATTAGAAGCGTGTGCAGACTCTGCCTGAGTATTAGCTCTAAGCCATTCAGCTACTGTACTACAGTGGTTTAGTAATGAATCTGTGTTACTGATTCTACACTGTTTTTCTAACTTGGACCTATGGCTTTGCAGGTATATTGGATCTCTGATGTTTTAACCATTTACGTCCTCCTGTAAACTAAGACGCAATGCCCGCGACCTGCTTATCACATTGAGAGGTCTATTATCACTTATTAACACTTCGTAGGCAAATTTAATTAATTTCCTTGTAATAATCAGCAGACTCAGTGATCCTTTCACATGTTTAATTCCCGCCTTTTGAGTGTGACAGTGTGAATCACAGTCAAGCCACTTGCCAAGCCACGTCCTGTTCACATACAGTACTTACTTACAATGCAAGCAAAACATTTTGAATTTGATAAAGACATTGGTTTAAGCCGGACTGTCTGGCTCATGTGTAAAATGTTTGTTCATTTTGGTCATATAGTGATCTTTTGTACAGTATGATGGCTATTGGCTTCGCAGACACTTTATTTCCTTACCTCCACTTCTTCCCCACAAATTCTCCTGAAATATTACCACATCTCACTCTGACTCACCATCTGTAACTCACCAATTACAAATGGCTCCATAATCTTTATCTATCATATCCATTCAATTTAATTTGCCCCCAAGTATTTTCTGTTGTTTCTCTTTCTTCTTCCTCCAAGAAGGGCTTTATTCCCTCTCTATTGCTTCTTTTTCTAGTTATCTTGGTATTCCCGTTCATTTTAGCTTTTGCATTTCTGTGTGAATTTTTTGAGATAGTTCTGGAGCATCTAAAATCCTAAATGTATTGTATTCCAAGAGCATGCACATCATTTTTGTCATCTTTGTATCACAATATGTGGATGTGAGCCAAATAGGAAGAGCAAGTCTGCAATAATGCTTGCTCTTCAGGATGTTCAATCAGGTGTGACTCATGGTGAATAAAGGCTTGGAGGACAAATGGAATTCACAGTGAGCCGTCATGCTGACAAGCTTGTCATCTTCCTCTCCTATAATTGTCTTTCCATGTCTCAGCAGGTCAGCAGAGATACAGCTGAAATATGTAGTGTTGCATTCATGTCTCCCTGTCATGTCCAAGGAAGGATTTTAAAAAGGTGAGGGAGAGATTTTTATCATAACGTCAGATCCTCTTCATCTCATACAGAGGTAAATGAGCTTGGATTCCAACTTTTAGTTTCATAAATGCACATTTATTGTAATTTCTGACACAAGTGCTAAGTGGGGTGACTTTTCACTACCATTAAAATTCATCCCTATTTCCATTTACGCTTAAACCTCTAGTAACACTTTTGTTTGGCTACTTGGGGGCTTCAGAAACAAGCTATAAACACAACATTGGCATATTATCACCTTATACAGATGACATGGCAAACACATGCAGCGGAAATGGAATAACTTTAGCATTCATTCTGAGTTGTTTTGGCAATCTGATATTTGTAAGTCCATTTTTTACTCTTGTTTGCTCTTAAACTTCTGAGGAAAATATGTGATTCTTTAGCTGCTAAATGTTTCAGGCCTCAACTCGTACCTTAAAGATAAGCAGTACCACATGGGAGTAAAACCCTGGTTGAGAGCAGCATTGCAGACAATGCATGAACAAATAGATCACCAAAAAAGTCATTCACAGACAAAGAAAGGTACAGTTTGTTATCCTACACAGTTATGCTTATTATGTTTTCAGTCAATTAGATTCCAGATATGACAAACCTTAGACCTCCTCTGAACAAACTCTAATTAAAGAAAGTCAAATCGAATAATTTAGGATGCGTAAGGAGTAAAAAAATAGGATGCGTTATATTTTTTTAAAAAGGTACGTCACTAACAAATATAGCTCATCATATAGAAAAATCCATTGATTTTAACCACCTTTTACAGCAGGGTTCTCTTAGTCCCCAACCTGTAGCAGACTTCTGAAACATGTTTATAAGCTATTTTTTAGGAAAGGTTTATTTAAAGTGATAAAACAATGTTATATGTCTTTTATGAGCTGTTAAAGGGTGGTAGGGCTAGGGCCAGGGCCAAAACAGCACATTAGGGTTAAATTAAGCTTTACAACTACATTCTGGAACTAAGACCTCGCCTTAAACTCATCCCATTTCCAAGCAACAAGTACTTAACCACTTAACCCCTAGAACCTATTTTTAGGAAAAACGCCTAAAATAACATATCCACAATAAATCAGTAATAACTCCTCAACCATTAGGCCTAGATGCATAATTCTGGTGTCCTTTGAAATGTCAGAAGCAAAGGAATATAAATCCATTGTATATTAACATATTTATTTTACCATTACAGACTACATGGAGATTAAAAACAGAAAAAATATGATATTTTCATTCTCGCCTGGTAAAAAAAGCTATATTTCAATGCAATAAACCATCAAAACCATCATAAGATAGATTATAAAGCACCTGGATATCTTTTAATACACCTGGAACACAAGTGCAACTGTAAAATTGATGAAAAGAAACTAATATACACCAGTTATTACACAATTTTTAAAAGATATACCTGGCGAATGTCCATATTTTTGAAATATTTTCTGTTAATATGTTCACTTTTATTGGGAGTTATCTTTAAAACACTATTTCTCTTCATACAACCACATTCCAAGTAAAATAAAGCTTCCAAAACATTGAAATGTTGATAAAACCAGTCATTACAATTGAGAAAAATCACTCTCATGCTTTAAAGGCCCATAGCTTGAGAACAGAACATCCTACAGAGTTGGTTCTGATGTCTGTGTGTTCCTCAGGGTCAGGCGAAAAAAATAAGCTATTGCATGAGGTTGTACCTGCTACGGTTCGCCAGCAGAGGCCGACAAAGTCCGCCTCTACCGAACATGCTCTCCTTCTATGAGACATTTTGAATTCGCGCCAAAACTGAAATGAACCCAACGGCTTCCGTAGGCCGCCGGCAAGATGGCGGCGCGCGAAGCGATCGTTCCGAACCCGAATCGCCGCTGTTTCTGGACGGAATCCAGCTATAAAAACCCAACTAGATTGCGGACCCCATATGGGGGGTTCACTTCCCCTTGACTCAGTTGTCACATATCGCCCACCCAAACCCCCCTTTTCCCCTTCCCTTCTCTCTCTTTGTCTGCAAACAGTAACAGGGGCTCCGTATATCTACCTACGAAGAGCTGACTCCCCCACAAAACTCCATCTGGTACCCACTCATATTCCCACCTGCAAACACTGGCCTCCACTATCCTCCTACATCCATCAGCTACCGATCCAATTCCTTCCTTCATCCCTTGATCCTTCCCCCTCCTTCCCTTCACCCCCCTTATCCATCACACCTCTACCCTTACTCCTTCATCCCTCAACCCTCTCCCACATCCCTGCATCCCTTAGTCCTCCCTTCAGACCTGTATCCTCTCAGCTCAGCCCCATTTCAAGCAATAAACCATTCTAAATCTACATCTTTGCAGGTGTGGTCTTAGTTATTAAAATGTGCAATACAATTGGATTGGTTAGATTTTTGCAAGTTACGTGTGTGAAATAATTGAAACACCCTTGCTGAATTGATTATAACTTGCTTTTACAGTGTAGTGTTTTGGCACAGCTGACTCTAATCATGATATATCAATATGGACTACAACTAACCTCTAACCTTACATTATTTATAATGCAGTGAGAGTTTAATTTCTTCAGTTAAGGAGCAAAAGTGAAAAGGATGGAATCCAGAAATATTTTATACAAGATGAGGATGATTCATACACTATTTCAAAAGAAAATGCTGTGCTGCTGAGGAGTTATTGGAGAGGAAACAGAGAGGTTGTCTCATTCGGTACAATACGTTCAGAGGACTTCTTGCATCATTTTTTTAATAGTCCAGGAAGCGTTAAAAGAGTTGGCAGAATGAATGACAGCTGCCTGAAGTATACATGATGAAGAACAGTGGTTGATGTAATATTGTGGTTTACCTGTTGGAGCTAAGGAATACGAATCAACTAAATTAATATTTATTTTTTTATTAAAGAGTAAATGGAGATGAAATAAAGGAAAATCTATATTTTAAAACCATCATCCTGTAGATTATAATGCAACTGAATATCTTCTATGCTTCCCATGCATTACAGACCCACAACTTGAGAACAGAACATCCTACAACATCTATTCTTCTTGAGCAGACGAATCATATTGGATGACTGGGTAGCTCCTATGAGTCAGCCAGTAGATCACGATAAAGACTGTCTGTTCCAAATCAACACTTCTTCTCGCCTTCATTTTGACGAGAGAAACAAAACGTAAGATCTCAGCTATTGTGCAATGCCAAGATGGCGGCCTGGGGCGCTCTTTATACACAGAGAAAACAGCTGTTTTTGGACAACAGCCAAAACAGCAAAGTCAATGGTTGTAACTGCAAATGTATATTGGTGCATTTGTTGTTATTATTAGCTGACAGCTAATCAGAGCTGGGGCTGAGCTTTCTTTAGAGAGAGTTTAAATTGTTAGCTCCTAGCTTCACAGAGGTGTGCAGCATGGATAGGGTGACAAAATATTAGGATCATCCATGGATTTCCCAACTGCATTTTGAGGCAAAAATTGCGTGCTGCCCCCTGTACCGGGGGCATTGGTGTTCAACATTAAAATTTAACTAATATCAATAGGAATAAACATCCATCTATCCAATTTTTTAAATCGCGCATCCTGTCCAGGATCATTGGGAGGAAAAAAACATTTCATCTAAAAGATATACAGCTGACTCACAGTAAAAAGACTGGTGTGATAACACTAATTTTCACAGTTTCTGTATGATGTCAGCAGTACTGCAAAATAACTCCCACATTTAGAATTGATGTTACTAAATCAGGAAAGTAACAACCTTACTTATTATCTAAAAAACTGCAACATTTCCTTCCAGCAACCCCTTCTAACTCAATTTTGTGCGTGGTGTTGAAGTTAAATCCTTTTATTATTTTTTTGACCTTCAGGTCTACTTAACAGGGTTATGTAAACACTAAAAGCTCCCTAACTTTAACCATAACAGTTATAACACTTGATTACAGGGCAATCTCTCCCAATCACCAATTTGTTCAGCAGAATTGATGTTGCCAACCTTTTATTCTTTCATAACCATCAAAGACATTCTTAGACCACTCAAAGATGAAAAGGTCAAGAACTGATTACACTGACCACTTCCCCACTGTCTAACCAGCGGGTGGCAACCTCTCTCTCTTTCTCTCACATTTTACTTTCTTCCTTTCTTCTCTAAGGCCTTGCCTCTCTGCGCTCTGCCAGGCTACAGCTCACTCAGATGTTACCCCCCATGTACTTTGCTATGGAGCTGTATTCATGTGATGGCTTGTGATGTTATGATGAAATGAATCCTAAATGTCTTCACTCTGCGGATTCCCGGGATGATTCTCTCTTTCATTATCTCTCTCTTGGGTTAGGGATTCCTCTGCATTGGTGGGATGATAATGGCACACAGCTGTGCATCACCAAAGTACAGTCATTAACTCTGATATCTGTGCTAAAACAGATGCCCTACCTGACAAGTCTTGACAAGGCGTTCCAAATTTCAGCTACATATTGTCACATTCAGCGCTGGATATATCACGAGCCTTTGTTTTAGGGGCCAATAAATGCTGCATTATATGAGGAGATAATTTGTTTCTCCTTTGTATTTCATGAACAAAGGTGAAATGAAAATGGGCATGGAAATTAAAAAAACTACTTGAAACACATAAAAACATGAAGTAAAAGGCTTTAAACACCAAGCATCCACATCCACACGTTAGTGATGTCACATATACTATATATACATAACATGATCATCGACTAGATTGAAGATTGTAAAACACATACACAAAAATATAATAATGGCTCTCCTGACTTAGAAATGTTTATTGAACTTGTTTTGGCTATCAACGAAAGATCTGCTAGTAGTCATCAAATTACCATACCCTTGGTTATTATTTTCCTTCTCAATAAAGCATCTGGTTCAGAGTAAAACTTCTCACACAGAATTATAAATCTGTAACAGAAAACATATGTATTTTTCTTTGTAAACTATCACATTATTAGGACTATAATAACAATGTTGCCAATGCAGGAAATATGCTGATGTTACAAAATTACTGTAGTGAGAATCCTTGTCTTTCTCAGTGGTTTGTAAGAGGGTCCTTGTTTTGAATCTTGGTAGACTCTGAATAGCCTCTGGGTGACAAATTTACTTTTGATGACAAAAAAAAATACTTCTGCCATTGCAGTTTAGAAAAGCAGTTACCTTAGAATTGGAGCAGGTCCCTCCTGAGCTGCTCACTGCTCCTTTACTGTTAGGAGAGGTCAGCAGCAGAGGGCAAATATCACCGTGGAGGTCAGAAAAAAAAATAACTTAACTTGACCCCAACACATTAAATATGATTACATTAGCATAACCATTTACTGTAAAATAAAACAAATTTGAATTCTGTTCTATCATAAAGAGCTAAAAGCTACCAAGGGCCCAGCAGAAAATACATGTCTAAATGTGAAGGAGGTTAAAATTGTAAAAAGAAAAATTCCGCATAGAGTTGGCTGACAATCTGCATTGAAATGATGAGGCCCTTTAATATGATACATAGTAGGTCCTGTGTATTTAACACAAAATTAGTAATACCCTATGTAGGCCAACATGTATTACATTCATTGTGACATTTAAATGTAGTGTAGCACAGTGGCATGATGACATGGAAAGTGACATGTCATCATGCCACATACATAAC
The DNA here is from genome assembly GCA_024633595.2 of Lepomis macrochirus. Taxonomy (NCBI): domain Eukaryota; kingdom Metazoa; phylum Chordata; class Actinopteri; order Centrarchiformes; family Centrarchidae; genus Lepomis; species Lepomis macrochirus. Next base: position 21,363,355 of record JALXJV020000019.1, read on the forward strand.
AAATTAATTTTTCACTTTAATGGCAACTGGGAGCATTATCCAATCACTGTGGTGGAATGTGTCCATTCAAATCCAACACATTCTTACTCCTTACTCTTCACATATGGATGCTTGGTCAAGACCCCTGGCATCGCTTTTAAACACCCTGGGTACCCTTTGAGTGTAATTTTTCGACATTTAGGGTTCTGCAGTCAAATTAGCAACTGTGCAGCGTCCAGTTAGGCATTACAAATAAAAGTAGTGTTTAACATTATGAAATGTCCTAATTTGGATAGGTTTAGGCACCAAAACAACATGGTAAGTTGTAGGCAACAAATCTATTTAGTTAGGTTTAGGAAAACATCATGGTTTTAATTTTAAAATAGCAATGTTACTTATGTGACTTAACCTACGTAAGTAAGTTAAGTTACATAAGTAACTTGCGGAACAAACTTAAAATGAACACCAGTCTCCTAGATGAAAGGCCAGTTTCTGGCCCACCCATCCACCTCCTTACTCAGACTTCATTGTTAAATATTCTACACCTAGCTTTAGCATTCAAAAACAACGCTACAGAATTTTCCCCAGTGCGTTGAACTATTGCGAGGGGGTTCCCCAGTGGGTTACAAACTCACTCGCTTTACAAACTGACTCTAATGGGTCTTGACTATGCGTCGATATTGGGAGTGAGAACGGGTTGTCAAATCTTGTACCACAGAGTAACCAAGACAGCATCAAATAAATACTGTCTCAGATATACCAACATACTCATCCAACCACCCTATGCACATTCTTGGCAGGGCATACTATAAAATGCACCTGTCAGAATCAGAGGAGGTCAAGCCAAGGTTATCAACATTTGTCTTATGTATTGATCAAACTGTGCTACTGGGAAATGAGAGGTCACAGGGTGGCAAACTAAATCAAAAGCAAATACTAACAGTGACTGAATGTGGGGACTCAGTGTGTCCCTCCACCTGTAGTTAGCGGGCGTAAATTACATTAATATTTGTGAACTGACATGAGCTCTGAGACCAATTAGGCTCAAGGCTGCAGGGCATCACTGGATATACCTTTTCTGCACTTCTCAAGAGCATGTATTTTGAATGAGAGAAAAAAAAACATACAAACAAGCACATACACACACAGTATAGAAAAAATAAATGTTTTCAAGACATTATGCATGGTTTGTAATGAGGTGGGGTGATTCAGTGGGGTCTGTTTCTCACCTGTGACCATTACTTTTTTTCGACAACGGTTCATGCATTATTTTACAGAGAAACCATATATTAATACAGCCAGAGCAGTGCTTCACAGCTTGTGATATTGATCACAGGATGTGAGGTCCAATTGCTTGTTCAAGCACATTTCAGGGGGGTGAAATACTTACCGTCAGGGGGACTTGAGCAGACTTCTCCAGTTGAAGTGCTGTATCACATTACAGTGGCAGTGTTGTCCAGCTGTCACAGTAAAGGCTGACCAAAAAATGTTTAACTCAGATAGGGCACACATTTATCCATGGTCAAGAGAGGTTTCTGAAAGATTTCCCATTTCTGCTTATAGAAACTACACTCAAATAAAACATTAGTACACAGAATCATATATAAAATTTAATTTACCCTGAGGGCAGAGGTTCCTGTTCCTTATCATGCGGCCATCATAATGTTATTGCTGTCTAGTGTCTTGTAAGCCTATATGCGCAAGACAATTAAATAAACAAATCAATAAAAAACCTGTCAATCTTAGCATTCAGAAAGTTATGCCAGCCGGAAACATCTTTGTCACCACATTGTTAATACACTTTCAGGAATGGTAAAAGGTGCAAAATTGGTAAACATTCATTCACTCAAATTTTTTTGAATCAAACTTTTATTGATTCATTTTTTAATCTAATAACCTAAAAAATAAAACAATAAAAAATACAGTTATCATAACAGGAAAATTTTACATTTATAGAATAAGGAAAGCAATATTCTATATTTTCATTACTTTCAACAAATCCTGTGAAAAGACCAAAACCAACAATTAGTTACCTTTTAACAGGTAAGACCTAAATACTCATCAACACACAAATGTGCGTTACGGCTGAAAAAAGTCCCCAAGAAATGCACTTTTTACTCCTGTTTGAGTAACTTCTGCTAAAATCAGACCGTCAAAATATGGCCATATAGGTCTTCTAATCTGAGGAAGTCAGGTGATCAGAGTTACAGCGTAGGGAGGACTCTGGAATGGTTGGCTGCGGCTTAGGCGGTAGCAAGAGATGTCCCCTAAGAAGAAGGTCAATGGTTTGATCCCCAGCTCTTCCAGTCCACATATCGAAGATACTGAACCCCAAATTCCTAGTGTTGCTAATGTTAGTTTCTGTTAGTGAACCGCATCAGTGTGTGTGAATGGGGTAAATGTAACACGTAGTGTAAAGTGCTTTGAGTGGTCAGAGGACTAGAAAGGTGCTAAACAAGTACAGTCCATTACAAACACAGGACTTTGACCCAAGAGACCACAGTTTGTGTCATGTGAAACCAAAAGCCAATGTAGGCTTGGTTTTTGTACCTAAACCTAACCAAACTGCGACGGTTTATTGTTATTATAACGACAACAATTGTCCAGTAGCACCCATTGGATCATACCCTTTATAGTTAGTCGAGTAGATACACTTGAAGGAGCCAGCTTGTTTTCTGGAAGTCGTTTCAGCCAAATGTGCATCATTGTGTGAGTGTATGTATGTGTTTGCTAGCACAACTAAAAGAGCATTCTCTTAGCCAGCATCATCCATGAGACCTCAAAACCAAGAATACAAAGAGTTATGGACAGGCTGTTCCAAGATAATAGCCGGGCTTTATCACCCAAAACAATAAGCTTACAATCTGATTTATTTTTTTAAGTATGATTTAACTTTAAAATGTTTAACTTTTTAACAAAGATTTTTGCTTTGGAACTATATAAAATAAGAGCACATTAAAAGCAAGTACTATTACCACAGCTAAACACTAACAATGTAATGTCTATTTAGAATAATAAAGCAACAGCCCCCTTTCATAATACTTCTGTAGTTTTTCTGTATTTTTCCAAAGTGGTTATAAGTTTTATAAATGGAGAATGTTCTGTAGGCTACATCATGAGCCAGATGTTTCTTGATTTACTTTAAATGTTAAACCATTACCCAAATTGTAAAGACAGAATAACAGCGGTTCAAACATTGAAACTATCTTACAGTTGTGGCCTTTCCTCTGCTGCTCTGTTGTTGCTGCTGCAGTGGTCTGTATAACTAGGACTAGAGGGCTCCGTGGGCGTGAATGTCCGGCTGGCACCTCTAACCTCGCGGGCGCTTGTGGAGCTTCTCAACCCCGAAAATGTTTGATCACATTTTGGATTCATGATCAACTTTGGTAAAACTGCCAATATTCAAGTTCTACACATAATGATGATTTCTCACCTCAAAATCTCTCTAAAGTGTATTTAGTGATGAAATAGAGTACAAAAACAAAAAAAACAAAACAAAAACACGCCCTGTTGTTCGCCTCTTTCTCCATTGCTTTCCGCTTCTCACATGAATGCTTCTTCTTTGTGAGTACACCAGTCAAGCAGTCATGGCAGAGAGTGGAAGCGATACTGCCCCTAGTATTCCATGTAGTGCATCGTATTTAGAAATAAACAACCAGAATTGTTCTTAAGAAGATTGCTATCTCTCCCTTAAACGGCATCTTTGTAATGACACATTGACAATGAAATTTCATCATAATCAATGTGTACTGTATGTGTGTGCACATATATGAGTACTGTATGTGTGTGCACACCTGTTTGTGACTTCAGTAAGGAGGGCCTTCTGGGAGAATGACATGGCAATTCTTTCCCTGATTTCTGGCAAGCCATTCCTCCCTCATTAAATCCTCAAACTTATATACAATACAATATACAATATATAGGAGGGATACATACAAGGGCATAGGATTTCGTGGGGACGGTAGGGACATGTCCTTACTAATTTCCAACAGCTGAGCTGTCCCTAGCAACAAAAAAAAAAATTAAATATAGCCACTGTTGTCCCTCAGCCTCTGGTCAGTGTATTTGGTACACAAACTGTTAACAGCTCTTGTTCTTTACTATGAGTATATCCTCCCCCTAACGTACCTCATAGTGGTTTGGACTACTGCCTACATTTTTCAGACCCTCAGTGACTTTATTTCTAAAAATCTCCTGTTGGGAGATGTTCTTATTGTCCCCACCAACAGAGATATGATGCGATATCCGCCCTTGAATACATGGATGAGATGTCAGGCCATGTGTTTAGGGTACCATAACAGCAGGCAGTCCATTGCTAATTTGCTAACATGTTGCACAACTGCTGTCATGCGCCTGCATATTATCTCACAGATTTCCATCCTCCCCACAAACTGATATTTATAAATTTATAAGTTATGTGGTTAAAAAAACATTTTTAAATTCCTGAATATGATTCAAATGCTTGAATAGTTATACTCTATTACAGCTGCAGGCTGCAGCAATTCAACAATAAACCTTTTAGGTAGGCCTATTTCATTAAAATTCATGCACATGAAAATTGCCCTTGACTTTCAGTGGCTCCATTTTATCATTTTACAGTCCCATCAGATCTGTATGGTACAATGTTACACTATATTGGCAACAGAAACAGATTTAACTAGTCTGTGTAGATCACTCACAGCACAGAACTTGTAACAACAAATAAACTCCATAGAGGGATCCCATAATGTATTATTTCAATGCATCAAAGATGTTTCAAGCATCTCAACTCCAAAGAATCTCCAACTAAAGTCTGACAAAGACGGAAGAGGAATATAGATAATAGAAAGTAAACTTTCAGTGACTCACCACGTCCCAGCTGAAAAAACTGATAGGGATTATCATCACAGGTCAACCTTTGCAATTGTCTCAAGGACCACTGCGATCCATTGAGTCCCACTGTGTTAATAACTTTGACCTTTTTTAAGTGAGACCCATTCCTCTCAAGCAAAATTGCCTCAATCCACTCTGTATGAGGCTCAGCTGCTGCCTGGGATCATGGGCTCCAAGTAGGTGCAATGGGAAATACTCCAACTGAACTACTACTTGATCAACAATAGGTTCAATCATATCATATGAATTCCATCAAATTCATGCAAAAGAAAAACAGAGTAATACATAGTTTGCTTATAACAAGTAATTTAAAATGATAGTTCTGACTTCTTTTAAGAATGCTATGTATTCCTAAAATCTATCTACATGTTCTGTTATTTATAAATGGGGTTGTATCAGATATTTTTTTGACCTACTAGAGTGCCCCTTCGTAAGCAAACCTGAAAGAGAGAGTTACCTGCCAATCTCTTCTACAAAACGGACTACTTTTTCATTAAAAAAAAGAAACTTCAGAATCAGAAATGAAGTGAGATACAAAAAGCGGTTGTGACTTCATATTACCAAGATTTTTTTGACAGCAGTCATTAATTTCATTCCCATTTATAGCCTGAGTTGCAAACAGCAGCAAGTACCTACAATACCAAGGGAGGAATAATCTTTCCGCAAGTGACATCCTTCAATGAGATGAATTATGCATTGGAAGAAAGAGCCCCAGAGTCAAGTTGACGACAGAAGACAAAAAAATAAAAAAAAATTCTGAGCAAGAGTGTTTTCATTTCAATTTTGGGGCGCACATTCAGTATCAGACTCTGAAGCGCAAAAAGTGTGAGCATTTCAGAAACAAAAATGAAAGCCCATTTTGCCTCACTTCAACCACAAGATTGCACCAATACAGAAATTCCATATTAATTGTGCAAGTATTATAGTGTTTGCCAGTAGGCTACAGACAATGTGGAATGTAACTAACAACAAGTATTGAAGAACCTTACTTAAGTACATATTTGAGGTATTACTTGATAGTTTTCTTTTCATATGTCCTTCTTCATCCACTCCGCATTACAGAGGGAAATATTGTATATTTTACTACACTACATTTATTTGACAGCTTTAGTAACTAGTTACTTTACAAATTATGATTTTTGAACACAAAAATTTAATGTACATCCGAAACAATTAGTCGATAAATCAATTCATTTATTAACATAAAAAATCAACTATTTTGATGATTGCTTATGTAATGCAAAAACATTTCATTGTTCCAGCTTATCAAATATGAGGATTTGTTTAATTATTTTTAATAATGTTGATGTTTGGACTGTTGGATGGATGAAAAAAGCATAGTGAAGGTGCCACTTTGGGCTGTGGGTAAAAATTTTCAGTCAATCAATTTATCTCTAAAGAAAATAATCATCAGATAAATCCATAATGAAAATAATCAAAGTTACAGCCTGATACAAATCCTTCAAAGATAAATTCTGCTTCAACTAATTACAACAGTAAAAGCCTGCTTTTATATAAATGCACAACTAATAATCTAATGATATGATATGATATGAACAGTCACATACAGATCATGTTTCTGTTCTGTTTCCTGAAAATGCTTACATAATTTTACTTAAATAACATTTTCAATTCATGCCATTTAGTAATTTTAAAGGGTGGTATAAGACCTTTTACTTAAGTAAAGGACCTTGAACCTTCCTCCTCCACTGAGTAAGAAAATCTGAACAGCTGTCCAGTTTTAACATAAAGCTGCATAGTAATACTGTCTTAAGTTTTTCCGCCAGTTGAACTGATATTGTACATGCTTAGCATTTAACCAAAACACTCCACTCCAACAGTTTTTCTGTAAGTCACTATTGTGTTTCTGTCTTCACTTGTCTGTGTTGTCGGTCTTATATATACTATACTGTATCTGGTGTAACATTAAGTTGAAGAATATGGAAGGGTGTACCACATTTTTACTTTAAGAACTTTTTCTTTTGTCAAGTGGTTAAGATGTAAACGTGTTTCATAACTGAATAATAATGTATCAAGGTCCAACAGTAGTCTGCATTAGGGTAATACTTCTTCACACTGAGTCACGCTTTATTAACCCATATCTTTCATCAGTCTTCTTTCATGAGGGCTATGTGGTTAAAGATGAATCTCACCATTAGCTATTTGTAAGAATTCCAGAATATTTCTTTTCTTTGGCAACAAATCAAATAATAGGTTTTAACACTACACTCTATGCTCTATAGCTTATTAAGAATGTGCATTAGCATTTCATTATTATGCCATGACATCAGTGTGTTCCTTTCATTCTACTATCAAATGAGAGGCCGACAGCTTTTATCATGCATTTTATTTATCGTTATTATGAATGTGGTGACTCAACATACAGTGCTTCTGTGTGTTCACACGGTCCTGCTGGTCCTCATTTGTTGTTTGGTTGTATACATGCAACTAAGTAGCTACATTAACCTTTGTGTGTGGATGTGAGTTTCTTCCAAACTCTTTATTCACTCTCAGACAGTAATTCTTTGCAAATGTGATTATATGTGAGAACTCATCAATCCATGAACATAAGACAGATTCCCTGGAGCAGTAGATTACAGCCAAATGAGTCAGTCTGTGGTAGAAAAAAACAGCACCAAGGAACTCTACCCACTACCCAACTACCACTTTGTTCGTGGCTCAGTTGCCAGCTGAGAATGAGTCATCTGTTATTGATGCTTGTGTACCCTGAGCTGAAGCTTTATGGACAGCCACTGGACTGAGATCCTCACATGAGTCAGTCACAGTGGCCTCATTTATCATTCTTGCGTAGAAATGGGCGTATATGTTGGTATATGATTATGCTTACACTCCTCTCACCACATGAAGCTGTGCGTACCTTTGAAATCCAGGCGTACGCAATACCTGCCCTTGATAAGAAACATTTAGAAACATTTTATTATTCTCTTCAAAATGTTGAGCATTTTGAATGCGCATTTGGGTGCTGACTTGTGGCTGGTTCTGTGAATCTGCAGCATGCATTTTTCCGTTTTTAGGCAATAATATAGTCAGTTTGAGAGTGGAGATTGAAGTGTAGATTGTCTGGCTTTCCCTAACTTTATTCAAGTATTTCAGATCCTGAACCCAAACTATATCCTGCTATTAAAGGCACCCTGTTTTTGACTGTGATAGAATTTATGGAGCAATATTTTCAAGAGTGGGTCCTCAATTTTTGCTTGTTCAATTGATTGTATTTATTTCTATTAATTACACTGAATGTGAACAGATGCCCGCTTGATTTACAAGAAAACTCCACAGGGCATCATACGTGTTTTAGTTGCCCAAACCTAACCCTACTGTGATGAATTAACAACAATCTTTGGTAATACGGTTATGTACAGCACATAGCAGATTTAAAAGCACTCTATGTGCATTTGCAATGCACAGTATTAGCATTAGGATCATACTACTTGGTTGACTGCATCTGATTTGGCCGTTTAGTAACTTACCTACTAAAGCATGCATTTTACCTCCCAACATGACACATAGCAGGATGCAGGAAAAAACAAGAAATGCGTGATTAGCAATGACCTACCGGCATTCATACCATGAATGTCCGGTATGGAGCTCTGACCCCAGATGAATGCAATCATCTGATTCCCTAAACAAGACGAGAATAGCATATGATTGTAATCATGAATATAAACCCTGATCTGGCCGAGCTATAATCATATATATATATATATATATATATATATATATATATAAACACTGGCACCACTATATATAGTGGTGCCAGTGGTAATCGGAGCACTGGGGGCTGTGACCCCCAAACTGGGGGAGTGGCTTCAACGGATTACAGGTAAAACATCAGAGATCTCTGTCCAGAAGAGTGCAGTCCTAGGAACAGCTAGGATACTGCGCAGAACCCTCAAACTCCCAGGCCTCTGGTAGTTTTTGCAATGAAATTGTGAGAATGAGTGAAAAGTGCAAATGTAGATGGGATTTTTTTTAAACTTTAGAATAGTTAAATAATAATTTACACGTATTTAAACACTAGCCTTTTTTATTCCTAAAATATGTTCTTAAATCACACACACAGTTCAATGTCATGTAAACAAGACAGTATACGCTTGCTACTTTGTGAAAAACTACATTAATGTTACCTCAAAGATGCATATTTACCAACTTACCATGATTCTTTTGTAATTGACTGGGATGCAACAGCCTGTGTCACAGTGATTTGTCTCATCTGACTTCTTCCATGTGTTTCTGCCATTTTTCCTGCAAATGTTCTGCAGCGACAACGTGTTTCTCAAAAGACGATTTTCTTTTATGTCCGACCCCAATACTGTGCTTTTTGCAAAACAGTTTACCCCACACTTTTGTAAAGAAGATCTGGATACTGTTTTTCCTGGCCATTTGCTGTTATTTTGGTAAGCAAATATGAGACATTGTATGGTTAACTCCACAACATTTATTTTAAAGACAATGTTAACACTGTTAACAGTTACTTTGCAGCTTCTGAAAAATTATCAAGTAATTGTTGTCTGTTACACCTAAAGTTATTATCTAAAGTACAGAACACAGGAACACATTACATTGTGTGTATATATATATATATATATATATATATATATATATATATATATATATATATATATATATATATATATATATATATATATATATATATATATATATATAATTTCATTTATTAACACATCATATTCTAACACAGTAATTAGTATCATTTTTTCTTGTTTCAGGACATAGACAAAAATATTACTTGAGAGATTTGTTTTAAGGGCAGTTAAATGTTCTTCTAGAAAGAAGATTGGGTTTTTTGCAGATTAATCCCTCCAAAAATATAAAAAGTAGTCAGAGTCCCCTCCAGCTAAATAAATAAAGCTGCTTATACATTAATGCATCAGAAATAATCTACGAGATATATAACTATTATATTAGTCTATTATACTAGTTTATTCTGCATAAAGAGTATGTTAAAGTAAAAGCGTGTAAGTATATTTTGTAGATATTTTTGCACACTATATTTTAAAATGTTGTATTGTTACTTTTAATCAAGTAAATGGTCCAAAAACTTCTTCCTCCACTGATAATATACCTTTGAAGTACCTCTCTGATGATAACACATATACAAGTTTTACTTGTAACTACTAAGGAGAAGACCCAAATGACAGAGGAGTGGGAGAAAACATAAAAGAGAGACAAGAGGAGATATGAGAGGGGGAGATAAGGGAAGACAGAAGAGAGGTAGTGGGGAAAAGAAAGCAACAGAAAGAAATACTGAGCCAGTGACATCATTATTACCTTCACTGACAGGTGTCATTACATTTTTTTATATTCCTCTCCTACTGGGTCATAGGCTATGGCTCAATCACATAACATCAGCTGTATATCTCCCCTTGTTCATCTCCTCTGTCCTCATCCCCATCCATCCATCCTGATTACACCTCTAATGGCTCCTCTTCACAGCAGCCACCAACTGTAATGGAATTATGCTTGAATGAACAGCCGTGTCTCTCCACTTCTCTCCTTTTCTCTCCTTCTGTCTTCCTTTTCTCTCTCTCTCAACACACACACTTCTTCCAATTTTCATTTACAGAAAGCTGTTTGCACATTAAATACTCCAGTGCATTCAACACAACTGGGGCGCATAAGGAAAAAGGAAAAAGCATTACTGTCAAATTTTTGGATTTAGAGTATTTATTTGATATGCCTTAGTCAGAAGCGGGAAGAGAATAAATGCTGCATAGGCCCCTCACGTTCATCCAGTGTGTGAAACCCTCCATTCAATAGGAAAGATTGTTCATCCTCTCCTACTTTGCCCTCTGCTTCCACAAGAAAATGCTTTTGTAATCGCTCACATTTAGCATTATTCTTCGATTTCACCCCCCACCCTTTGTGCGTCTGTCTCTGTCTCTCCAAGTCTGTATTGTGACACTGTAGCGTAGTCTCCTCTCTCCTCAGGGAAAATCATCCTTCCATCGTCCAACCCTGCCAGCCTTATCAGTGACAGGGGAGAGATGAATAAGAGATCAAAAGAACCTTTTCTCTCCCTTTTTTCACACTGTCAGGTTATATTTACTCGGTGTCCCAGTAGCTTGGTGCAATGCCGCACACACCAATTACACATGATGTGCGTTTTCATTTCTGGGACCTAGGGTGGTGCACTTGTGTTGTTGTCAAAACCTTTCTACCAAACATGTTCAAGAGCAGAACAGGAACGTCCCTATGTGTAAATATTCCCCTGAAGTCCAAAAGTTGTGGTTTTGAAATAACGTGATTACATTGGAGTTTAGAGTTAAGCCTTAGTTTTAGAGCCTTTCACAGAAGTTTGCATAGTCTGTTTCACAGCCAGTCTTTACTCACTATATCCCTCAGGGTATATTTTTTACAGCACACTAAGGCCAAAATGTGTTAACGTGAATTGATATAATTGACAGAAAAGTATCACTAAGCTACTGTTACCTCATGTGAGACCAATTATCATCTTGAACCACAAATGGACAGCTTGTTTGGTGGTGCGATTCATCCACGTATTCTCTGCTGGTTCAAACAAACCCTGCTGCAAAAGAATCCCCAAATCCCACACACAAATGATTTAAAAGGAAACAATAGCTAACAGCAGCAGGGAAGCCAATGTAATGATCCATGTCTATAAACAGATGCCTCTTTTCATTTTTTTGTTGATAAAAATCCATACCTTCACTGCGGTCACCACATCTCCCAGCACTGCACATGTGATGAAGTGCCCTCTGTCATTAAAACAGGATCAAGGTTAATAACTAATCCTTGTTAAAACAGTCAATTTAGTTTTGCAAAACTAAAGCAGGCCAAGATTCCCTGTGTGTGTGTGAGTATTTACTCAGCCCCCATTACAATGTACTAAAACCTTGGCTCTGATGTTGAGGACTGGCAATAACCCACCACTTAATGAGTAAGGCCTACTGCTGCTCCTGCCAGGCGATAATCTTCCCTTGGCATAACCAAATCAAGCACAGAAATGTTCTTATCAGGAAGGAACAGCAGACACCCCCCCCACCAAACACCCAACGGACCCCCGACTTAATTGATTTTCATCATCCCAAGGCTGCTCATTCTGTGCATCAGACTATTTTATTTACTGGACTGCTTGTTTGGGTGCTAAATTGTTTTTTGCCTGCTTTCTTGCCCACTTGATTTGATGATGCAGTTCAGACCTTGAAGGTGGCTGTGCAAAAATAGCCTAGATGTGAGCATTTTTTGTTATATTCACTTACTCTAATGTGTGCTTTAACTTTTCTTCAAACGGGTTTTAGTGCAATTAAATTTGTGGGAAGATTGCTTACAAAGTAACCCTCCCTCATCAAACTGCTGTACAATGAAATCATAACTAAATCCTTGTTCATGTAGGCGTTATTTGTTTTGTCCCAGCAGAAGAATCCCAACAGATTCTACACTGGATGAGCTAATTTGAAATAATGCAAGTGGACTTTAAATTATATATTTTTTGTGTATGTCTTTACAAGGTTCAGTGATGATTCAGTTGTAGGATTCATCATAACAACTATAATCACTAAGACATATATCATGTTTGCAGGCTGCAGTATGTGGACTAATCTGTATATATATGAAACCTTTCAGAAAAGAGGGTTAAATAACTCTCTGTGAGCTCTTTCACAGAAGTTCTTTTGACCAATTTTACCTGGCCTTTATGTCTAATTTGCCAAGCATTTTAGTTACTTATTGATCTAAAACCATTAGATCTAACAAAACAAAGCTCATCAGCTTTGCTTTGTGGTCCAGTAAACCAGTGTCTGCCATGATTTTCTGTAAAGTATGAGTCTTCAAGCAATGGAGCTTTTCAGTGTTAAAATAATTCTGTGTTCCTCTCAGTATCATAAAAGTTATTCAAACTTAAGTGGTACTGTAAGAATCTATGTGTTATGACCCTAGGGTCATTTGTCTGGTTTGGGGGGTGTTCCTTCTCTCTCTCTACTTTCTCAGGTAGTGGCCCTTCACCTCCTGTCTCTGTTGAATGAGAGAGTGACAGCAGGTGTGGCTGATTACCACTCAGGGCCTGGAGGTAAAGAAGGCTTGGGTTTTTTTCACAACAGCAATCCAGCTGCAATACAGTGAGCAGATCGCTGTCATCCAGCCAGCCCAACGGACAGTGGACCGGACAGCAGACCATTTAGCCAGTGGGTAGAACAACAGTTCGGGGTGTGAGGCTGAGCTCCATGAGTCAAGAACCATGTGTCTGGGTTTGCTTCCTCAGTGGAGGGAGGACTTTAATTGCATACTTGTTTAGACAGTGTAGAACATAGCCCCTTTTGTTTTTTAACCTGTGTTGATTATCGCTTCATGCTTCATCCTTTTATTCTTTTGAGAGAATAGTTTTGTGTTGGTTTACACTTTTGTCAATATTGTAATATATAATTTTTGGTTTGCAGATGACCCTGGTTTCCTGTCCTCTTTTGCCCTGGTTTTATTCTAAACATTGTTGATCCTCTTTACCATCCGGAGGAACATAACACTATGTGTTGTAAGACTTTTTTTTACCAAGAAAATACACAAGATAAGTTATTTTGTGTAAAAATGTAATTACTTTTGTTTAACAACTTAATAACATTCAAATGACATCAAGTGGCTTTGGGGCTGCAGTATAAATATAACCTGAGATCTCATTTGGTCTCTGCTTTCTGGTAAAACTGGCAAGTGATCTTGCGGCTGTTTCTGAGTTAATTAATTAGGTAAACATATGTTTTTGTGCTTAAACTCTGTTTGGTGAAAGTGTACTGACTAGTCACTCAAATACATTCTTAGTAGATATTTGTTCTCTCAGAAAACAAATAACCAGTGTAGACTAAACACATTTTCAAAATGTCAGATGTCTTCAGTGGCCCATTTAGTTGATTTAACTTTAAGAAGCTGGATAATTGTTTCATTGCTATGTAGACAGTCTTCTCTGTGGGTTCAGCTACTTAACTGCCCAAGAAGATTTGTTTCCTGGAATGGTTTTTTATGGTTTTTAATTTCAGTTCCAAGTTTGTCAGATTGACTGTGCAACAGACTTGTCAGCAGAAGCCCGTCAGCTCCTGCATTCCTTACCCTTTGACTCGCTTTACCAATGTGGAAAATAATGCATAAAAAAGTGAGAGAAAAGCAGGTTACAGTTTGGCATTCTGTTGTGTACCTGAAGTGAATTTGCATGCACAGGGATTTATGTTTTGTACCACTGATTATCCACACACAGTGTCAAGGCAAGGCGCCACCTTCAATCCAAAATATTAATATACCTTCAATACAGTATATCCCCAAATACATTTGTCAGTGCTGAAGCATTCATTGAGTAGAGATCTTTTCTTTGTACACTAAATATGTGGTGAGTGTTAAATATTGTTTGCAGACAAATTCAGTACATTCAGATTACTCCCCTGTAGCTAATGCATATTATAATTATTGTTGAGATTACTGAAAAAATGCAAATAATATTAATAACTTGCTGTCTTAAAGATATCAGACATTTTTCCAGCTAGCAATGACCAATGGCTGGCTGATCAAGCAAAAGCAATTGCTATGGATATTGTGGTTTGGGTAAGGCAGCCATCTAAGCTTCTTGGACTTAGGTTTGTGGCTGAAGAGATCCCATTTTTGTTTTCATTTGCTCTCATGAGGGGAAAAAATACCAGTATTTGCAAGGTAGAAAGCAAACTATAGGTGATGAAAGACACCATGTGCTCATTCTGTCCCTCTGAGAAAGCATACAACAATTGACTGAGCAGTTTGTAACTTTACCTGTGATCAAATGAGTGTAGTTTAAAAGCACCCCCCATCTGCGCTTGATACTTGAAGTGCAACTTTTATCTTCCCTGAGCATCCTAATCACCTCTATATTTAGAATAGATTTTTTTCCCTTTTCCTCTATAATTTGTGTTCAATTTCCATCACTTGGTATTATAACAGTTGACTGCATGTTTTCACTTATCCGCAGGCAATATTATAGCAATTACATTCAATTGTGTATAATGAATCCACTCATCTAACATACAGTACAGTAAGACTATTCGGGTATTTTTTTCACTTTGACTGACCACCCTTAAGAATACACATTGTAATTTGAAAGTGCACAATCTTGCATCATGGAAAATTTCACACACTTCCTCTTTAAGTTTAAGGCTGTTACTCAGTTTGCACTATAACAGTTTTAACCCCAAAGGTGGAGTAATGCAGTATTAATACCTGACAACCTGACATATCCTGGTTTCTGCAGTTGTGTCACTGTGTGCCTGAACAGCTGGTAAGCAGCTCTGCAGCCCCACAGGGAAGAGTCCTGTCCTCTTTCATGTTCGCACTGTGCACTACAGACTGCAAATGCAACCAGGAGTCATCACGTCTTCTGCCTTGGATGACTCTGCAGTAGTGTCAAAGCTGAGCAGGAGTCTTAAGTACAGGGCACTGAAGAACTGTTTGGTTGAGTGATGTGGTGTGAGCCATATACAGCTCATTGTGGAAAATAAGAAGATAGTGGACTTGAAAAGAACTATGGCCCAATAAACTCCTGTCATCATTCTTAATGTCTCAACAGACATTTCTTCCATGTGTCTTTGTGAAATATATGTTCTGAAATATATTCTGCAGGCTTGATGTAGTAGGGTCCTATACTTGAAGGGCTTACGTTAGTTTGGTAACGGCTGTAACTGGTGAGCTAGTCAGGCACTAGTCAGTCCCAATAGCTACCTGAGCTTCATTCTTTGTTCTCTGTGCTGTGACATTACTCCGGTAGGTCAATTTGCAGGTCAAAGTTCACCAAAGTTGACCTCAATATGAAAAAACTAGAGTGGCATTCTTTGTATTTTGTAGGCTACAAGTAATGTTGTGTTTATTGGTTTAGTCACTGCAACAACAATCTGCAATTGCAGGGTATCAAAGAGGCATGACAGTAAATTAACCCAAACTAAGGCGTTAATTGGATGACTGCCAAGAGATGGCACATAGCCAGTGTTGAATTGCTGTAGCTTCATTGTGCTTTTTGCATTTTCATTACTTGATCTATATGCCTTTTTCTAATTATTTTTGCACATTTTATGATAAAAGTTGTGCAATTCTTAAACATATTACTCCAGCTAACATTTTTATAATTGAATTTTAGAGGGAACTGTTAACTGGGCCACAGTCCTGGTCCCTCGAGATATCTTGAAAAAGACCAAATATTGGTATTAGTATTGAGAGAAAAACAGTCGCTCCAAATTTAGAAAGTCGTCACTGACTGGCTGATGGCAGGGTTTAACAACAAACAAATATAAGCAGCATCCGGTCTGTTCAGCCAAGTATAAATTATTCAAACTGGTCTATTCTCTGTTGGCATTGTATATTGGAAGATGGAAGTCAAGATAGAAGGCCAAATATATTGAAGGGAGTCAATGATTTTTGGAGAGCAAATCCTTTCACCTTTGGCCTGCTCCTTAACTCAAAGATTTACAGTATTTGTACAATGATTGATTTTTTTTTTTTTTACCAAGACACAAAGATGAAAGAGTTGGAGTCTCTTTCATCCATGGCCACTCATCCCCCTTATTTCAAAATACCTTTTTACCTTCCTCTCTAGCCAGAGATGGATTCAGTGGGTTGACATCTGTCCTGGCCTATCTGCCATCAAATCCAATAGCTGTAATATTTCAAGCAGCAAGACTGCGATATTATGATTATTACGTATAATTTTCGTTCTTCTCTTTGGTTCTGTCTCTTTGGTTTCACCTGAAAGAGCACTGACATGTGCTGAGTGAAGTAGTAGAATTTCATCTCCCGTTTTTTATTTTTCACACACATTACTGCATAGCACCACAGGAGACATTCTCTCTCTCACACTCCAACTGATCCTTTTCCAGAGCTCTAGGGTCACACAGTGGAGTCTCATAAAATTCTGCGAAATGATAACAAACTTTCAAATGCAGATTACATGCTGCAGACACAAATTTTGTACACATTACATTCCTCCACCATGATTTAAAGGCTGATTATCAGAGAGAGGGGAGGCAGGCCACCAAATATTATTTCGAGACCAGGTTTCCCACACAGAATACAGAGTGTATGAGAATATATGGCACACAGGTGCAGCGATAGTGATGACGTAGG
Organism: Lepomis macrochirus; assembly: GCA_024633595.2. Lineage (NCBI taxonomy): Eukaryota > Metazoa > Chordata > Actinopteri > Centrarchiformes > Centrarchidae > Lepomis > Lepomis macrochirus. The sequence goes on from JALXJV020000019.1 coordinate 21,380,323, forward strand.
CTGGTGTTGGTGCATGCTGGTGGTAAACATCACTGAATCGTTGTTGGGTAACTAGTAACAGTAACATCAATTGCATTAAGGTTTGTGCCACTGGCAAAATCACACACAAAAGATAATTGTAGTAACAGAAGTAGATAGACTGCAATTGTTTGCATGAAATGTGTCAGTTTAGAAACCTACATCTTCAGATGTAATAAAAGCAAAGCAAAAGTAAGCCAAAGCAAAAGCTTGAATATAAAAGGGAATAAGGCTTCCCTTATTAATACAGTCTGATCATTTATAGTCACGGCCAAAGAGGAGAACAGCTGATGTGGTTTGGAACCCCAGAGATTTAATGAAAATAAGTTACATTAAAACTTAGGCTACACCACAGGTACATGGATGTCCCAGTAGGGGGTAAAGAGTATTAATGGAATTATAAGACAGTACAAGAACTAGTATTTATGGATTACCTCCTTTCTACTTAAATCCCAATCCCCCAAAGAGGTACAGATTGGATTTAAACCACTTTGGGAGTTGAGCCCTACATGTCATATAGTATTAAAGACCTTATGTTCTTTGTTAGGGCAATAGGCTGACATACTTTTGCGCTTTTTGGTAGGTAAGCTTGTTTGATGCCATGCTGCACAATTAGTTGAAAAGAAAGGGAGACTAAGGAAGCAAGAGGAAATACATGAAAAAGGGTAAGGGACCAGTGTTGACTACAGAGGAAGATGAAGTTGCAGGTAAACAGGTTGATTTCTGCTGCCTGCATGTTTAAATAAGCCTTTTATACTAACTGTCTATGTGCTTTTCTTTTATGATGTGTGTGTTCACTGCTTCTCTCATAGCTCCAAAAGAAAGGGTTCATTGGTGGGTGGAGCAGCATATACTTGCAGAGGTGCCCGGGAGCATTGCCCAAGGGAGGCCTGCGGATAATTACAAACCATTCAACAAACACAGCTCTAAAGCTCACTGAGAAATCCTGATGGTGAGCCAATAGGCAAACAGAACTCTAACGAGCCAGAGATGGCAAAACATGGAGTACATGAGTCAGACAACATCAGCTACCGGATTGGAAACATAGATCGAAGTTGCAAAGGCAACAAAGGAACTCCTGACTCACTGAAGACGATGAGCCAAGATGAAAATGACAACAGCAGGGCCCAAAATATGATCAATCTTGTAATACTGTAAACCATCACAGCTAAAGAACATAATCATAGTAGCTTGTAGACTAAAAGGAGGACAGTAAAGAAGAGGGTATGCTGGTCACCATATTTTCAAGCTCATAAACATTACAATTACTTCTGTGATCATCATCAGCACCACTTATGAAATTCCATCTCCCAGATTTAACTCTAATTACCCCCATTAGTAAATGTCACCTCTATCTGCGACCAGGCTCAGCGTACTCACTGGACCCTCACTTCTCAAGAATGTGTTTTTGCAAGTTGTGTGTGTGTATGTGTGTGTGTGTGTGTGTGTGTGTGTGTGTGTGTGTGTGTGTGTGTGTGTGTGTGTGTGTGTGTGTGTGTGTGTGTGCAGTGTTTGATGAAATAGCTTTGCCCCACAGGGTTGATATTCTAACTGAAAAAGGGAGAGGGCACAGCGAAGAGCTCTGCAAAGAATCCTATGTATCAGTAACCTCAATCATGTCCTACACCTATGGCTAACCTCGGGCTAAGTTAGGGAATTAACAGAGCAGCCAGCGAGAGATGCAACACTGCCTTTGACTTTGCACTTCAGAGGTGAGAGCGCTCTGCCCCTCCTCTGGAGATGTTTGAGAAAGACCATCGTTATACATTAATAACACCAGAGATTTCTCCCTCAGCCTGCACAGCCTCTGTTTGTGTCCCCTATTGATTTTTTCACTGAATTCTTTTGACGAGAGTATTGGGACTGACACTTTGATTACGTTTACCGTTATTTGGTATATGTTTGTGTGTGCACTTGTGTGTTCGTGCATGAATGTAGGTTTGTGCAGGCGTGCCAATGTACAGTGAATGTGCTTGTATGCAATGTGTGTATTTTTATTATTCACTAGGTTTAAACCGCTGTTCATTTCCTATACTTGTTGAGTATACCTCTCTGACTATGCATTATCCCATATGCAACTTAATGCCATTTGAAGAACAATACAGTTTGCACGATCTGTGCTATTATTCATTAAAGTATAACTCATTATTTCCCACCCTTTTCTTTCTTCACACATTTTTTCTTGTTCTTTTTTTTCCCTTTTGTCTTTTTTGCAACTCCGTCGTTTTGCAAATTATAGGCTTGGCATTTTGGGAAGGGCAGTTCACCCTGTTGGTTCTTCACAGCTCTGTGCATTTGTCCTGCTGCCACTTCATGCGTAAAAATTCAAACCAACACAGCCAAGGGGGAAAAAAATCTCAGACAGCAGCATTGAACCAAGTACAGAGCTTGAGCAAAGTGTCACACAAAATACAAACACACATGCTTGTTTGGACATCAGGACACATAAAACAGCAAAGCCAATAAGGGGCTGTATTGTCTGGGCTAATTGTAGAGATAAGCAGCTCTTCCTGGGAGACTATTTCTCTGAATGTTTCTGGCTGATCAGGTTTCAATGACATTCAAAGATGGTCCCAGAACTGAGCCCGCACTAAAAACACACTCCTGCAAGCACACACATTAGTAGACAAAGACATGACCACCAGCTGGTGTGACCAAGGTTCTACCTATAATGGTTTGCTCTGCTATATATTTGGTAGTCCTCCATTACATCTTACCCCCTGATATTAAAGTCATGGCTCATTCATTGTCAAATAAATTGCTATATTATTACAATATTTGTCAAAAGCCCAGAAGGATAAAGGCCAAATTGAATATCACTGTAGTTTGTCAGCATATGTGCAATGTTTGCACATTCTTCTTTTTTCATCAAATAGGAATCACAACCTCTGGGCTTAAAAAGACATTTTGTGTTGACTGCCTTTTGTTCCAGTAATCAGAATCAGAATCAACTTTATTTGCCAGGTATGTGTACACATACATGGAATTTGACTCAGGATTGTACATTGCTCACGATGTGCTTACTTATACAATAATACAATAATAAAATCACACACAGGCTACAGTATAGAGAACACATACACTGTATACAAAAACAATATAGACAAATATAGTGCAATGAGCAGAGTGCAAAGTATGCAAGAGTAAATTATTATGTACACATCAGAGGTGGATGAGGTATACAGGTACACATACACACACATGCATACAAGTACACATGTATTATGTGCAGGTATTATGTACTTGAGGTAAGTGGATTTGGTATACGGTATATGCAGTGTACAATATGACAATATGAACAGTATGAACAGCTCTTAAATAGAGAACTAGGCTGATCAGAGGCAGAGTTTCTGGGTTGTTGCACACTGTGAGACAAAAATCAGCTGTTCATCAGAGTAATGGCTTGTGGGAAGAAACTGTTCCTGAGTCTGTTGGTTTTGGCGTACAGTGCTCTGTAGCACCTACCAGAGGCGAGAGGCTGGAAGAGGTTGTGTCTTGGGTGAGATGGATCTGCAGTGATCTGGAAATGTATATGTCCTCATTGGGGAGAAGGTTGGCAACGTTGATTTTTTCTGCAGTCCTGATTGTCCGCTGTAGTCTTCTCCAAGTCCTTTTTGGTGGCAGATGCAAATGAGACAGAACGTACAGAGGACAGACTGGATGATGGCTGTGTAAAAGTGGATCAGCAGCTTCTTAGGTAGGTTGAGCTTCCTGAGCTGTTGCAGGAAGCACATCCTCTAAGCACAAGTTATGTCTGTTTTTGCATGTGATGTATGACATACTCATGTGTTTCTCTGATTCACAACAAATAGGGTTTATGTAAATATAAATTACCATGTCTCAAGAACCTTTTCCAGTCAATGATGACATTTACAAAAATTGGGAAAGCAAAACATTAACATATGTGAAAAAAACAGAGATATGACATAATGTCACTGTTAAAATGAAAAAAGTATGAATATACACATCATTTATACATAAAGAAATGTCTGCACTTGCCGCACTTACAGTGTTACACATTTACGCTTGCATGCGCATACTCATGCACATATCTATACTACCTACTGGTTATGTAGTCATATATGTACACACTAAAAAAAGTATATTACATATGTAATTTTGAGTGCACTTGACCATTTGCAGACATAATATGTTATAAATATGATTACGACCTACAAACATAAGTGTAAACGAAAACTAAGCAAACAGAAGGGGGACATTGAATAAGAGCAGTAAAAGAAGAGGTTTAATTCCATAGGTCTAAACCCTATGTAAACCGTATTACACCAACATCAGAGGCATTTCTTTTCTTTCCAACCCTTTTATGATTATTTAATTATCTTATGTTCTGAATTGAGGAAATTGATTCCTTTAATCAACATGATCCCTTATATTCAAGGAAGGTATGGCACTAATATTTAAATGTTTATTCTCAACAACAAGCAATAACAATATTTGAATTAACATGTGATTACAGTTAGGGTTGTTCATTTATGTTGCCCTGCCACTATCAGTCAAATCTGATCAAACTACATGCTAACTGGAAGGGCACAGGAAGGACACTTTGAGAGCACTAACCTCCACCAAGGCCAATAGTCCAGCCTTTTTTGATACACTCAATAATAACCCACTGGGAACAAATCTAAAATGTCAGTAAATCAAATAGCTTAATATACCTTACATCATAAAGTTGAGAAAAAATGAAGAACACACAGGTCATTACATTTAATTAGCAATTTGTGTTCCTAGATGGGCTGTCGTGTCCATGACAAACTATTCCACCTTAACAACATACACTCAATCCACAGGTGGATGTCAGACCTGCTGACTATGCACACTGTGTAGCTGTGACCCTATTTTGCAATACCCCCCTCACAATACCACTTTCTCAATGTAGGTTCATCACAGGGATGAGTAATCTCACTCCTGACTTGGTCCCGGCACTGGTGATTAGACTTCTCATCTGTCTATCAAACTAGCTTAACTGAGCAAAAACATTCTGGGCCACATTACTGTCAGATTCATTCTCTGTGTACACAAGGTCTTTGTGTGCTGCTGTGCTGTCTGTCACCAGGTACACTAGAAACTATTGAGGTGGGAATTGATTTCTGTAGGCACCTGTTGGTTAATTTATACCTGTTCAAACACAAGAGCTCTTATGTTAACCCAGCTGGCTTATTCAAGTTTCCCCTGACAACCCCTTCTAATAATCAATTGTTTAATACACCGTGAGAACATTTCCTGTTTGATGAAGAAAGGCCAAAAGAAAATGAACTTCTGTGACATGAATCTCAAACACAAATGACAGTCCGGTGCATTTTCTCCCATTATTTTCACTCTTGACTTATTGTAAAGTGGGTCTTGTATGCTACTGTGCTTAGCCTTGCTTGTATGCAGCTATGTGTGTTGTGATTGTTTACTGTATCTTGCATTGTCCTTTCACAACAATGACGTGTTTTACCTCAGAAGGTAGTGTCCACTTATCTCAGGGCTCAAATCAGATAAACTTGTGTAAATCTAGGAAAGGACTCTGGTGTTTTTAAAGAGGATTTCTGTGAAATAAATGAGGCAGTTGCCTCAGTTTAATATTCTGTTTCATCTTTTTTCTACTATAGTGTGAGGTTCCTCTGCTTTATACTCCCAAAACCTATGAAATGAAAACCTTGAAAAAATGAAAAAAGGCTGTCACTGGAATCAGAGGTGCTGGGTGATGTCACACCCAGTCCACTTTGAGATAATTACTAAAACTACTCATGTGTCCAGGTATAATTATAGTGTACACGCTGTGCTAAGTTTGTTGCAACCAATAGTAGATTTGTCACGTTTTTGTTCCTGCAGGAGGATTTTATCAGCAATGCCAAGATCATGTTACATTAACTCATTACACAGGCTGTAGTCCACACATCAGACATGCATTTGCCACAATCTGCTGTGCTCTGGGTTGCAGTGGAATAGGAGGATCCACGGTGCAGTGGAACTGAAGTAGCAGACGGGGTGGCAGTGGCACAGCAGTCGTGGGCAGGGCGGCACAGGAAAGGAGCGCTGCCTTGGAGCGCGCCGGGAGTACCGAGGGGACGCGTTGATTGACAGTCGGAGGCACTGAGCGCCCCGTGCGGCACACAAGCGGAGCAAGCTAATCTCTCCGTACCCGTCTTGTCAAAGGCATCTCTGTGAAATACCAGCCGGATCAGCCTGGCGCAATAAAGAAGAGTCTGTCCATCCAACGGGCTGCGTGCCGGAGTATTCTCGCCGAATAAACCAGTAAAAGGAAGACGGCGTCTCTGCAACCCCATCCCATCCTGTCTTTACCTGTTCACTGGACACATTCTGGGTTAACCTGGCTTCTATAAGTGTTCTGGAAACGGGAGTGGATGGACAAAAAGGTCAGGTTGCACTTTGCAATCTGAGCCAAAGAAGATTTGTTGATTCATTTTTTATGGAGTAAAAGGACTGCAGCCGGTGCTTTCTGGACCATTGTGGGGTTCATTTTTGTTTTCGTTAAATACAATATAATTGCAACGCGTTTGTAAGTCAAGTTACAAACCCTGGAACCTTCAAACACTGATTTTTATTCTTTTTAATTGGAATAACTATGAGATAATCAGGAGACTCACAGGAGGAATTTTAGTGCGTAATTTGTGCGGTGTGTGTTGTTGCTGAGCCGCAGAAGTAGTGGAGTCGCCCTTCTTTTTTAAAATACCGATTTTTTCCCATGGAGCCGGCTAAATCACAGGTAAAGACTTAAAAAGAGCGGGGTTCTTCTCTGTCGCCTGGAACAAACAGGCAGGTTTGATGTGCAGATTCTCCGTAGCATGGTAAAAGACCGATGGGGAATCATGAACAGCTCTTCTGAACTCGAAGATGGGACTCGGCATAAAAACCAGGTATGTTCTCACAAACTACAATTGGCTAGGAGGAGTGGTGCATCTGTTTGGCGCAGTGTTACCACGCCGGGTTTGGTGATGTTGCTCTAGGGCGAATCTCTACGCTGTAGAGACAGCTGCACTCATTTCCCGACTACTCGGGAACTGGCACTTCTGTTCCTGTCATAATGTCTAAAGCCACCCGCAGATCACACAGTCCCTATGGCTACTTCTGTTTAGCGTGCCACGCTTTACCGTGTTAGTTAGACTACTTGGGATACAAATAGATGACCTGAGATAAATAATGGTAAAATCATGGCAGGAGATTAGTGTGAATCGGCCGATAGTTTTTTTGCGCATCTCAGTTCTTCACCAATTATTCTAATGTTACCATCCCATGACGCCTGGTCTGTACTTGAACCGAACGTCTGGAAATCACATATGCGTTGTTCAGAGTATGGAAACATGGCACACAGACATCCTCCGAGCTATTAACACTGCAAGCTCTTTAGGCAGTCTCCCGCTCGGATGAATTGAGACAGGAGTTGGCGTGCGCTGTGTTGCAGTCAGACAAGCCCACTTTGGGGAATAGTCAATGTGTTTTCACAAGGTCAGTAGAGGGGTATTGACAGCCCATGAGGGAGACGGCTGGTTGGCAACACGGATCGGATTTCGGGGCACTGAAAAATCTTGGCGCCCTTTGGAAACACACAGAATGACTTATCTAAGGGGATGGACTTAGTCAGTATAAGACATCACTGGAAAAATAATGTAAAGGTGCTGACGTGAAAACGCCCCCAGAGCCATTGCAAATGTTTTGTCATTAAAGGATATCAGGAATTTTACAGTTACATTTCATTTTTGAAATAAGAACTTTGCACTTAACTGTACAGTCCTTGGTTTGCTGAAATGCCCAAATGATTTTACCTGTTGTGAAGAAAAGGCATCAGAAGGGAATATAGATAATAGGCTGCACTTAAAAAACAAAAACAGCTTGGGGTTCCAGATAGGCTTTCACTACAGTAAAATCCAAAATACATTTGTTTGCACTCAGTTGTTTTTAGATTACAGGAGCCAATTTGTGTTGCGTAATTCACAAGGTTTAAGGTAAAAGGAAACATATTGTGGCACATTTGAAGCAATTTACAAAGCTTGACAGGAATCAGACGATGTGTGGCTTCCTGTCTTGTTCTTCAGTACATTTCATGGCTCAGTGAGTCCTGGACATGGTACTCTGAACCGAGCCTGTGTTTGGGTCCTCTGTAAAGTAGGCTATAGTTACATTAGTAGACTATCGATTAATACAAGGCTCTAGTTAATATTTCATACATAACAGTTGGCTGGTTTTCATGTAAGCTTTATACTTTGAGGTGGAGCTGATCAATGACTAAGAGGATATGACCAACAAATGGACAGCCTAGTGCCAACAGGCTGCTTTGCCTCTTTTATATCCACTTAAAGGTCATGTGAATAGCAAATACCTCTGCCCTGGCTTTTAATTGGATGACTGTGTGTCCTGTATTACAAGCATTGCTGTCTCCAATCAGTAAAGTGACAAAAACAAATCTGTGAAAAAGACAATGATATCTGATATGTTTTATTCTTTTTCACTTGTGTGTTCTTGAAGAAAAAAATCTGAATGAAATGAATCTCTGATATGCTGAGTGGTAAGTCCAGAGGATGAAAAGGCAAAATGTGTCTCAGCACTCAGTCTGGATCAGACAGCATCAGGGGATGTTGGATGAGATGAGAGGTTGTGGGAAATGGGGAGGGCTAATGCTGCTATCTATCCCTCTCCTCCCTACATCTATCTGTCACCTTCTTCTGCACTTGTAATTTTGTTATCACACACAGACACACATAAATACTTTCTTTCTCTGTGTGTCAGCCTGTCTCACTCTAATCTTGAGCACTCACACTGAACCTTTATCTCCAGCCTTGTGCTATTGACACAGTCATTTCAGACCCAGTGGGGAGGAATCGGTTAATAGAGATCTGTGGTCTCTGTGTGTTTGGATATTACAAAACACGCCTAGTATTTGCCTGGTAACTCTGCATATTTGATTTGTTGCTGTAGGTGTACTGCCACCCGTGCCCTTTTGTAACAGATGGAGGCCAGTTAGAGTAAAACAGAGCTTCAAGTGCAGCTTCACATCAGCCTTAAAATATAATTAACTGGATAAAAGGCAACAGAGACTAAGGCTAAAGGGTCAGATACATCATTAATATGTATAAATATGTATATAATAATGAGACACTTGAAAGAAACAAAATGGATACTTTAAGTGGATGCAACAGTGAAACCTTTGTACAAAGTATTTGTAATGAAAACAAAAGAAAGCTGCTATAAGTCAAGGTTGTTACTTGTCATTATTGCCACAGGAATGTGAGGAACATTAAACTGAAGGGTACAAAAAAGTTCTTTTAAAAATGCTTGATACATTTTCCTAATCTTTTCCATTGTTCAGGAAAATAAAACATAAAGCTACACAAGAAACACAAAGAACAAGGGAAGTAATATCGTGCTGTAAAAACACAAAAACATTGATTTTTTTAAAAATTATCTTATAAGGCTGTTTGGTATAGCCATTTCCATGGTATCGTTCTTAAATCAGCCATGAAATGAGTTTAAGCAACTTTTTTTTCTTTTTGTCTCATATGTCATGTGAGCACAAAAACGCATGCCACATCTATACTATTTATATGTCTGTTTCTCCTCTTTAACAAACATGCATGCACACACATACACAAAGTATAGCTGAGAAGTCAGTGAGTTGCCCACTCGGGTTGAAGGTAATCAATAACACTGTGAGAGGTAAAACTTTCCATAACAGTAAAATGACTGTTTGTGTGCTAACAGAATACCATAGAATATATGTGCCTTACCAGCTCACACTGAAATGCACACACAATGCACCAACAAGGGATATTTCACGGACAATTTGTTAAATATTTATAGGCCAAACCTTAGTTTAGAACCATGGAACAACACTAACAGATCAAAGTGACATAATCACATTAATAAGTTGTCAAATCACCTAACTATAGTAGTAGGAATAGTATGTGTCTCCAACACATCAGGCACAAAGCTGTAAAAAGGAGAAAGGTTTGCCTTGACAGCACACACTGTATGCTCACATCTATCAGAAACACACCCGGCAGCGACCCAACTCAGAAATGATATCAGGTTTGCATGACAGCCATGGCACACACATACAAATACCCCTGCCAGGATTTATCAATCTGTACTGACTCACTTTGATACACCTCACCCACACATATGGTAACTGTGGCACATCAGGCATTACCCAGAGGGCTTGAGCATCTTCCATGGAAACATCTTTCTATATATCTTTTAATTAGGTTTGAACAATTTCTGTAAAATATCTAATAGGTATGTTTTTTTTTTCTTTTTGCCAATTTGACCAAATATTTCATGTAATTCAGTAAGATATTACATTAGTGGTATACTTGACATTATTCAGTAGTATTCAAATGTGATAATGATGTCCAACATGGCTTTATATTAATTGGTAACAACTACATCGTTGGAAAATTATAACAATAATGACAACCTTCTGGTAATGTCTATTTTTTCATACATCATTCTGCCTTAAACCATTGTGAGCATGTTAACCACAGCAGCAAAGATTTATTTTTTGTTGTTTTGCCAGCTCAAAGAATTAAAATTAATTCAATATAACTGAGTAAATTTGCAGTTGTCATTATAGCCAAGAAAATCAACAGCTTCCAGCATAAATGTTCACTTGCAACAGCTTTTAAGACACTGTTGTTTAAATAATAAATGATGTGGCAGCTCTTGCTCTATGAAAATTGTAACATTTCAAATCACGATTTTGATCACTTGTTTAACCTTGAAAATGCTGTATTTTTTAACTAAAAGCTGACACATGTTAAGTATATGTTTCTTAGACTTGTATCATAGTATTTCCTACAACAAGTGTATAAGACAGGTTTCAATCAAAGTGTAACAGTGTCTTGAGAGATGAATCTGTGGCTTTGTACTGTATGTGTGAGATGTGGGCTGGCTAGTTTTGTGGGTATCCATGTCAAACTAATGAACCTGCTGAGCTGGCTGGAGGTATAGGAGGCAGTTTCGACTGGAGCAGAGCAAAGCAGAGAGAGTTCCCTGGTTCACTGAGCTTGTGATTTCCCTGTGGGGGGTCCTGCTATGGTAGCAGTGCAACTCTAACAACCTCAGCTTCTGTCTCTCCGTGCCCCGCTCTGGGTGGCATCGAGGAAACACCCGGCAGCAAAAGTTTTGAAGCCCCCGAAAGTGCTTCATTCATTTGTCAGATGACTGTTTTATCTTTCTCATGGTTAGTTTATGCGTGGGCGCCTTTGTCTGAATGAATGTAAACTCTCACAAGAAGACTCATTGTGTTTTTAACACCTGTTATGTCAGTTTTTGACAGGAGTGCAAGGTGTTTGTGTTTGCCTGAGTGTGTGTACATATTGTCTATGTTTTATTTTCTGAGAGGAGAGATTTATGAAATTAGGCTATGTCAGTCTTTGTGTTTACTACAGTATGTATTTAATTGTTGTACAGTATATAAAAAGACAAAGTGATATATTTGTATGGGTCTGTGCATACCATGCTTGTGTTGTCACATGCTATTTATTTCACTTTGGTACTGTTCTTCTTAACAATACTGCCTTAACATTGGCATGCAGTATAATGAATGTCAAAGACTTTCACTGTGTTTTTTATCTTCCAGTGGGCATGTTCTCTTCACACACATGCTTTTCTATTAGCCTGTCTTCTTTTTTATCTTTTTCATCATTGCAACATTTTCTTTTCAGCTTTGGACATGTCTATGTAGGATATATGCTTTGAATAGCTGAAACCCATTGCTTTAGTATTGTTGAATTGTGGGAACAGGACTTAAGTGGTTCATAGGAGTGTAGGCCTATTGTTAGAATGAAGGTATAAATGTGTGAGAGGAGTGTGTGTGTTGGTGGATCAAAGTGGTAACGAGCCATTACTGTCAAGTCGTTACGTAAGTGAAGAGTGCTTTTACATAGAAAGTGATTTAGTGCCTTAATGGAGAAGTGTTATTTTGTTTAGGTTTCTGCTGCGCACAGATGGAGCCATTTTGTGTAACATGCATGTATAGCCCTGTGAAACTAGGGGCTTTACCAGTCTGAAGGTTATAAATGACAGCAGCTGTCCCATGTGCTGGCCTTGCTTATCCTCTGTCGGCCTTTGTTATCTGACCCTCACACTCCTCTGTGTCTTTTTCTCATTTTCTCCCTTTCTACATCTCTTGCTGACATGAAGGGACAGAACATTTCAATATCAGATTTCTGGTGCTGTAAGGTGCCCAGGAAGACTGGAGAGAAAAACTGGGTGAGGCAAGGAAGGACAGGAACAAGAATGAAAACAGAAGACAGTAAAAGCAGTAGAATAAAAATAAGACCCACAGTAGAGAAACAAAAGAGTAACCCAGAGTAGAAAGGACATGGGATGGTTAGAAAGTATGAATCACAGTAGGTCCCAGATCAGTGTTGAGCAGGCATCAGGCTAGCTGGGGGCACATGTACCTTTGCAAGATGACGCAGATATACTCCAGCTGCTCAGAATCCCACATACCTCCAACAAAGGATTTTTATCAGATATACCACACATTGCTGTTGGAGGAAAGAATGTGTTTTTTTCACAGTCAGCTCTTGGATCAGTTACAAGGCTCATCACGGAAAGCCCCTAAGCATCACCAAGGGCTCTCTCGAATCCAAAACAACAGCTGCAATACAAAGTAATTGCACGTAATTTATTCGTGATTCTTGGTAATTGTGTTGATTTTATGCACTACACATGCTTAAATATGTGTTGCTGTGTAAGTGTGAGAATGTGTGCAGGTATGCACACATGTTACATGTTATGTGTGTGGGCGAGCATAATGGATATGGTCACACTGTTCTTTTGTGTGTGTTTGTGTCTTTGAATGGATGTGAAGAGAGTAAAGCCGAGTAGGAAACATTAGGAAGGTACTGCAGGGCAAGGTTATACTCTACCTCCCAGAACATGTATTGATAGATGTGTCAGCAAGCTGACCTGATGGGCACGGTTTTACAGTAGAAGAGCTAAAAGTGTGAGAGAGAGTAAGGGAGAGAGGAAGACTAGGCAGGCTAAGGCATTAGATTTCCATTTGCAGGATTTAGCCCCTCATGCATGTGTGTGTGTGTGCCATATCTGTTTATTAGAAATGGTCATGAACATGAAACAAAAACTCTCTAAAGGAAAGATAAACTAAACTTACTCTGGAAGACTGTAATTCTGCACCATTCTGTAATTTATAATTCACTTGCCTGCTAAATCATCATTAAAAATGCATTGGAAATCACCTGTGAGAGGCAGTTGAGAGGTGTGCAGATGGAGGGAAAAGAGTGGGCTGGAAGAGTGGTAGAGTGGTGGAGTGAGGGATGAGAGAGACGCAGTGTGTGCATGCGTTACAGAGTTCAGTCATCTTGATGGACAACTAGCCAGGACCGTTTCACTGACAGATTGGGCTCTATTGCAATATTTGCAGTGAGAAGTGTCCAATTTCCTCCTGGCGATTTTAATCTTACAGTTAAAGAGCTTCGCTCATGTGACGCCAGACTCCTGATCAAACAGAGATGTGAGATTATGGGGCGTGCTTTTAAGGGGACATACTTCCAACAACATAATGAACCTTTTTTTCTCCCCAAGGCTCGTCATTAATCAGCTCACAAACACTCATGCGTGCAAACGCACGAGCACACAAAGTCACATACACACACAAGTGCAGTTCCCTTTTGTGAAGGGTTACGTGTCTGACTAAGCATGCAGAATGAACAGTAAATAATAAGGGAATTAATTAGACTCTGAAAATCCAGTGAATAATTTATGATAAATGGAGAAGTTTAATCAAGCAATCAATCTACCCAGGCCACCGGATCTGGAGCAGAAGAATATTACAGGACAGAGGAGGATGGCAATGCATAAACCAGTTAAACACAGTCACTATGAAAACTATACTATAGAGAATGCCTGGTCGCTAACCAGTGCTTATTGTTAAAATAGTGATTCTAGAATGTGGCATCTGTTCTACTGCTAGCGTACTGAGGGCTGAAGGCCGTTTTGTCTTAGTGTTAAACTGCCAATATGCCTTTAATTGAGCTGCGTTGCTCTCTGTCTCATACTTGGTAGTCTTTCCAAAATCACATTATTTGTTCTCCTCTGAGCCAAATGAAGTCATTTCCTCAGCAAACTGACTTCATATATTTACCTGCTAATGACTTGTTTAAGCTAACGTTGACAACATAATAGCATCATTATGGGCTAGCCACCATCAGGTGTCTCAAGGTTAATAGCAACATTAATTGATTAGAAGGATGAAGGCAGAGAAAATTCTTGATCTGTGAACTGGATGCAAGAAATGTCCTCATATATATATATAAAATTTTTATATTATATATTTTTACGTCTGTCATAAGAAGATTGAGAAGAAAGCTTCATGAAGGAGGTTAGGTGACATATAGGAGGATGAGAAAAACAGAAAAAGTATTAGGAGTGTGGATCGTTTTAGAAGAGAGATAAAAAATGAAATGATGCACAAAAAATATTCGGAACTAGACAGAGAAGGAAGCACAAAGAGATGCTGGGATGTATTTATTGCAGCTTTCGTATTAAACAGTTATGACAAACTCATGGCTAATATATTAACAGACCTATCCGCCAACATCCATTATTTATTCATCATCAAAAATTCAATCTGGCAGACTGTGTGCCATTATTCAGATGGGCTGGGGGAAAGTGGCACATTTGAATAAATGAGAAATTGTAGGACTCACTCCCATGGCTTGTTGTTATTCACAAACCTTCTCTTTAAATTTTTAAATCAATCAAAAAATGTAGGAGATGGATTGATGTCGAAAAAAATCCCCTCCCTAGCTGGATTTATTATATCTTTGGGAAGAAACATTTTATTGTTCCTGGCCCATAAAAAAGAAAATCAGACTTATAAAAACTGTTGGTAGTGGCTCTGTCGTACAACGCTTGTGTTTTCCATTAGCAGGAAAGGACAACATTATGTTTTCACCAACTTTTTAACTTGCATCCCATTTCAGGGCAGTTTTGACCTCCTGCTATGGCCGCAGTAGACAAACTCATATTTACTATATTTCGTTTATCTTGTTTCCTCTGTTGAAATTCTGCACCTCTCTGCAATACCTAAGTCTGAATGAGATTGGATATGGAAATGTTGAGTACTGCAGACCAGTAGTTTCTGCTGATGTTGTGGAACTTGGCAGGATGGAGAACTGGTCATATTCCTCAGAGAAACAAACACTTGCGCATACAGACACCTCTGTGTTAATGTAGTACTCTTCAGTTAATCTAGTAAATTATAGAAAAGCAACAACATAAGAATGCTACATATTGAAAGTAAGACAGAAATGTCAATTGTGCAAAAAGCATAAGATAAATGTACAGGCAAATATAAAGTTATTTAACTTTAATGGATATTATTTATCTCTTTGTTGCTAAAGACTGCTTCAATTCAATTCATTCAATTCAATTTTATTTATATAGCGCCAATTCACAATAAAAGTTATCTTATTGCACGTTTCATGTAGGGCAGGTCTAGACTGTACTCTTTGTGAAATTATTTACAGAGACCCAACAATTCCCACCATGAGCAAGCACTTGGTGACAAATGTAAAGAAAAACTTCTCTTTAAAAGACAGAAACCTCAAATGAAGCAAGTAGTTTTTATAATCTCTTTTATATCCTATGTTTGATGAAAAATAATAACTTTTCCTATGAACTTATTGTAAACGCTAGGCACTCTGTAACATTAACATGCTAACATGCTCACATTTTCACAATGACAGTGCTAAAATGCTGATGTTTTTTGGGTAGCCTATATTGTCAACTATAGTCACAGTCTAAGTTGAGTGTGTTAGCTTGCTAACATTTGCTAATTTAAACTGAAATTGAAGTGCAAATGAGAATGGAATATAGGAATATATATAGTTTTAAAGGTACCTGGTCATAATACAAAGTATTGGACAATTAAAATTGTTGATGATTGCACAAGGATCACAAAATGTATTACACTTCATCCCGTGGGGAATGGCAATGTCTGAACCAAATTTAATTGCAATCCATTCAAGAGTTGTTATTGATCAATTGGGCATTTTTGGATAGTGAATAATTTTCTTTACTGGATATTTTGTTCAATACAAGGTAATAACTGGGCAGTAATAGTGTAAATAGATGTCAGGCTTGAAATGTTGATGCTTTATTGAGATTGTGTAAGAGGGGTGATTTTTAAACTCTGTAGAATTTGTAAAACCTTAGTCATGTTGTTGTATTTGATTGCAGTTGTTTTTGGATCCAAAGACTGAAATGAACTATTGGACGTTCAATATAGTACAGTTTAAATAAGCATGAAAAATGGACATTATAAACAGGTTTGGAGGATAAGTGATTTTAGTATTACCCAGTTTTGTTCCAGACACTTAAGGGGGAAAAAGGTTGGTAGTAGCATTACAGTTGTATATATTAAATGACAATATTGTGATAATTGTAGCATTCTATATGTGATATATATCACCAGATATACAGTTTCACCTCAATTATAGGAAGGATTATTGAATCATAGCATGTTTTGTCAATAGGAATTCCCATTTATTGCTAGTATTCATTCATCCTGTTACAACCAGTTATATTCTTCCTTCATCTGTGCATTGTTGTGTTTTTGGAATCTTTTTTGGTTGGTGAGATATTATGTAAAATCTTGTGGATGCCCACAGATTAAATTATGGCTTTAAAAAGTAAAATTTCCTTCCGACATGATACACTACCTCACTCTTTACTGTCCATTGGAAATCTCAAATGGAAATGGTCTGACTACGTGGTCAGATAATCAGGTACTTGTAGTTCCAATATATGTTATTCTGGTATTGCAAAAGCCCATACAGAGCCTGTCAGCAGAGAAGCCATTTGTCTGCCACCTTAAGTCAAATCTTCGTTACAGATGCAATGACTAATAGATGGAGTTTGCAAGAGATGGGGAGGAGAGTGGGAGAGTGTGCGAGAACGTAATAGAAAAAAAACAAGTCTGATAACCAGAGAAGCAGGGCTTGGAGAACCATCTAAAAAGTAAAAAATACAAACAGAGCTGTCTGAGTTAACCTCCTTTTATTTTTTTCCAACACTGAATTTGTGAGTAGACAGTCCCAGAAATTATCACATAATAAGTGACAAATCTTGGTTTTGGTTCAGACAGTGTCTTTCTTTAATCTTCCCTGCATGTTAAACGTATGCTCTCTTTCTCTTTCAGCCAATCTCACTTGGGGAATGGAATCTGGCAGGCCCCTCACAAGCATCTATAATGTGCTAACATAAGAAATCAATCAGACTCACAGTATTTCTTCATCCCCTCAGCCCACATTGATTTATTACAAATGTGTTGAAGATGAAGAGAGAAACTCTTTAGCACTGTGTGGCAGGGTGGTCAAGGGGAGTGGACGTAAGATGATGAAGGGACAATGACATCTTTGGAATGAAAGGTGAGGGGGAGGAGCGAGGAAAGAGGATCTTGGTCTGGTGACCTTTGTTTTGGCATTGTTCACCTCAGGGTCAATGCACTGTCTGTCATCAGCCAGCCGGGCAGAGAAAATGATGATAACGAATTTTAGATTTTAGATGGCTGTGATGTATTTGCTGTGTGCTGTGGTTTTCCAGTATGTGGGGTATGACAGCTGCTGTCAGCCTGTAGCGGAATGGGTCAGGGGTCATGGAGATGGTGGTGGCTTATATTCCCACCAGACACCAAGCGCATACTGGCAATTGGGAAGTTCGGGAATTTTCCCAGTGGGCCTTGTTTTGGAAGCGATGGCCTTTTTTCCCCCCAACCCCAGCATTACAGAGCCTACATACTAAGGTGACCAGACGTCCCGAAAAATCCGGGACAGTCGCGAATTACGAGCAGTTGTCCCGGCCCCTTTCTGGTTTGTCCCGAAAATTAGACCTAATATGATTATGATGATTTTGATTATAGCCTAATTAAACATTAAATACTGATCGTTGTATAGTTCTCTTACATCAGCAGGGGTTGCAGGTTATCTGTACATTGTGTCAACAGTGTTGTTACAGCCACAAAGTAACACCAATCGTCCTCTTTTCCCCTTTTTGTTTTTTTGTGGTCAGTGGAAGTTACAGTCGCAAGGACAGTGAAAGTGTAGCTTCAGGCAGCCGCGGCACGGCAGAGAAATCTGACAGGTGCGTTGCGCAGACAGATGTGACACTGACATGAATAAAATAAATATAAAAATTAGGTAAAAGATCATGACTTACCTACATATGCACAGTTGTGGTTTCTACTGTAAATGGGTAAAATAAATATGTAATTGTAATAATTTTCTTCTAGATTATTCATCAATTCTTTTTCACATTATTACCCATTAAGCATATGATATTTGATAGTCAGTCCAGCAATACAAATGATTTGTTAAATACTTACTCTACAGGTGAACATGGCTCTGAACAAGAAAGGGAACGGATGGAGGAGGCGGGAGCAGGAACCAGCACAGATGCAATTAGAGGTGCACTATTGAATGTTATTGTGTGACTGTGAAGTAAATTAGAGCACAATGCATCATTCATATGATCAGGTTGGACTACCTCATTCAAGTTGTTTATTGTTGCTTTACAAGAAATAGAATGACAAGTATGTTGCATACTACATCACATATATATTTGCCTGTGACAAACATGTGACAGTTTGAATTTGGTGCGTCAAATTGGGGCAGCCTGACAACAAATTCCCAGGATGCTTTTTGTTGGCAGTTCGCCCTCTGCAACATTATCAGTAAAATAAACTGCTAAACATAAAGACAACTGCTCTGTGGTGTTGTAACATTCCCATCATGTGTGTTGATGCTACTGCTAATATAGTTTTTAAGTTTTAATTATTTTTTTTTATCTTAATTAGTTTTATTAAGTGTGTATGTCACCTATAGAAACCATAATCAACTTAAAACTTTGACTTGACATTTTTTAAATGTGCCCCTGATTCATGATTATCATTGTTAAAATATGGCATCTTTAAGAAAACAAAAAAGCAAAATGATTGCCATTTTAAAACAGTTATTTGCACACATGTATTTTGTAATGCATTTTTGACTGCTGTTACTGATTTGAGTCACTTTCAATCTTAACATTTTCTAAACTCAAAACAAATTATCCTGCCCGTTGCCACTCAATTATGACTCAGAGCAATTTCATATTTCATGCTCACACAGATCAGGGGGGGTCTGGAGGGATACCTCACCAGTGAATTTTGTTTTCTATTTTATACATCTCAAGAGTGAAAGGCTTGTTTATCCGTTTTGGAGAAGATGACTGTTGGAGGGGGGAGACAGAGCAAACAAGAGCTCTATAGTAGCCTGGTGTATTTATATCAATGGCATACTCTTAGAGACACGAAAGAGGGCTCTAAGGGAAGATGAGGATTGAATTGGATTACTGAGATGGGACAGCTCCACTGAGAGAATGAAATCTTGTGTTTATATTAGGCCTTCATAAAATACATGAGCAGGAAAAACATACATCTGTCTTTGGCCATATGCAGCTCAGCAGAGTGGCCGTCAGGGGCTGCAAAGCTGATTGAAGGGGTTAAAGAAGAGATTAAAGTGATAATGTACATCTGTAATCCGTAGCATTTTAAGAGGGCAAAGAGGCAAAACTGCCTCCAACCACAGAGCCGTTACATGAAGATGGTGGCCATCAGGGTCAGCCATCACCACGGCAACAGATTATTCAGAATAATTATCTGCCATATGTGCCATGTCACAATTAGAAGTTGGCTGTGAGCTGGGTCATGGGCCATAGGCTGATCAGAGTATCTGAGGTAATCCCCTACACCGTTTATTAGAATAAAGTTCCACTTGCTTATCGCATCTGTCACATGAGCCAGTCACACAACCTGCACTCTTAGGGAGCTGATGCAAGCAGCTAACACTTGGTACAGTAGCTGATTCTAAATGTCATGGCATCCTATGTGTATTGAGCTTTGAGTAGCCCTTTTTTTTCAACAATAGATCTTACAAAATGAAAATCTGGAAACCAATGAAATGGATTTATGATTTCAATCAGAATTCTAAGTTTCTTGAATCGACTTTTTGTCTGAGTAGCAAGAAAGGAAATGACTGCGAGAGGAGAGTGCACAAATGTGAGCTGACAGAGGCTTGTGAAAAAAAAAAGAAGAAAAAAACTTTGTGGTTTGTTCTCACGACCAAGCCTTCCATTAGGAACCCAGACGTTTTTAACTCATCACTACAGTTCTCCCGCAGGACTTATATAGAGAATGCTTCATTTCCCATAAAGCCGTGTTCACACTAGTAACCTGGGAAAAGCAGCAACAAGGTGCAAAGTGGTTTATCCATTATAGTGGATCATTTATTCTGTCACTTTGGCCCATGTGAGAAAAGTCATTGGAAGTGAGATACCTCTTCACACTGTTTACCATCCGGTAAAGGAGAAATGGCAAAATCTTTCAAAATGACTGTTAATTCATTTTATTCACCCAAATAATATCAAATAAAAATTCTTACTGTTTTCTTGTCAACAACTTATTACTTCTTACTTACTCATTTTCAGAGTGTTGACACAAGCAACAAAACATCCTCAAGTCACCCCTGGCAATCTTTGTTCAGATTGAACCTCTCCTTCTAACTGTGGATTTGGTTTGAGGCTCCCTGGGGAAGTGTGAAACGTGACAGCTTAACCAGTTTTTAAAACACGCACGATACCTCGGGCTTATTACTGCAAGCTGACAGAGTGTGTGAGATGCACAATGACACTGCTTTTCTTTGATCAAATTTGTCACATCGTGCCAGGCAGGATCACAGGATGGAGGCACTGCTGGCACGTTTAGGAAAGAGCCTGGATGTGTTCAGACAAGCTACTTACGTTAAAACACCAATTAAGTCCCATGCACTACTTACATCTGTGGTCTATTAGATTGTCACCCATCACTATTAGGAGTCACTCGGAGCCCTCTGGTATTCTTGGAAAATAATTACATTCTTTCTGCGTCATAATTACTGCCTTGAAAGTGTCTTTTCGAACACTAACAAAGCAAGCTCTTACTCTTTCTGTCTCCCCATTTCTCTCTCCCCAAGCTCTTCCTTTCTCATTTCTTGTCTCTTGTCTCTTGAGACACTAATGAAGTGGTTTAATCTTGTAACTCCAGAGGAATTGTCAGCAGAGGACTGCATTAATTAAGTTCTCACAAGTTTTCACATTTTCAGAATGGGATCATATAAACATGTTTACGTCATCACAAACTGTTGCTTTGCATTACTTTGAGTTATTATATACAGGTAGTTCCATTTGGGTAAACATAGTAAATAGCTTGTCCGTTACTTACCAGAACCAGAGTGTGTTTAGGACCAGCTTACCACACTCAACTGGTATATTTATGCAGTTACTCTACTTTGTCCTTGCAATCTTCAGAGTGTTCATTTGGATTATATTTTCTTTGACATTGCCGTACTGCATTCATGGAAAAAATGACAGTTGTGGCAGTTCTTTTAGAGAGCAAGCCGCTGCTTCTGCTCTCATATTTGCCAGCTCCTGAGTCCTGAGGATTCAGTTTGTTCACTTAAGATTTTAGTGTTTCAGTGCATCTCCATTTTACATCTTTCTCTCCTACTTTTGTATTTCACCTGCTAAAGCTAACACATTTTGTTTTTTATTTGGACAATAGCGTTAAAATAAAGTATGGCACTTGCTAGGAGGATTTGCATCTTGCTGGTTATCATTTGCATCAATCATGTGTCTCGCATGTGTGTCTTATTTCACTTTCAGACAGCATGCCAAAGTGATCCAAATCTAATTTTTTTGCTTATATTTGCTCAGATCTGATCTTTTTATGACAGTATGAACAGGCCAAGTCACATGGAATAGCATCTTTTCCAGTTTGGATTTGGGCCACTTTGATATGTGGTCCAAACCCGATACAGATCAGTTCTTTTTAAATGCGACCTCAGTCGCATGGAATTGATGTGACTTTGAAGTCAGAGCAGCTGTTGTCACAGTTTTCCTGTAGGCGGCGCCACTATGAATGAAAAACCTCTACAAAAAGCCATTATAAACATGTGGCTCTCTTTCTTCTCTACCTTGATATCATCTACTCACAAATTCCCCTTCTTACACCTGAAGTCCACCGGACCACATGCTACTTGTGTCTGTGCCGACATAGTGGAGGGAGAGAGAGAGCAGTAGTGAGTTGTGTGGCAGTTATAATACAGTGCCAGAAACCATAATGAGAAGAACAGAAAGTTGTGAGCGCTTGTGAGGACAATGAAGAACAGGAGTCTCCCCTGAAAACCTCTGTGGCTCCTTGTTTACTTCTGTACCACAGTGTGCTGTGTGACACGTCGTGTTATTTTTCTGTATGCGGGTCACTTTCAGGCCGTGGAGGGTTCATACGGCAGTCTGATATGGGCCGCATTTAAACAATAATGTAAACTGCCAAACAAAAAAATCAGATCTGGAAAAAAATGGGAATTGAGCAGGGTGAACATAGTCTTAGTTTCTACTAAGGTGACTTTCCATTGTTTTCCTGATGACTTGGAAAGCAGTGCATGTGTGCTTGTAGCTATTTCTTGTACTTATTGCAGTGTGTCTGGTCCAGAATGTTTATTTTTATTTGTTTTGACTAAATGCTAAAGCATTACTATACTATTTAAAGTTATTTTCTGTATGCTGTACGAATAGTTACTTATTACATTTGTATCTGTTTTTCATCACTTCTAAACTAAACATGTACTCACACCGAATAGTTAAAAGTTACACAGTTTCACAAACACTTCCCTGTTGCTGATTCCACCTCTCCAAAAGCCAGTGATAAAACCCCCACACTCAGTAAGAGGCCCTTTCATGATGCCCTTTCATATTCCCATGCTACAGTATGTATTGCACTCATTGACCATTGCTTGTGATGGGTTATTTTGCACAGAAATTTAGCAATATAGTAAAGGCCCTTCTGAGAAAATTGCTTTTGTATTTACGAGTAGTGCCACTACCAGTAGCAACACTACACTGTTGGCATGCTGGGTACCTTTTTAACTGCTAACTAGACTACAGTTAGAAACAATGCTCTCACATTCTCTTTAAAGCATTATCAGGTTTAGAAAATGGCTTCCGAATGACCTTGGAATAGGGAATGAGTACAGATCTAGTCTTTTATTTCTTCATCTTCATTTTCTATTACATAATCCACCTTTATCAGCACAGACAAGTGAGGTATTGTACTTTAAAGGCTAAGGGAACTGTTTTGTTTGTTTGTGATAACACAACTTGGGTGTATGATAGAAAAGCAGAGTTCATATAGAAATCCATGACCTTAGAAGACCATATCCAGTCGAGCATGACCCCAAGGGAGAGAGTGAACACGCAGCACTTACCACCCGATAGCACCATAATTTAGTCATGCTGTGGCTCACATGTGAACACACACACACACACACACACACACACACTAATACCAATACTTTTTTTTTTTTTTTTTACATAAATGAAGTAAAACACTCACACACACACACAAACTTGCATACACATACACACACATATCCACAAACAATGTGAGTAAATGAGCAAACACCACATTTGTCATGCACTATCAGCATCAAAATCTGATCTCTTTGCCAAGGTCAAACTGTCAAGATGTGGGGTATCCCCTGCGCACAAACACAGTCACAGGCATACACAAAGAGAGATGGACACAAAGAGACAGACAGACACCCTGATGTGCTACTTGCGCTACAACCATAAGTCATTCTGCAAGGTAGCTGAATCATGAAATGTAGACACCGGTATCCATAACATGCATGTATTATTTATGAGCTCCTGTATGGTTTGCACATGCCAATGTATGCAAATGTATACATTTAGGCGAGGCGGCTCTTCATTTCTGCCAGTTAAAGGAAGTGTCTGCCTTCTTATCGCACTGCTATTAAAATAGCAAGGCTGTGGGGCAGAGATCCATCTTGTCTTTTAATGGCATGTCTGTGTGTGTGTGTGTGTTTGTGTGTTTGTGTGTGGCATATAAGGATGTGTGAATGTGTCTCTGTGTCTAGGTATGTGTGGATCTTGTTCTTGCGTGATTGTGCCGGTGAAATTAAACTGTGCTTGCAACTGCAATCAGGACTGTAAGTGGCCTGCAATTTCAAAAAGAGAAATTTAAGTGGGGACTGGAAAGGAGGTAGAAAGAAATGTAAGCTTGTGATGTTAAAATGTGAGGCATCCTTGATGAGAATCATTTTGATTATTCCTGACAAAGATAAAGCATCATAATTACGTCCGTGCTATTTCATGTAAGAATGAGTGTGTTTCTATAAGACAGATAGCTCCTTGTCTGTGTGCGCTGAAGCAGTATCAGCAAGGTGGCCGTTCTGTTCTTTAGGACCCTCGCATTGCAATAAGAATCTTTTTACTGTCACAGAAGTGCTGCTTTTGCATTCATAAATCCCCCATTAGAATACCCCCATTAGAATAATTTTCTGCTGGATGTGTATGTGTGAGTGATCATGTGTCTGACTCTTACGGCATTTTCTACAGCCATACACAAACCCTCCTTACTTGGCCTGCATCTTGCACATGAAAGTTTAATTTAAGTCAAGACCAGTCAAGTGTATTTGTATAACCCATATCAAATTCAATGTCTCAAGCCCACAACAGCAACAGTTTCTAACTTAGCCCAAGCTCTTTGTGAAGACTGGGACAAACTCAACAAAAAATGGTAAGAGTAAGAAAAACTGGGGGAATAAAATTCTCAAGACAAATTCAAAGATAGAGCCTTTATATTCAAGTGGTTTATGTGGGGTGGCAAAACCAATAACTAAGGAAAAGACAATTAAAGAAAATGAATATTAAGTTGTAACAATTACTCAAAATATGTAGATGGTAGAATGGTTGAGCTTTTTACATGTTTGGAGCCTGGACACATTTAGGGCTCTAAGATATGAACATTAACAGATAAGGGAGCATAAGCAAGAGCAATTTTAGATCATCTCTGTCCTGAGAGAAGAGAGGTAACAATATATGCCATAACACCCATGTGGAATTGAAAACCCTCTTTCAATCGTGCCGTTTCACTTCACGCTCACAAAGCAGCCATTCTGACCTCACAGTGATTGTGTGCTTTATAATAGCGCCTGCGGTGATATGTTTTTGCATTCCAGTGTGTGCGTGTGCCTCAGGGACAGTGGGTGACAGACTCACTCCGTGTGTGGCCGATTGCAGTGTGAACTCCAAGGACAAGCAGTGGAGGGTAGAGCGGGTGATTTGTCTCTTAGGATTGAACTCATCTCCCTGGTCTCCCGCAGGCCTCTCTCCCTCTTCTTTCTCTGCATGCTGTCTTATTTTGAAGGTGAAGAGCATTTCTCTCAGTGTTTGCATGCGTCCATTTTAGCTGATGCAGTTGATTGTGTTTTGGGAATGTACACCAATTCTATTGTACTTCAGATTTCGGTCACATTTAGGTATGCTACAGTGTGAGCGAACCTTTTTCCTTGAGCTACTTCTGCCAATGGAGCTGAAGTCATTATACAAATACAGTGCCACTTCCTGTGTTCTTCGATTTTTACCTATTCAACATACACATAGAATCCAGCATGCAAAACAATATAACAGTAAGCATCACTCACTTAATGCATATCTCTCCAATAAAGGTTTCTTAACTGACTGTTCTAATTGTGGCATGTTTAGATGTGTTTATTTGCTTTCTTTTGGCCAGAGGGCAGTCTTGATAAGATCCGTGAAAGAATATTTTGTTTCCAGCTCTGAAATAGCTCCTAGAGCAGATGTAACCAATCAGCAAAGGAGGAGAAATTCTCTGAATGTAGAAACTGACAAAACTGCCTCATTAAAACACTCATGGACAGCTCTTCCCTAGTTATTCACTCTTTTTAGCCAAAAAGCAACTGAAAAGTAAATATAAATATAATTTGGACAGAAGGCATGGAAAATAGGCCAGTGGATCTGCCATTATAGGGTGTCTCATATTACTTCACTTACTTCATACCAAATACAAAATTCTTTGTTACCAAATCACAGCAGTGTCCCTCCTGTATAACCATTATTTATGTGCCAGTGGCCAAGTAATCCAACAAAGTGTCCAGCACTGTCATTGGCCATCAGCTGTGCAGGGAATAGTCCCTTTGAAGTCTGTGAAAGCTGCTATACTGCCCATCACATCCACAATGGCAGTGTGTCCTCTACAATATCCAGAGCCAAATCGCTGTGGTCTGCAAAACAGAATATAGACGCTGGCAAAGTAAACACCTTTCTCATCATTTTCAGCAGTTCATGCAACAATCTTCTGTTTGCCACTGTTTTTTGAAATCCATTTTGTTTAATGAAGAAGGTGGTGAAGGTTACAATATTAATATGTCTAAACTGCGTGCTCCTACATGTGTTTTTCACCAGTTAAATTCTGAATTGTTTTTCAAACAGTTTCTACTGAAAATTATATTCGTAGGTAACGTTTGTTGCTTTTATTAGGGAAATTTTACAATTATACAATTAGGGAAATATTGTGATGATGGGTAAATAACAGATACGTTAATGGTGACCACTAGCATAAGATCGGCTCATAAACCTGGAATTTCAGTGTTGAAACAATCTCCCACCAATCTCATCACCCACCCATCCTCCACTTTATAAACAGTCTCTGTCATACTCTGTTGTAACCTGGGTGTAAAATTGTTGCTAATGATTAAAATCTTGACTAATTATTAAGTATAAAACACATCAGGGATGAAATGTTGATTACTAAATAACACATAAGGAGCTTGGATAATTCTGTATTAAAAACTATATTGAAGATAATGACAAGTTACTAGAGAACAGCATTATGTTAATGATCCAGTATCTAACGAGTTTCTAGATACAGTTTTTAAATATCTGTGAATCAGCATACTTACCTCCTCCTAAAAGAACCATACCAGATTGCTCATTGGTCATGTGCTAAATAGCACATAACTAATAACAAATTATTATTTCTTGATTACATACAATTCACATTAGCTACTATTTTTGTGTCCCATCTAGTGAAGTAGCACATCATGCGACTCAACTTACTGTACTGAGTTTTCATTGGGAATGCGTCATTAGTTTAGGATTTATTAGTTCATTATATAGTAGTTCATTAGTTTATGAATAATGTACCAGAGTCCTCAAAAAAAGATTTTTAATTGTCAAATTCAAGGAACATTAACATCAGCACTCACTTCCAAACAGCCACATCTTGCTTACTATGTAATCCTCAATTGGAGTTGTCCAAGAACGTAATATTTGGTACCTTTTATATTTCCACCTAAATATTTGTACTCATGTGTTCAGATGTCTGTGTTGAGTAATCTCATTCCAGTGTCAGGGTAAGATAAAGCATCAAGTGAATTTAAAGATGTTCCATCATTTTTCTCAATGGCTTCTTATTTCTAATGGCAGGCAGGACATCCTCATCAAAATGCCACTCACTCGTCCATTCATCCATCCATTCATTCATTCACTGTTAACCCCTTTCAATCTTAGTGGTTTTGAGAAAGCATAGGAATGTCTACAGGTAATACACACTTAACAAGATAATCTCTTAAACGTAACACTGATGAACTTTGCATGCCTTCAAAATATAATACAATGTCTTTGTGCTTGTTATTCTTCTTCCTGCTGCCCCTTTACACTTCTTTTACCATCATTCTGTCAGTCTCAGTCACGTCATTTAGCAGCCTGCAAGTCCTGTTAAATGATCAGTAAGCCCACAAGTGAATATATGCAAAGCCTCTTCCACTTTATCGGCTCAGTGAGCAGTAGGTTTAAACACACCTTGCTAAAGTCCCTGTCACACACACACACACACACACACACACACACACACACACACACACACACACACGCACATAAAGGTATTCAGCAAAGTGAGCAAATAAATTCCAAGAACAACACAATCAAACAATCCAAATATTCTTAGAAAGTGCCGGGATGCTTGCCTTGAAGACTTATATCCTCACATGCGCTCATGCAAACACGTAGATACACTCATTCAAAAAGAGCACACGTACACATTCGGTCACACCCAGGAAAAGTCTGAGCCCTTCCTGTCTTCTAAGACGTGGCTCATCAGATAGGATTCTGCATGTAAGGTCCAACCAATAAAAAGCCCAAATATTCTATTAAGTGTAAATCCTCTCCGCTGGTGGAGCTTGTGGAGCTTGTGGAGTCAGATTAGGACTAGACAAACACTGCCAAGCAGTCATGCCCGCACCGGGACCACTGCCAACAAGCAGCCCCACAGATATTCGCATGTCACTGTGAGTGTGTGCGTGCAGGTTTGTGTGCACAGGCAGCAAAGAACCCCAATGTGAGCATTAGCAGGCAGGGGGATGAACAAACTAAAGCTGTGATACGTGCTGCTCAGTCTAATGGGAAGACTGTGTCAGGGATCTGAGTGGGTTGCAGCTTTAACACACAATCTTTGTTTTGTATGAATGTGTTCATATTTGAGTGTGCGTGTCTGTTTTTTTATCTCTTGGCCTGCCTGCAATGGAACAGGAATATACCTTTGTGTCGATATATGTATTGGTGCACATACACACCTGGGAACTTGTGCAGCATCATAGAATGTGCACACCGATTTTTACTAGTGGGTTTTTAACATACAAATTTATTCCAATTTACTTTACTGTGTAGCTGACTTGTAAGTTTGTTGAGCCACATCACTGTGGGGTGTTCTGTGTTTATTTAGTAATGGTAGCTCTGTAGCTCCTCTGTGTACTGCAAGCACAGACAGCTGCAATGTTTTAGGCAGAACAGACATAGATTTCTATCGCTGACCCTAAGGCTGCTCATTAGAATTCAGAACACCTCGCCCAAATCTTCCTCCACCTTATCCTCCCCCACCCCCGTACGTTTTTCTCCCTTGCTGCCTTCTTTTTTTCCCTCTCTTGCTGTCTTACACATTGGAAGAGAATGCTTAGAGCAAAAGGTTGAACTATTGGTCAACCATCATAACGACTGTGTGAGGTGCATACACAGCAATATACACTCACTGACAACTGACAAAACATACACAAAAGACAACCATGCGTGTGAACACACATGCCGTTGTGTACCAACATTTAATCAAATTGTTCCAATGTAAAAGGGGTGACTCATGCCTACTGAAATCAAAGCGAATCATCATCCAACTCTATAGCTCCAAGAAGCTTTTAAATCTATTTAAACTTGTATTTTTTGTTAAGAACCACTCAATTACTGTGTGGCTGCGTCTGAGCAGTTCTCATTAGCCCCCCCATTGGCAGCCGTTTCCAAGTACAAAAAAACTCTAATAAAGTCATTGTATACTACCTGCAGGCACCAAATGGCAGTCAGACAAAAGCTGCTAGCTGGGCAAAGAAAGTTGAGCAATTACCAGCTAAAGAGCCAGATATGTTTTCTAAAGCATTGTAAAAGTGAATATTGAACTTAACATTTCATTGGAAGGTAGACATAAACATGGCTCCAAATGAATGCTTAAGTTGTTCTATGTCTGCTGGATGTGAAAGTAGGTATATGTTTGCTAAAATTCTAGCAAACCGATGTTAGTTGTTGTCAAAGTAAGCTTGTTTTGATGTTTTTCCACCCCCTAGTGGTTAAAGTCTACAGTCTTATAACAAGTGTGATTATCATATTTAGTCCCAGCCACTTACATTCACATACACGCAGGCTTATGACTCCAAGCTCAGATAGAGAACACATTCTAATACATTAATTGCTAATGTTTACTGCATCCGTTCTCAAGTAGGCAGTTGTGTGCCCATGTGTGTGCTTTTGTGTTGGTGTTATTGTCCCAGGCTAATTGAGCAATTTCACAGTGGGAGCAGAAGTGTTTAAGGTCACGTAACGATGTGCTCTCCCGGAGCAGTTAGAAAGCCCCCACTTTGATAATTACTTCGCTTTTATCTGTGTAGTAGCTGGAACTACTCCCAGACATGCACACGAGGCACATATAGTGAAGCATGTTATGTTCAGATATTGTCTACAAACACCCACATATGTGAATGTTTGCTTCTACACACATGTTGTACCCACTCACATTCAATAACATACTCTTTTTCATTTGTTTTGTTTTTATTTGGAATAGGAGAAAACTCTGTGTACTGAGGATCTTGCAAAGAAATCTCTGGCAAGACACATTGTGCTTGTCATAAACAATTCAACTCAGTGATACCTTTGAGATGTACAGATGCCTGTTCAGATCTGTTTATGTCAGTGTGCAGTTATGTGCGTAGGTGGTTAGAGTTTATCAGCACCAGCACCATTTATCTCAAAACAATGACTTTAAATTTGATTTGTGGGTTTGGCCTAGGAAATTTGCTGTGCCCAGTACTTAGATTTTTCAGTTATTTAAGTACAGATCCAAAATTGTATGTCTCTGTGCCTATTTGTTCATGCATGCTTGTGTGTGTGTGTGTGTGTGTGTTTGTCCGCATGTGCTTGCATGCTTGATTGCACATGTGACTTGAACAAACGCCAACACTGGTGGCCCTGTCTGTTTGTCCCATGCAGACATTCTGTGAGTGTGTGCCCAGCTCCTCCCAGCTCAAACATCGCTGGTCAGACTCAGAAACTGCCAGGGAGACCCCGGCCAAGGTAAGGCCCTGTCACCACAACGTACTGTATACATGCACACGCAGGCAAATAACACGTGCATGCTGGCACCAACACATGCTTTTTTTTCTTTTTGTAATAAATGTCTGATGATGTTAAAACATTGTAAACAATTTTTTTTAAAGAAAAGATTATTATTTTGAATATAAATTATTTTGACTGAGCGTACTGTTCATCAAATTATTCCCCATTAGTAACCTTTTGGGCTGCAACTAACATTTCATTGTAGATCAATCTGCCGATAATTTTTTCTCAATAATTTGAATGGTCTATAAAATGAATATGAAAAGATTGAAAAATGTTCATCATGTTTTCAAAAAGGTAACATCTTGAAGATATTCAATTTAATAGCCCAGGCGACAAAAACAATCTGTGAATATTTGCCATAATATCTTGAAAAATGAAAAAAAAAATTAATTTATTATTAAAAAAAGGTTTTTTTGTGGATTGTCTTGTTAATTAATTACTTAATTGTTTCTGCTCTAAATCACAGTTTGAATAATATTTTCCTGGAACAACTGTTAAACTATATATTGTATGTTGGTATAGGTTTGAGTAAGTAGTAAGTAAGTAAAGTGGATTAATGGAAATCCTTTTACTCCTTAATTTATATACTGTACTGTATGTCCTCTTGTATAAATATTCCACCAATTTCCTTCCAGCAAAAACAGAGGTACATTATGAATAGTGACTTGCTCACCTGTGCAGGGGATTATGTGTCACTGGCAACGATTTTAATCACAATCCACTTTTTCAATGCTTTGGTGATGACAGTGCGGAGGATTATTGCATATTACACATCACATTTTGCCACTGAGCAGCAGCAATGGCACAACCTCAACTCAAGTACCCAAATACACAAGAATTCGAAAGGATTAGGCCCTGCAGATTCTTTGAACCGACAGTAGTGATCATGGCTGTGCCAGGCAAAGGAGCTTGATTGCATGGCAGAATTTGGGAAGAAGCGGTGTATTGAACACTGAGGTGAGAGCGTTATTTAAGCTGCAGGTGAATTAAATTGAAGTTAAATGGCTGAAAATCCCTCGATTTAAAATTGTGAGTTGCTATGCATATGTGTTCCAATTCAGCATTTAAAATGTTCATGCCTTTCTATGTAAGTTAATTGGGTAGTATCAACATGAAATTCTTCCTGTGAATACATCGAGGCTGTAATCATAATATGCGTGTGTGTGTGTTATATATATATATATATATATATATATATATATATATATATATATATATATATGTGTGTGTGTGTGTTTGAGAAGGAGAATAACAGACAAAGAGAGAGAAAGAAGAGAGAGAGGGTATGAGCTTGCAAGACACCTGCTGGTTTCCTGCTTATCTAATGAGCAGACAAAGCCTTTCGTCCAAGAGCTGTCTGCCAGTACTTCTGCGTGGGAAGACAACATCATTTTCATGGAGTGGAATTCTCTTTCATTGTCTGCCTCTCCATCAGAATTCCCCTGTTGTCCTCTCAAATCCTATAGTGTAGCATGAGTAGAGACAGGAGAGGATCTGAAAGTCAGCCACTAATTACAGATTGGGATCTTGCTGTGAGATTGAGAGACTCATTTACAAAAAAAAGTGTGTTAAGAGGCTTTCTGCATCCCTTTCTAAACAGCATTACTCCACTACACCTCTTGAGCTCACCTGAGAGGCCATGCATTGGGCTGGGACAAGAAGCAGACTGCCGTTGTGTTTTATTCTTTTTGGCAATCGAATAAACAGCCTGCAACAGGAGCAAAACCTCCCATTCTCATTGTCATGCTGACCTTTTCTTCCTTCAGTTCAGTTTCTCTGACTCTCTGTCAGTCTGACCTCTGATAAAAGTAGAATTGTATCCAACTTTAATGCTGGACCAGTTCCTTCATGCAATTACATTTCAGCTTTACCAAAGAACTTTATTTGCTCTGCAGAAGTTTACATTTACATTTATTCATTTAGCTGACGCTTTTATCCAAAGCGACTTACAATTGCTATATATGTCAGAGGTCGCACGCCTCTGGAGCAATGAGGGGTTAAGTGTCTTGCTCAGGGACACAGTGGGGATTGAACCCGGGTCTCTCACACCAGAGGCGGGCGTCGTAACCATTGCGCCACCCCACCCCAGAAGTTATGTTCTGCCAATCCATGTGCCTAAATGGAAACCATAAAGCAGGGAGAGCACCTCCCCGCCCATCCATGTGCATACATAGAAAGCCCCAGGCAGAGAGAGCAGCAGCAAAAACTGCCCAAGGGTACAGAAAAGAGCAGCATCAACAACAACAGAAATGACATTGATTGGTCAGGAATAGCCTAGAAGGAGGAGCTATGGTGGTGGTGGGTTACAAGCGGCATGCAGAGAAAGCAGCACAGGTAGGCAGGCTATAGCAGCTTAAATAATGCGCCTTGTATATTTTTGCCAATGAATGCTTAGAGGGAAATCAGCTGAGCTGTTAGCTGATGTGGGCTGACTTTGACATGGGCTGCTATCAGCTGATGTGCTGGGATTGTGAGCTGAGCTTGATTTTCTTGCCTGCCTGAACTAACACTATGTTCGATTATTGTACCTTTATTTGCAATTGTCAATTTTTGTGCCCCTAGCACTTTTACCTTCACACATACGATTTTGTATTCCAAGTGACCAAAATGTTACTATAAACAACAGGAATAATTTAATTTGATTTTAGAAATAATTTAATATTAAAAAGCACAATCATTTTTAGCCGCATGCTTTTTCCCCTATGCCACCAAGGTGCCACAATCAATATGCTGCCTGAAGTGACCTCACTTACCTTCAGGCTGAATTGTCCCTTCAAGTTGGTGTCTTAAGCTATCAGCAGCTGCTTTATACCTTGTTGCTTAAAAGATTAACATCTGAGAACATAATTGTGTTTGTGTTATGGTGTATCTGTGAAAAGTTTTATTACAAAAATGCACTGCTCCTGTATGGGAATCTTTGAGTGTGGAGATGTCTGCCAGCTCTGCGTGTGTCTCCCTGTCAGCAAAAGGGGTCCACCATATATCTTTTCCATGTTAATTTAACAGTCAATATGCTAGCAATGAATATTTAGTGCGGTGCCAATGATGGCTTCCACTGATGTCTTAGCCCGCTGGCGATAGAGCTCAGTGAAACTGTGCTAATTTTACATTGCTGCCATTTCACAGCATTAGGCCATTATATACATTATGTACAACACCGACACCATGCCACACACACACACACACGCACAGCCAAGCCCAGTCACATAGTCACAATCACTCAGCTGCACCTGCACTCAAACACACAAGGAGAACAAAACTAAAAACACAGTTTGACATGCAAAGAGAGATTTCATAGTGCAGGCAGGGTCTACATGTTGAGTTAGAGCAAAGAGACAAAAAGTGTTACGTGAGGCAATACTCCCCTGGAGCTCTTTTCTGTGATGATGTATTTGGGTGTAAAAACAGGAGGAAGTGGGGAGATTGTGACAAAGCAATACTCCATTTTTTTCATGTGCAATATGCGCATGTGCTTGCGTGTCTGTTGCAAGTGCTTGGCAGAAAGGACTATGCATAAATGTACATGTGTGTGCGTATTTTTATGCATTAAAATGTATGTGGCATTTAGTACATGTTTTGTATCTAGTGTCTGCATGCAGTATGTTTGTGTATTTATGTATAAAATGTTCTGTATGTGTGTGTGCGTACATCAATTTGTACACATCTTCCAACCCATTTGGACAAATAGAGCCTAGAGGCAGTTTGTAGTGACAGTGCTTCCATACATGCCAGCGGTGTCCAGAAAATAGTGGCCACATTAATGTTGGCTCCTGCAGGAAAAACAATAGTGCATTAATTCAATCAATGTACTCAGCAGATCCAAGCCAAAGGGCTATTTTTATATTTCAGGAAGAAAAATCAACAAAATAGAAACATGTGACGAAAGTAGTAATTTTCCAATCACACTCTCAAAAATGGATTTGTTTCTCTCCAAAATAAATGAATGATGTATTCAGGGCTTTGTCTTGGTGAAAAAGCTCATCTTCTCAGATATTACCCATTTGTTTACTGTTTTATTCACCATGTGTGCATTTGTGTGCATTTACTTGGGCCCATATTTGGACCAAGGAGGACTACAACTAAGGTCCATGTTAGAAATCATCCCCAGACTTAAAATAGGACCATTTATGTGTCAACAGACTAACACTTTATTGGCTAATAACTAGGGCTGGGTATCGAGTTCAATACTTTTTAGGCACCGACCGAATTGCTTCAATACCACCGAGTATCAAAAAATGCCTTGTCTTTCGGTACCAAAGTTCGATACCTAAAGGTTCTTGTTAACGCCAATGAGCCAATAAGCATGCATCATTCTTGATGTGCCCACATCTAAAAGTGATTGTAATTGGCTGTAGTGATGTAAACACTAGCTCGCGGCGGTTACGCACAGAGACGTGGCTCGTGGATGTAAAAGACGCGGAGAAAATCAAAAGTGTGGCTTGATGCAACAGCGCGCGATGCAATATTTGCGACGCAAGATAATTGCTGCTAAGAGCGGTGACACGACAAACCTGGTGAAGCCTTTGACTGTGCGTGGAATAAACTTAAGAGCCGAAAGTCGCTCCGTGTTTGCTGCAACAAGACAGAGCCGATGCATCATCGTCTCAGCGCCCTGCTGCCACCGAGCTGCTTCAACACGCCCACCGTACGAGCAGCGTTGGGCAGCAGCGTCGCTACAAGCAGCACCGTTACTAGTTTAACTACATTTCTCTGTAGCTTGGTGGCAGCGTCGCTGTTTTCTGAATCAAATCAAAGCTCTTTTATTGACAGAGCAGCGCGGCAGCTTCCACACACGCTACATTTTTCCAAGTGTTTCCGAAGGATCAGTTAAGTGACGCCATCGACGCACACGAACATGTATGTGCAGCCGGCGGAAGTGACATCACGTAGCGATCCTTGGGCTGATGTCTGCGACTTTGCTGCAGTGGATTAAAGACGCGCGGCTGAGTTTCCTTTCTATTGTCATTGTTGTCGCCTGGACACCACAGTGAGGAGGAAACTTTGATATGTAGAGGCAGAAACTTGTTTACATCAGATGAAAGATTTCTCTCTCTTTCTCTCAGGCCTGTTGCCATGAATGTTTAGGTTGCAATGGTGCACAAATTCACATATAAACAATAAAAAATATATAATTAATAGACAATGAAATGACATTATAAAAAACTAAAGAAAGAGGAATAAAAACAACAAAAACACAATATAGGCCGATGTTACATTGAAAATATATCATGGTTTTGACGAGCTGTAGTATTTTAAAGGAACAATTAAAATACACTATTAATGATAATGTGATAATTAAGTTACTTTATACAAACAACAATGGTTCTCTGTATGTTGAGAAAATATACAAATTTTATAGCAATAAAATTGGTATCGAAAAAAGTATCGTTCAGGTACCGGTATCGAAGTTGAGGTATCGATATCGGTATCGATATCGAAAATCTTTGAACGATACCCAGCCCTACTAATAACAGGGTTTCTACATAGTGTATCCTGTGCGCACATGTTCACAGAGCCCACATTTCTGTCCCCACATGGCCAAGTTGTTGGGGAGTTACAACTTTTTTTATTTCTTCTACCCAAAGACTGTAGGTAAACACAGAGATAGGAGTATTTCCTGGGCGACACAATTGATTTTCTTCACATTAAAGAAACCATAAACCTCTCTCTTAAAGCAGACGATTAGCTGTCTTTTAGTGTGCCTAACTGTTTTTGTTCAGCCAATTCACATATTAATGAGCTTGCAGTCACTCACACTTTCACATACAAACAGCAAACACACACACACACACACACACACACACACACCTGCCCACATATTCTTAGAGAGAAAACAAACGCCTGTGTAGAAAATAAAAATCAGTAAGAGAGTTGCTGATTCATTTGGAGGAAGATATGGGGGAGCTGTCATTGTTAAATATGCATAGGTGGGCCATATTGCTTCCTCTGATCCATTGCTAGTTATCTTGACTTGAGTGGAAAAATTGACCTGGATCATGAAGGGCCATCCTACAGGCCTTTTATAGTCCAGTTAATGGAGACTATGTTACCGGTAGAGAATTCTACCCTCTGTTCATTACATGTACATTCCATTGGCTCTCTGATTCTGACTTTTGTTTTATTTCTCTTCATTGTTTCCATTGTTTTTGAGGTTTGTATTGTTTTCCTTCCTGTCTCAGAAATAGAAAGATGGAACATCTTTGCCTTGACCATGTTTTGCCCTGAAGTGTCTCAGGCTAGCATCTCTCTACTGCACCAACACTACTCTAATGACATATTGGGTGTTCAGAATTTAGATTTTTTTTAAGACTGCAGGAATCTACATTATGTTGCTACATAAATCATTCAAAACTACATTTTGACAGATGGGAATATGGTTATATCGCTCAGTACCGAGCATCTGGCATTCAAAATATCCCCAGTGATGGATGAAAGTAATTTGTTTTTGAATAAGGCAGGTGTTATGCTGTAATTTTTGGTGTTCTAGCAACTGTGATCCTAACAGCTACTTATTCTCTTCCTTCCATCCTTTCTTATTCCCCTCCTCCCTTATTCCTTCCCTTCTTCATTTCTACTTACAGAGGATGAGCTGCAGCTACTTGCTTTGCACTATCCTGCTTTTCGTGGCTGTATTGCTGGCTGTCACTGTAACTGGCACCATCCTTTTTATGAACCACTACCAGGCCCCACCCATGTCCGATGGCCTACCCCACATCTCCACCAATCAGGATGAAGCCAATGCCCTGGTCACTGTTGAGAGAGGGGATGGATCTCGTATAAATATCTTCATCGACCCTAACTGTCCTGACTACAACAGTAACTTTTTGCGCCTGGAGGGTGTGCAGACATCACTGCTCCACTCACTAACCGACCATGACTCTGACCTGAAGTCAGTGAAAGGCCAGGATCGGGCTCTTCTAGTCAGTCTGGCTGAGGAGGTGGCCAAGCTGTCAGCCCATGCGGGGCAACTGAAAATGGACTATGAATCCTTACGCAGGGGGCAGGGCAGCCTTGGGCAAGACCTTAACACACTGCAAACGGAGCAGGGACGCCTCATACAGGTGAGACATGTACACATAAGCACACACACAAACAGTACAAATGCCAGAGACTGTGGACACGCAAAGTCATGGTAAAGCAATGAAAATGGAATGAGGCATACCATAACCCAAGAAAGAAGTTGATGAAAAAATTCCAGCTAAATATTTCCTTACAAATTGTTTGATATTTGTTAAAGGTTGCTAAAACTGCCATACAAATAATTTATTAACATGTTATAGCATGTAATTGCATGATATAATCATTATTAAGAAAATACAAGTGCTTAACTTGGCTCATTTCTGCAATAGTTAAGCACTATAAAACTATGTCTTTGAACTACTGTCTTTGTTCCATGTCCTGATATATACAAAAAAGGAAATATTAAAATACATATAATAGACGTAATATCCAATTCCCAGTATAATTAAAATGTGTTTGAAAACCCATGCACTGTAAATCAAATGGAATGGTGGGTATGCATTATCTCTTCTTTTTGTCCTATCCATGCATCAACAGATACACTTTCAGTATAAGTGGATATTTTGTGAGAAAAAACATGCCCACAGGGTTCTTGTTCGTTTGTTTCTTTAGTTTTTATGAGTAAGTGTAAGGAGGATTGGTTGGGCAGGAAAAGCAGATGAACTGAATCCAGTGTGCAAGACTTACTACCTGAAGTCCCTTTAAGTACTGTACAGAGTGGATTATGAAACACCTATCAATATGTATTGATTGTGAAACCACCTTAAGATGTGTGACAGCTCATTGGACTTGAGGGTTTTTTGTTGGTTAGTCTTATTTAGAGCCTTATTTTTCCTGACTGCAAAATCATAACAGCATTGTTCACTAATCCCATGCCAACTCAACCATGTTCATTTCTCTTTAAACTGTACAAACCAGTAAGGAATAGATTAACGTGCAAGAGTTTGAAGATGAGGTCACAAGGGAAAGAAATGCCCATCATGATTCAAGAAACAGAGCAATTTGCACATTAATTCAATGAGATAACATTGAATTAACATACAAGAAAACACGTTTTCCCAGATGTGTAAGACTTCACATTGGATGGAAACATAATTTGACCCCCTTTAGTTTGGCACTGTACATAGATTTATTGATGATATATTTCCTAAATGTGCATAGAAAATCTTCACACTACATGCTATTTTAATTTAGGCCCATCAGGCTCAGTGTCTCTATTCTGCAGTAAAATGATTCATAGCTGCCAACAATACAGCTCAAACAACTGAAGGCATTCCACTTCTGCCAATCCTTTTTTAAAGCCAGGGTTCAACATTGTTTATTATCACTCAGAAGCTCACTGAATTGGTCTGCTCTGCTGCCGTGGGATAAGAAACCATGGGTGTTCATAGGTAGCACAATGGATGCAGAAAGAGGGTCTGTCCCTTCACTGCTGTTAATGTGGTGTAGGTGGCATGGTGCAGTGGGCACTGAGGCTAAGTGGAGGTGGTGCTGGCAGCCCAGACACTCCAGGTGATTGATTTCCTCTTTGGAGGCAAGGCATGTGGTGTGCACATCCGCTGTTTCTGCCTGACACCATGGTGTGACTGCGTGATCTATGGGCCACCTGTGGCCAGGACTTCTGATTTATACGATGACACAGAGCTGACTGTGCCAGTGTTAGTAATGTCTCTGTGTGCACCACAGCCCCCCGAAGAACTGTTTCGCCCTGCTATATAGAGATAAACCTATCCACATGACCCTGAGGGGATAAGCAGGAGAATCTGATTGCAGAGGGTTTAGGACCAATGTGTTTAGATTTTTTACAGATCGAGATTCATTTTTCACTGTGACTGTTTGCAGCCGCAAATGGAAAGGTGCTCCAAAGTACACACATTTGCATTCAAATAAATTGCACTGATGGGAAAGTCTAGTGAAATATAGGAATATAATAATACATTTAACTGATGGTTAGGTTTCACAGTGATGTGTTTGTCAAAACTCTCATATATGTCTGTTTTCCATCCTTAATTAGAAACCCAATATACAGCAGACTCGACAGAACATCATCAATTTCTGTTTTCTTTCTCTCAAAGTGAATATTTGATATTTTTGATCTAGGCCTTATTTCCCTGTTTTCTGCCATCATGACAAATCACATTTCTTATCACTGTAGAACTGTCAACGCATTGTTTTAAACTGGTTATTATTTGCCCAGTGTGTACCGCTGTGTCAGTGTTTTCCCTTCTCCTCCTCCTC
This sequence comes from Lepomis macrochirus, assembly GCA_024633595.2. NCBI lineage: Eukaryota > Metazoa > Chordata > Actinopteri > Centrarchiformes > Centrarchidae > Lepomis > Lepomis macrochirus. Next base: position 21,420,196 of record JALXJV020000019.1, read on the forward strand.
CAGTTACCCTTGAATATTAGAGAACTGAACCCTTGGGGGCTCTGCATGTCTTGATCTCCTCAGATTCACGGATGCAAATAGCAACAACATAGCCCATGACTTCTAGAGGAAACCTTTACCAGATAGCATGATATTTTTCTCAAGTCAGCGTTAAAGCAAATGTCATTTCACTGGAGCATGACATGAGACAGATTGATTATTGTCAGAAAAGTAACATACATTTAAAAAGTAGTTGAGTTAAATAAAAGCAACTATCTAAAAACATACCAATAAGGAATTACCACACACACAAATACACATGCACAGTCATCCCGCTACTATCACCTGTAGATGACTAATCAAGCAAAAACATATTTGTTGACAGCAACAGAACTATGTTGCTGTATTTACAAAACCAAGCATGAGCTCAGTCGGAATTGCACCTTATGTAAACATTTTCAACACAAAATCTGATGTGTCTGCCCAGCAGTGGCAGCCCTGTGCATAGGCAATGTGGGCAACAATGTATAATGTCCACAAGCTGGGGTGAGCATGGAGGTTTCATGCACTCTTGCATCCCTTCATCATCAAGAAAATTGAGAAAGGGTTAGATTCCCCATAGAAGAAGTCCAGGTGACATAGGTATAGTTTACATATTCAACTCACAAGACTTGACATTCAGTTTTGTCTGATTGTAATAAGACTATATGCAGGTTTGGTTGAACCACAGGTCACAGTTTAAATGAAATGATGTGCCTGTGGAATGTTAATGTTTTGGACAAGTGACACCCACGACCTCTGCTGAAGATATAGGGTTGAACCTCTGCTGCTGTAGAAAAGAAATCTATATTGCCTTAAGATGTTCATTCAGGTCAACACAAAGTCTTCTGAGGACTTCAATAAGGAAAATTCACTGAGTGCTTGTTGCAGCATTTCTGATGTGTTTCAAATAACGTCATAACCTCGATAAGAGTTGATAGTGATTAATGTCACATATAAATGTCACATTCCCTAAACCTAATTCAAGGAAGACCATGCCAAAAAGATATGGATATGGAATATTTTATTGTATATTATGGATGGAGGAGAGCTGAGATTTAGGAGGAGAGGGATGAGAGATAAGGGAATGAGGAAGAAGAGTTAGGGGTGAAGACAGTTTGCCGACCGCCAATGTCACCTATGCCATGTACCAGTCCTGGGTACAAAGGTATTTAAAAGCCAAAACATGCTGTCTTCTAATTACAGAAGCAACTTAAACAGTGTCAGCAAATTGTGAGATAAAAATAGAACACAGTGAATATGGATGAGGGATTATTACTGAACTGAGACATATGGACAGAAATATTAAATAGCCATCACATTTTATTTTATTAATAATGATTTAATTGCACAGCTGGACTCCTTGCCCACCACTCCTACACTAACCCGCATATCAATCAAAAGCCTGATCAAAGATCAGAGGCTCTCTGTAAGATATGAATCAGAATTGCTATGAAAATGTTCCATTAATGTGTGAAGGTTCTATCCATCAATGGGGTAATCTTTTATTCATTGTTTCTTTGCATCAGAGGCCTCTTGCATGTTGATCTCTGACTATTTAATCAGAGGGATACAGTAACGTAGCGGTTGGACTTACATCTGTGTGACACTTTAATAAAGTAAGTTAAGTCAAGTGTTTTTTTCTAGTCAATTTAAGTACAACTGGACTGTTATTATCTAACATATATAATATTCAAAGATGGAACGATCCTGAAGTATGTGAATATGAAAAGTCTTTGTCCTGTTAATCCAGAATATCTTCTGTTTACTTTCTAAATTCAAAATGTGCATTTGGTCAAAAAAGCCCCATTCAGCTACAGCTTAATGGAATCAGAGAAACAACACACAGATGCTGTTGAAGAGTACGTGGGGAGAGATAAAAATGTGTGTCTGCATCACTGTCACCAAAAAATGAAAAAAAGACAGAGTTCTCTAAAATGCAGGATATGTGAGCATCTGAGCAGAGAGGTGGCAGGGAGCTACACGGCTGGCAGTGCAACACAGTGACAAAGGATGCAGTTAACTTTCAGCTTGATTGTACCCTTTGATCTGATGTTGATATCAACTTCATCAGTATCTGAGAGGATTTATTTCTAGGATCTGCCTTCTCATGGGATGTATGCCTCCAAGTAATAATTTTCATTATCGATTAATCTTCTGGCTATTATCTTGATAAACCATTTAGTCTATGAAATGTCTACAAATAGTTCCAAAAAATAGCCCATCACTTTTTCTCAAACCCCAAAATGTGTTTAGTTTTTTTTCCAACCAACAGTCCAAAACTCAATGACAGTAAATTGTAAATCCTCGCACTAGAGAAACAAGAACAAGATATTTTTTCTTCAAAATGACAAACAATAAATCAGTTATAAAGCTAAATATATTTTCTGTAGATAGACTAATTGATTAATTGGCTAATTGTTTTAGCTCTGGCACGATGCCTTTGAGCCAAACTGGCAAAGTTATTTGACAATTTTCAGATTGTGACTGAGAAACCAAGAATGTGATGTAACATCCTTGGTAAGATTTCACAAAGCGTCATTAAAGTGTATGTTAGCCAGTCCTTTCAAAGCACTGATTTGTATGGGTCAAGCAAAGTACAGAAGTTTGAAGTTTTTCTCATTACATGTCAAACCTATTGGTTACTTGGATTTATAAGTGAAGTCATGGAATAGTACAAATGTGCTTGAGGGTCTAAATTATTGGCAACTTGCAAGTCAAGAGGAAAGAGAAGGCAACTTCTAGACTTCTTACTTTTTTATTAACTTGCCAGTTCCAACCTTGCAACTCCTTTCTGCTCTGTGACTTTAACCCACAGGGAACATGTCTCTACCTTATGGAACATACATCAAGGACAACAAAAACACACCTTTGTTGTGTTTTTTTAAACAATAATTGAAGACACATCAGAAAACATAGAATGAACCTATATTTAAATTACACTAACAACCAAAACAAAACTACACATTGTATCGTGAATCTTGTTGAGATTTGAAAGAAAACTCTTTCAATCCATCCCCTTTCATGAGCCACAGAACAAAAGCTTGACTCACAAAAGCAAGGCTCCTTGTGTTAAGTGCTGCGGAGTGATTTTGTGAGCCAATTGAAAGTCTGTCTAATGAGAGCTAATTACGTTCGTGATTTAATTGACGTGTCAGTGAAGGCTTAGAATTAAGACTACAGACACTCCTCTGTTTTTATTGCTCCCTTTGAACACACATACAAACAAACACACAGTGTATAATATAAACGTAATGTCAAATTTGCAAACAAGAATAGATACTTTGCTGCAATCTCATTTCTTAAATAATGGTAAAACCTTAAAGTCTTCTGTAAAAAGCAACAAATTTGCCATACCCCTCCACAAACTGTGTTCTTGAACAATTACACACTCAAAGCAGAAAACACAGTTTTCTTTGCTTTATCCTGACTAGCTGCTAAGCACAATGGGCCATTTTTGGAGTTTATGCATGTGTGTGGTTTTCTTTCTACTTACATGTGGGCATGTACATAAATGTGTTTATGTTTATGCCTGTGTGTGTGGGTTAAAGCCCCAGTGCCCATGTAATATGATTGCAGTGCAGCTTGCTGTGCCTCGGAGGTGTGTTGCATAGTTATTGAGGCCAGGGAAAGGCCACTGGGGTTTCTGTCTAATGCAGTTTTAACACCTGAATATAGCTGCCCAGACATGCCTTTGATAGAAGACTCTGAACCCCTTATATATGACTTTGAGCACTGCAGGTCTTTGGGTATGTTTGTTCATGTGTATGTGGAGGAGAGGGGGTGGCGAAAGATGAAAGAAAGGCAGTGAGCGACATTGTGGGTATGTGAGAGCATAAGAAAGAGCAAGAATATCTCATAGTTTGTATACAGGTTGGGCCCAACACCTGCCGCATATATAGGTGTTGGCTAACTAGGGCAATTTGTGAATATGACCTTTCTGCAATGAACAGCACATAAAGGGCTGCAGGTAAGAAACTGACCACAGCAGATCAGAGAGGTTACCCTGCTCCCTGCTAGTCCAAGAACACGCATTCATCACCATCCTTCCCACAGGGCTGTATGTGTGTCTTTGCTACACAGGGCAGTCTTTTTGGGGTGTTTCTAAAGGTCCCCGAAGGACTACACTCCACTGTGCTTGTATGCTGCATTTTTTTAACCCATTAACTACAAATTGAGTTTGATATAAATTAGTTCCATTTTCCAAAGATTACCAAACCATTTTAGTTGAACTTAACCTCCTTCAAGACAGCCTTTGTTTGTTTTTTTAACTTTTTCTTTTCTCAACTTATTTTTCCAAAGTCTCATTGTTGTCACATGGTCATACCATTGAGACCTCTGTCTCTTTGCTTGCTTGTTCAAGGATGCTCTGACATCTGAGTTTTCTGTGGAAAAGTACTGCATCCACAAGCTATTAACATGGAATCAAATTCAGAAGACATACTTTACGCAAACATGGACATTCTGAAATTTACCAAGTTAATTTGGTCATTTCTTACACTATAAATATTTTTTTGGGGAAATTTTTCCTTTTGCAAGTGCATTTCCATGCCAATGTGATGTAACTGTCAGTTATGCAGAGTGCAGACAGGAATAGGGCCCAAATGCAAGACACTTTACAGCCAGGATGAGTTCTGATAATTTATTTAACAAAAAGCATACTCACTAAAACAGTGGCAGAGTCCAGATAAATCCAAAGGAAATTAATTGTCCAAGCTAAACAAATATCCAAAAAATAGGTAGTCCAAACAAGGTGACAAAATTCCCAAAAAAAATCCAAACTATGCAGACTGAGGTGAGACAGTATCCACTGACTAAAGAGTACTAACAGCAGGTAGGGCAAGAGTGAGACACACTCAATGTGGACACACAAGGCATGAAACGGCACATGACAAGGCACAAGAAAGCGCACGAACACCACTACATTGATCCAGCAGACTGAACAGAAACACAGGCTTTATATACACAATGTTAACAAGGAGGGAGGGAACAACCAGATGAGACAAATCAGGGAAATCAGGAGGACAGGACACAAACTGGATAACAAACATAGACAACTAACTAAACTTCAAACAAAAACAGGAAACAGTTAAACCGGAAACCAGAAACAGACAGATACAAACACGAGACAAACACCAGAACCGACTGTATCAAAACCCAGAGGACAGACATGCACAACAACAAAGCAGACCGGCGTGCAGACCAAAATCAAAACATATATGCGACAAACAATCGATACAGACCATTTCAAAATAAAACAGGAAAACAGATTAAACAAACACATTATTTTTTAGACTGCTTATCTTAAAGTCATAATCCTTAAGATTGGTTGATTTGGCCACCCCTGTGCTTACTGGTGATAAAGCTAAGAACATCTCAATACAGACTAATACTTAAGTCAGAGTTCCGTTAAAAATTATAGTTATTGATTACTTGGGGCAAGAAATGTACTCTGAGCAGCTACTTGGTCAGAAATTCATTTGAAGACTACAATAAACTTATGCATTTCCCTAGTTAAATTGCCTATGGGACTGCTTTTCCATAATATCAAGTATATACAGCTTGGTACAGGACTGGTATTATTGCACTGTTATAAATGTATATATATTTATCTATATAACTACATGTTTCTCTCCCACTGTGTGCGTGTGTGTCTGTTGCAGCTGTTGTCAGACAGCCAGATCAACATGGTTAAGGTAGTGAACTCAGTGAGTGATGCTCTCAACGCCATGCAGAAGGAGAACGTGGGCCTGAAGGCTCGTGTCAAGGCCGACTTGCAGAGGGCACCAGTCAGAGGGGCCCGTTTCAAGGGCTGCTCCAATGGTAAGAGAAATGAGGAATAGCCTGACTATCTGTATGTCTGGCAAGATTGGATTCTTTCTTTGTATATTTGTTTGTTTGATATTTTGTTTGTCTTTCTCTGTATATATAATTCACACATCACTGGCTACCTATATGTTTGACCTTTTGCCACTATATTGTGCTCAGTGTCGTGATCCCGTTCTCTTTCATTCCCACTCCATCTGTCTGTAAAATTATATTCCAGTGTTGTCTGTCTGTCATCCATCTTACCACATATTCATTCAACCCAACCTCGCCTGGTGATATCAGTGTGTTCCCCTGCATCTCAACCACATTATCCAGTGGCCTTGGTAGAGATGTGGAATGTTTTATTGTAAATGAGAAATGACTTGAATGTCTACTGGGCTGTGTTGTTGAGAGGCAGAAAAGGGCCTGAGGCATCATCCCATTGGAAGGCTTTTAACCAGGCACAGTATGCCCAATGGCATTCCCCTGTTGGATTTGCCTTGCACTGGTGGCCAGGGAGCAGAGTAAAGGCTGTCAATGTATGGCATACAGCATTCAATAACAGAGTAGGAGAGAGCGTTTACATTTTTCTATGAACGACACAACTTGAGAATGTGACATATGTTTCATAAATCTGCAAGCATGAGGGCATAGGCATGTAGTTGGAGCATAGAAAGAGTAAAGGTAAAACATAGTTATATTTTCAAGTTTTGCCTTAAGGAACTGATGCAACTGGAAAATCAACTTGCACACTTGCTCTCTATTGGCTGAGTAACTTTACATTTATATATTTATATTTAAACATATATTGTTTAAATATAGACATATAAGTAATATAATGTATCAATATATATAATATATATACAATATATAATATGGCTTAATGGAATTACAATAATCATAGCGAATGGCCTTTATTCCGTAAAAAGGAAGTAGCGGATTCACACTCAACCAGAAACTTACATAAAATTCACTTCAGGGGCACCACCCAATGCAGGAAAACTAAATAATTATAATTATACTATAATCATTACGATAACAATTAATTATAAATTAATTATAAATTCTTCTTAATCTCAATATGAAGGTTGCTGCAGTTTTATTAAACTACAAACTAGACACACAACAACTACTAAGAACATACATCACTAAAAACTACTAGGCATAAAATGAATAAATGAATACAACCATGAAAAAAATGGATACAGGCTATAAAGACACATAAAACTAATGCCTGAAAAAGCCTAAAAATGAATGCACAAAAGTGAGCAATGATAGGCTAAATACAACCATTAATAAATAAATGCACCAAATACAGCATGAACAATTAGTAAATTGATAGATGATTAAATTAACAAAGCAATGAATCTTAAATCTTTATCATGATCTGTTTTGTTTTTGTTTTTTGGAGTAACAGACAAACTTTATGAATGAGCAAGCATGATATCTTAGCCAAATTAGTAAGTGGAAACGGGTGAACCATTGGAAATAACCTAAACTCTAAATTATTTTTAGTAATTTGTTGCATCAACCCCTAAAATCACAGAGAAAGTAGTTAGTTTCACCTGAGTTTTAGTTGACCATAGGAAAAGTTGCTGTGTAGGGAGAAGGCGAAGCAGTGCCGTTTCTCTGTGGGAATTCTCCCGCTCCCGGGCGTTGTTTGTCCCGCACGGCGACTTTGGCTCAAGTTGGCAGGATGATGAGGTTTTCTTTACCACCACTTGGCTTGGGTGTAACGACAACACGTGCATAGGGTATGCAAGGTGATGAGTCTTAAATTTTGTTGAGGTCCAAACTGTGGTATCTACAGAAGCCCTAAGCGGCCATCCATTAAAATATTTTTGTACTCCATTTTCCTGTGATAATGGGATTATTATCTCGAGATAATGAATGTTGTTTTCCTGTGATGGGATGGGATCATTTTTTCGTGATCTCGAGATAACTAAACAGTACTTACACCTTACACCACTAACACAGTGGTTTAATTGTAATTTCAGTATGAATATCAGTGTCACTGGTTAGCTTAGTTGGTAGAGCATCGGACTCACACTCTTGGAGTTGTGGGTTGGATCGTCACGGAAGACAAACTTTTAAAATCTTTTTCGTAATCCTCTTCAACAAAGTTCTTATGATGAGACTGTTTCACATGTTCACAAAAGACTGTTTCGCAGGCTGTGGCTCAGGAGGTAGAGCGAGTTCCCCGTAAATCTGAAGGTTGATCGGCGGTTCAATCTCCGACTCATCCAGGCTGCATGTCGAAGTGTCCTTGGGCAAGATACTGAACCCCGAATTTCCCCTGGTGGCTGTTGTGTATGAATGTGTATGAATGTGTGTGAATGGTGAATGTGATGTAGTGTAAAAGCACTTTGAAAGCCAGCGTTTTGTGGCTTGGGACGTTAATCTCCAAGCATTTGCCTCTACTGGGGGGATCAGTGAGCACCAGGCCAAAACAAGAGATCAAGAGAGATGGCAAGATGCTGCCTCTTGTTTTGTAGTCTTCTGGAAAATGGCAGTGGTATGTGGTGTCATGGAGTGAAAATTTCACTCCTCCCATTTTATAAACTTTCCTATTTTGACCCTTGTTCTAAATTTTATAATAATAATAACAATTAGTTGATTATCATGATGAAAATTTGTAATAAGTAGTGTTATATCTGGCATCATCTCTCATTGGTGCATAGACATAAAACATCAAGATGAAATTGGCCCAATTAAGTGCATACCAATTACAAATTAGGATTAACTTGAGATCTATCGTTTTCAGTGTTGGGTAAGTTACTCAGGAATTGTAATAAATAACTTTTTACTTATTACTGCTTAAAAAAATAATAATATTGCTTACGTATTTCGGGGTACAATTTTACTTACTAACTTCTTTTATTATAGGATATGATCAATTATGTGGTTAGACATGTACCTATTTTACTTTGTCATCTACTCAAAGAGTACACGCTATCTACACCGACTACAACAAGTGAGGAGTGAGGACAGAATGAAGCTATCATAACACATTACAACAGGCTAGTGCATAATATCAGTAGACGTATTTAAGCTTAAGAAAGCAGTTAGAGAAATCAGTTTAAAATATTCTTTGAAATATTCAGTCCTCAGTGAAGTAGGAGCAAACACTAATGAAACTATATGTCCCAAGTTCTCCTAGCCACAGTTAGGACAAGCAAGTCGTAATTTACTAAACTGGTTTATGGCGCTTTTCCATTACCAGTACCGCTCAACTCACCTCGACTCTACTCGAGTCAGTTTGGCCGTGTTCCGTTTTCTATTACAGATAGTACCCATAGATAGTACCCCTCAATGTAGCTGGCTGTCATAACGACCACTGTATTCTTTTGGACAGAATTCAGAAATACTTCGGCATCTTTGGCCAAGTGCTTAAGTGGTTGACATCTTACCTTTCAGAAAGATCTCAATGTGTGTTTTATATTAACACATTTTCCGATCCTTCCCCACTTCAAGACGGGGCTCCACAAGGTACAGTCCTTGTCTTGTTGTTTTTATTATACTTAGCACCATTGGGTCAGATCATTCATTCTTTTGGAATAGCTTTTCACTGCTATGCTGATGATTTACAAATATATATGCCAATTATTGCAGGCAAAGATTTGGTGAAGTTAATGACTAGCTTGGCTGCTGTGAGAAGCTGTTTATCAGCAAAGTTCCTGCTACTCAACTCAGCAAAAACTGAGATGATAGCTATTGGAGCAGCTAGATTAGGTCATTTGTATGACAATTTTATTCTATCCATTGTTGATTCTGTCTTTTATTGCAGGGTTGCTAGATAATCTTGGGGTTGTCACTTTCGTTTGACTTGCATAGAAAACAGGTTCCCTGTAGCGGGGGCGACGGTGCTCAGGGCGAAACTAGTGATCCCAAAAAAATTTTTTCCGCCATTTTAACTCCGAAATGCACCGAAGTTGTTGCTTCGGGTCTACGCGGGCGCCATCTTGATTATTGCGCAATAACGGCAAGCTGCTGGCCTGCTCTCATCTTTTTCTGCAGAGAGGAAACATAACGCTTGAGAACCACGGTGTTTTGAGAACCCCATCACTGTGGGATGTTCCGTTCTCAAAGCACTCACAGGTCTGTAAAGCCTGGGAGTGCTTTTAGTGACAGGAATGTTGATGAATACTCCTGTTTTTATCAATCTTTCAGGGTTTTTTCATTTGGATCTTGGTTGTATGGACAGAAAAAGTGTTTTAAAGATATCTATCAATAAAAGTCAACATTTTAACAATAAATATTGGCAAAATCTGGAAATTCGCCTGGCATATTTGATAATGTTGTATGATAGCTGTTGTATTTTAGTTTATTTTCATGTGATTTACAGTTACAATTGCATTGTATGTGTATTAGAAGATATCCAGTTGCATTAAAAGCTTGCTCAGGATGGTTTTGATGGTTTATTGCATTAAAATATAGTTTTTTTTTCCAGGCGAGGAAAAAAATATCAGATTTTTTCTTTATTGCATGTCCATGTAGTCAGTAAAAGAAAAATAAATATATTAATACACACATTTATATTCCTTAGCTTCTGACTTTTCAAAGGAGACCAGAATTATGCATATAGGCCAAATGGTTGAGGAGTTATTCCTGATTCATTTTGGGTATGTAATTTTAGACATTTTTTATGGAAAAAGGTGTCAGCTTTCAACAGGTTAAAGACGTGACAAAAGTAGCCTACTTTCATCTCCGAAGAATTGCAAAGATTTTTAAATCAAAGCTTAAAACCTACTTATTCACTGCTGCATGAGTCCTAAATTTTTGTTTATCTTTGATGTCTTTAAGTGGTATTTACTTTTTAGTGTTTAATTTTTTTTGTACTGTTTATATTTTAATTGTATTCTTTTTGTAAATCACTTTGACTGAAAGCGCTCCATAAATAAATGTATTATTATTATTATTATTATTGCCACCAGGTGTGTGTTCGTATGCGTGTTTCAAACATAGGCTTGAACTCAAGAGTGAGCATAATCCGAGACGCAACTGCTTTCATACAGAGATCCCACAATAAACCTGGATACACGCCGACTCTGTCTTTTCTCCAGACATGTTCAGGCTCTGTTACATCAGCGTTCCCGGGTCAGAGGCAGGTCAACAGCGGCTCCTTACCTTTCATACAGCGCAGCCCTATACTGGCACAATACTCCCGGAAAACAAGGCAGTGTAAAAGCAGCTATAGACAGACTCACAGGGAGACAGCTTCACACAACATGCTGGAAACTCAGGTAAACTCCCACTGCACCATTACTGTAATATTTTTATCAGCTTGTGGTTGAACTAATCCATGCTCGTTACATGATAACATTACATTTACTGCATTTAGCTGACATGACACATTGGTGTTAGTTTGCCTGCCGGTTTCCAGTAACTAACATTACTATTTGTGTATCTTTTACCGGAGGCTCAGGAAAATCAACACAGCTACATGTATTGGATGATAATGAAATGTTTAGTTATTGCCACACTTTATAACAGACTGTGGTCCTGTACCATTATGCATTATTGTATATTATGTGGTTTATGTAAGTTACAGCAACTGTAAGGTGGTGAAGCTGTGAACCTGATTATCAGTAAAACATCAATAAATCTAAATTGAATGTTTCAAAGCAAACAGCGGTAGATCTGTGCTAAAGTAGCTGGCTGTTCCGGCCTTATCACTATAGGCTAAAAACAAATCACCCCACAGTTGCCTTGGAGCTTTACATCATTTCTTGCAGGCTAAATCAAAACTTTGACGTCATGTGGTACACAAGATAGTATTGTAGATCATGTTAGCTGGTGAAGTATTATATATTGCACCGAATAACGTTAGCAACTGCTCGGCATTAGCCGGGAAGCTAACGTAACTCTCTCTGTGACTCCAGCCTCTCTGATGTTGATTGTGTTTTCACCCAACATCATCTGATTCTGTTTGGCCTGACAGGCTTCCGCACATAAAACTTTGTTGTTGTTTTATATCCTTACATGGAGTTTATGTTGGAGTCTGAGTTGTGCTGGGAGCTGGTTGTTTTATGGTTATAGTGTACTGCATTTCATTAGCTGCGGTGCTCGCTGTAGTCAGCAGGAGGCTCGGGAGGTTACAGACCATTGACAAAAAGGCTTATTTATCAATAAGTTATTTCACTGAAAAACTACATATAGACCATTTAACTTTTATTAAGGATACAATTAAAGTCAGAAAGAGTTTGAGAGTGTGTCTGTTGGCAAGAAACAATTTTTACATCATTGATCAACATTTCTATTCAGTCACATGAGGCTGATAATTCCTGAGCTTCTTAAACATTTAGCCTAATAAAGCAAAAGACACCATGATGGTATTCGGGGTTATTCAATAATGAATTAACAATCAGAAAATCCTTAAATATGGATATGCAGATAAAGAATAAAGAATATACACACATTCTGCCCGTAGAAATGACTCATGTGACTCTGAACATAACACAGTAAGTATAAATACAGAATGCAGGTGTTTGTAAAACACAAAACATGCTGCTCTGGCAGTGATAACTGTTTGCCTTTATTAGTATTAGCACAATGCACATGTGTGCAGACACAAGCTCCATCAAAAGTCTCAACAGCTGTTAAAGCCAAGTGATCTAGCTGCAATCAGCTGTCATCACAAATGGGTGTTGCTTTACGTGAGGCTTCAGAGACAAGGACTTCTGATAAAACACATTTCTTTGTTTCTTCTCTCCTCACAAGTGAATAAAATGTGGATGCAATTAAGAGACCTGGGATGCACCCATAGACAGAGACAGACAGGGAAACACTTGGAAGGGGAAAACACAAAACTACTGGAGGGCTGGACATACATACGTTCAAGCTCTGTCCATTTGTTAAACTCAGTTTTATGCCTGACATCACCTTCCAGAATTTTCTCACCTTAACCAGATTATCTGAAGCAACCTGTAAACAGCTACTTGAAACATAATAGAATTCTGGGTTGCAATGAATTATAAATCAACTGATTGAGAAATATCCCTTAGATCTTAGTAGAGTTGTTATTTCACAGTAGGTATTACAGATCAATTGTGGAATCATTTATTCAAGCTTTATTTTAATTTTTTGTCTCCTGGCTCTATATTACTAGTAATGCTCATTGTATGGGGAGAGCTCAATAAAAAGAACACCTCACAATATGGTGCAATGAGATGTGAAGTGACATTACTGTTCTGAAAAACTCTAAAAAGCAAATGAATATCATAGTGTACTATTTATTGCAGGGCTATTGTTATACATTCCTTTGTTTTATTGTGTTTATTAGGGAAATGTCTTGTAAAGTGTCCGTATACGGAATAATTATGTTTGAGCTCTATGTATTTTGAAAATCTATTCCTCTATAACATGGCAAACTCAGCATCCAGTACAAAGTTGTAATGATGATTACATTGGACCTGTTGTGACTGCTGGAGTATGGCTCATAGGATGTTCCTGTTCTCATTAATTCATACTGAGCTCCATGAAAACAGGTGTCCTATTCAGTCAGCTGTCTGTCAGGGATTACAGCTCATTATTAATGTTTTTCCTAAATTACCAGTTTTTCCATTTGCAGCAACGTTATATAGAAAAGACTACTAAACTAAAATCTACCAACATCAGTCAAATAAAAAACGTTTATCAGTTAGTTTTACTCTCAAAGGTTAAAACAAAGAAAATGCACCTCAGTTAATGCAATGATTTTTTTTTTTGTCTTTTCGGGGATATGTGGCTACTGGTATATGCAGACCTTTTCATTAGCCACTGTTCAAAGCAGATTCTGTGACACTGAACTGGTGGAGACACTTCATGCTGAAAGCTTGAATTTACTATTCTTTGTGACATTGATGTGAGAGAATATGGGAGAATAAATATACCACTGTTTGCTTTATATATCATTTAATGTGAACATTCTAGGGAACCTCCTACATATTTCTGTGTGTCTGTAAGAGAGGACAACACACGGAAGAATTTAATTTGAAACCAAATTCAAAATTTGTCTTAATGTTAATCCTTGTTATTGTGCTAAATCTGTCAAGAATTCAAGGCCTTCCCCTTAACTAATATTTTAAATATTATTAAAATAGTAGCAGTTATACCCATACTGTCTTGAATTCTAATTCTTCTATATAGGCAAGGGAGGCGGAGCCTAAAACTAAGCAAAGTCTATTATTTACAGTGGCATACAATCTTCCCTTGTAGCTTGTCCCTTTTTACAGTGGCATACAATCTTCCCTTGTAGCTTGTCCCTTTAATATAGAGCCACGAGTTAGCTTATTAAAATAATCTTGAAGGAACTGCTTCCCAATTGGGCTATAATAATTATTTTGCAATGACAGTAGCGCTAATGTTTCAGAGAATACTTCTCTGTTATTTGATTTATAATTGATTGCTATTTGAAATTCTGGCATGTTTCATGTAATTATCCACATAATGCTTGACACTGACCTATTTAAAGCACACATATCCTAAAGCTATAATTAAATCTCAGGGTTAAAATGGTATAACATTGAGAGTAATTGACCAACAAGCTCCAATGTTCAGCACCACAGAGAGAGCACATATTCTCTGCCCTATAGGTTTAGTGTGCTGTATTGTGTATAAGCACTGTTTATCTGTAGTAAATCCTAATAAATTTAAAAGATAATATACTATGACATTAACACATATGATTGTGCTACATGTACCGACATGTCACTAACACATATGTATCCAGCACCAGGTACTATCTAAAATGTTAACTGTTGAAGCTAAGGTACAGACAATAAAGAAATTAAACCTGTATGCACATTTACAAAACAGCTCACTGTCAATATTTTATGGCTGTCTGTACAGGTGCATACAGATGTGTCTAAGTATGAGGCACATGTATGAATATCTTTGACAGCCAGTCTGTTCCACTGTGCCTGTGAATATTTAAAAGTATCCCTCTGTACTGTTTGCATTGGATTCCCAAAAGAACATATTAGGTTTTCAAAGTTAGATGAATCTAAAACTGACAGCAGTGAAGCTCGTCTCAGCTCTGACAGTAGCAGGGTTTCTGAGTCGAATGAAACCACTGTAGAAGTCCTACTTTTCAGTTCTTGGACTGCCTGACTTTGCTCTACTGTTCCACAGCGGCTCACAAGCAAAAGCCAATTTCTGTTGTGTGCATTAACCATGCAAGTGTTGGCTAGTATTGGCATGACATTTGGTAGATTTTTGTCTTTATTATTTTTGCTTAATTTTAATGAGTATTGCAGAGTATTGTTAGATTTAAAGTTAGATGCAGGACATGTGTATGGTTTGAAACAACTATAGTGCTTGCCACTAGATGAGCTGTTTCAGCTAGACATGGCAAGGACAGGGTGCATTTAAATGAGTTCACTTCCTACTGCGAATTGCCTGCGATGTCAGAGTGACTTACTTTGAAGGGTCTGTGCAATAAGGATTTTGTTGCCAAATAGATGAGATTCAGAACAGATACTACAGATAAGTTCCAACTATCCTGCTAACAAGTATTGTTCAAAGCCTTATATACTCTAACTTATTTCTCCAAAAAATATCAGTGAGCCACGCCATTGCAATGGGTGAATTATTATAATTATTATTAATTATTACGATAAACATGGGCAAAAACTCAAGCACATAATCCACATCTGAAAATAGTCTCCTACAAATGTACTATTTACTCCTGTTTGAGTTACATTTGCATAACTGCAGAGCCCAGCTGTTTTAGGAACTGATTTAGCCTTTGGACAAGTAAATGCTTGTGACCCATTTTTAACAATTTAAGTCTTCAATGGAAAGCAGAAAGTTCAGAAAGTATGGGTGGAAATGTAAAGGCCCAGTATTACAGATAATGGACTGTAATTTGGTTTGTCAACAGGTGATCATTCCAAATGTATATAGAATACATTACATAGAACACATTATGATATGATCACAATGCGAGCCAGGCCAATGATGATGATGATGGTCTGGCTTGTGTTGTTAACATATCTCAGCATGGTGTAAATGTGAACCTTACAGCATGACCACTTTCTTCAGAAAAAATCCATCCAGCAAGTTGTAAGGTCACCTAATTCTGCCTATTCCTGTTAGTTTAAAAAGGTAATATGCAGTTTTCAGCATCCACTAGTGGTGCAGTTTTAAGATTACATCCATGTGTGTGCTCCTAAGCATATGTGGTTCGGACTCATAAGTGAGCAAAATCCAAAACACAACCACTCTTATACAGAGACCCCACAACAAACATGTAAACACCGACATGGCTGTAGCTTTTCACACAAACATGTTCAGGCTCTACCAGTTCCCGGCTCAGAGGCAGATCAAATCTGACCCCCTTTCCAGCACCGTAACATTACCTTTCAGACAGCGCAGTGAGCCGTCTTTTAATGCTCACGGAAAAAAAGGCAACTCCCAGTGCAGCTTTACAGTAATAATTTTATCAGCTTGAGGTTTAACTAATTCATGCTGGTTACATGATTATGTTACACTTACTACAGTCAATGTGATACATCGCCGTTAGCTTGCCTTCCACTTTTCAGTAACTATTGGTGTACCAGAGGCTCAGCAATGTGTGTACAGATAAATGTATTGGATGATAACGAAACAGTGAGTGAGCTGGACTGAATATTCAAAATAACACTGTTGCCACAGTTACATTGCAATAACGTTACTCAAAGTCTTACTGTAGTGTATGGGTCTTCCACTGCTTTCTATATTTTTTGTGGGTCAGATGAAGATTACATTTTAATACCAGGTGTAAAGGAAGGCTGGAAGATGAGTTAAAATGCACAACAGACAATCTGGCAGGAAACTGGAAAGTGGCCAGTATATATGCTGGAGAGCTGATTGGGAACAGGTGCACAAGTGAGTGTGGGAGTCAGGTGGTGACTGAAGGTGGGAAGCACTCATGACTGAGGAGTAATACCAACTGTAGAGCAGGGAGGGAATAGAAGGCTCTGAAATGAATGACAGGAAAAATTAGTGACTGACTGGCGAATTATATGAATAACTGGTTGTAACCCTGACCATGTCAATTAGATAGCTAGGTTTTGTGCACTCACTCAGAATGCACAACAATCTGAAGACTGCTGCTGTTTTGGATTGATTAGCTGATTAGAGTGTGACACTTTGAGCCTACAATACTGAACCTTTTCACAATATTATAATTTTCTGAGATTTTGAATTTGGGGTTTTCATAAGCTGTACGCAATAATCATCTAAAATATATCAAATAAAGGCATGACATATCTCACTTTGCGTGTAATGAGTCTATATAATATATAAGTATCACCTTTTAAAATTAATTACTGAAATAAATGAACTTTTGCACGATGCTAATTGCTAATTTTTCGAGTTCCACCTGTATATAACATTCTCGCACATTGAATATTTCCCTCATACTGTGCAGGCCTACCTCATGCCCATTGGGTCTGGTCTTACCAAATAACCATCACTAAAAAATAGTAAAGTATTGATAGTGGTATCGATAAAGAATCGTATCTTTAAGCAGTCTATATAAGGGTATCAATATCAATAAAAAAAACCGATCCCCATCCCTAATCAGTGCAATCATAAGTAGGGGTAGGAGAAATAATCGATTCTTAGATGCATCGCGATGCGGATGTGGAAGATTATTAATCGATTAACAAATGTCGATTAAAAATCGATTATTTAAATGTTAATTGATAACTTAATGTTGACGGAACGCAAAAGGCGGAACTCGCGGAAGCGCAGCGCCCGGACCGTCCGTGGAGTGCACACAACAGAGAGACCAGTGTTCCCCTGTATTGGTCAACGCTGTGGAATGAATAACCACCCCAAAATGTCACAGAATCATTAATATCAATGCACAAGTACTTATTTTAAGTCGCACACTGTGCGCATGGTGACACTCGACGCTCGGCAGCTCTCTGTGTATCCTGTGTGTGAGGCCGAGCGAGTGAGAAAGAGTGAGCGGCAGAACGTGACGGTGAAAGTTAGCGGAGGAAAAATATTAGCAGTTTCAATCTGGTTGTAAACGTGCAGCGTAAGTCACTGTGTGTCCGTTAATAAAAGTCTGTAGTGTCCCCAACGGCTGGAATAGTGAAGGCTGTTAGCGCTAGCTAACATCTCCCTGTACAAGTGCTTGCTCTCTGTCCCCCACACCAGACTCCGGACTTTTGGGGACAGAGCCCTCAGCGTCACAGACCCCACCCTCTGGAACTCATCCCACAGAGATCCGAAACTCTCCCTGTCAGGACACAGCTCTTTACCCAGGCATTCAGTCCTGAATGACTATTTGTTGTTCTGTTACTGTAACTAAGTGTAAAGCGTCCTTGGGTCCTGTGAAAGACGCTAAAAAGTTTTATTTATTTATGTAACATTAGCTAAATTAGTAATGAAGTAATATTAATTATCAGCTGTATGTTATTACTAACTAACCTGCAAGTCAAGGGTTGAGAACATCAGGCACAAGCTTAGACTAAACTGTGTACAGCTCTGTCCTGTACACATACTGGGCATCCTGATAATTATATTTCAGTTTTCAGAGGAGTCTGACAACTGGTGGAGGGACCATGGAGCTGAGGTTAATAAAGTAAATTAAGTATGCAAACTAGCCACAAGATGCATCGATAATCGTTTTATAATCGAAACGCAGCCCTCTGAATCGTAATCGTAATCGTAATCGTAATCGAATCGAATCGTGAGGTGCCCAGAGATTCCCACCCCTAATCATGAGGGGGGTACTTGGAAGAAACATTTCTCTGCTCTAAGGGACCATTAAACTGAAAAACTTTGAAAGCCCTTGTTATAGAGGACCAAGTTCTTAAATAATGATGATAGTCTCTTTTTTAATGTCCCATGGAACCTAGACAGCTTCAGTTTCCAGTAATGAAAAGAAGAACTGGGAAATGCTACCATTTATGTGTGATAATGATGAAAGTTGGAGCTTAGTAGCTGAGGCTTAGACGGAGAAACAGAAAAGCTTCGGGGAGACCAAACATTCCATATCATTTAGGGACTGTACAAAATCGTGTATAGCCTTTTCTCTTCTCCCTGTTTAAAAATCAGGGGGGTTAACCTGGTGAAGGCTGGCATGCATAATCCATGACATTGTCCTCATCACAGAGTTCCTCTCCTGCTTCCTGGGGAATAGATTTGGATCCATTGTGTAAGATGGGTTTCTCAGTCACAGACAAGGGTGCCGCTGTTCTGCCCTCCTGAGCTTACACGCTTCCTGTCTCTTGCTCCTCTTCTCTGCACTAACTTTTCCCACATTCCTTCAGTCTGTCTCTTATATACTCTCTCCACTCCTTCTATCTCTTTGTTTGTGTTGGATCACTCAAATTGTATATATCTCATCACTAAGCCATGCTTCTCTCTACCTGATATCCATGTCTTTTGTTTTCTCCTTTTTCCTACAACTTGTGCTATCTTAAATCTACATCTCTGTGCTATAAATTTGCTGCGTCTCTGTGGCGTCCCGTCTGCACTCCAACCTTGTGCCATTCTGTCTTCATTTCGACCTACTTGCATAGCATCTTTTTTCACGTTTTTATCTTTGTCGCACTTAGGCTCTGTTGTCCCACTGTGTCATCTATCAACCGCCTATCCCGCTCATCATCTATCTTTTTTGTGTCTTCCCTCGCAACACAGCCATTCTCTGCCTCTTCATTGCTCTTTCTGTCCTTTTGAAGAGCCATTCCTTTTCAGTAAGCTAACACTTTAGGTTTCATTTTGACAGGATGATTTTACAACATAGATTGAGAACTGTTCTTTCATGTTTATTGTCCTTCTCTGTACCTCTATATAATGCCCGTCTGCAGACAGAGGACAGAGTGTGACCAAGTGTTGTTTCATGTTTTCCTCATCTTCTTTTTATTACCGATTTCATTTTACCGCTCTGAGCATTCTTTCCCTTTGCAAGCCATTTGGACCTAATTTATTTCATGTCTTCCTACTTTCACCTCTCCCTAGGCTCGCGTCCCCGTGACTGTGGCGATCTGTACGCCAGTGGACAGAGAGAGGATGGCATCTACTCCGTGTTTCCTGTTCACCACCCCACAGGCTTTCAGGTCTACTGTGACATGACCACAGACGGAGGAGGCTGGACAGTGAGTCATAGGAAAACAAAGACACACACACACACCTATTACAGCTGACACACACACACAAAGCTCTTAAGCTGTATGTGTGCCTACCTAAAATAGAAACATTCACCTAGTCGCTTCATTTTAACCAGGGTTATAATCAAGATGAAAATGAAAACAGGGCATTGAAGGGAACTGAAGGCTTTTTCTGAAGTCTGTTTTTACAAATATGCTTTTTTTTTTACTAAATAACTGAGAAATAAGAATGATTCACTGAGCAGGAATTTGTCTAACTGCAGCATCGGTTCCATTTAAATCAAAGTCACCCAGAACATGAGGTTCAGACACTGTTTTTCTGGGCACCTGCTGTGATTATAGTTGTACTGCCTTAGGACTCTTATGTATCAATCTGAAAAGGTCTTATTAAAGTTTTATCACAGGAAGAGCGAGGAGATCTAAGCACAAGTTTCTTGTGTACCTGTTTTGAAAATAGTGATTTTTTTATGTTTTGTTTTTTCATTTAGAAGATAGAATATTAATTAGTCATATCTAAGTGAGAACGTCAACAGGTAGAGTGCTGAAAGAATTGAAGTATATCTGATGAATCATAGTGACATTTTTTGTTTAGTAGGCTAAGTAAATGGTGGCATAATTATATATTATTATAAATTAATAAACCCCAGTCACTAGAGTTACAATAGCGACATTGTAAGCTGTTAGTGTGGCAGCTGATCACATGACTAAATTATGTAAATCTAATAAAAAGTATGTGCTGATACTAAGATGTTAGTCCTGATATAAGGACATGATAACGATATAGGAGAGACAAGATAAGATAAGATAAGTACTTCCATTTTTTTATGTGCAAATCAAGTTGTCATTGTGCTTCAAACGCTTCAAACTGGCGAATGTCTGATCTGTTTATGTTTTGGTTTTGTAAATCTTGCATTCTTGTCTTCATATAATATTTCGAAAAGATTTTGTATTCTAAAAAGATGATACGGAAAAAGATACTTAAAGTTCCTTTTTCAGTGTGTGTTTTTTCCTTGATCAAACATCTGTCAGTTGTCTGGTCTTGCTAAAGTAAACATAGTTGTTTAAGTGAGACTGTATACTGGAAGCACTGTGTCTTTTGGGAATGAGAGACAGCAAGGTGAACAAACATTGACACGGAGCTGTTTGAAGTTATATTTGGAAGTGTGGTTTAGATGTATTTTACTGTGAGTGCACACACACACGCACACACACACACATACACACAGCATCATACTGGTTAGAGACATTTATTTCCTTTTGTTCTGAAGTGTACTGGAGCAGTCCTCAGGGAAAGCAGAGCAGTTCTTAATAGAGAACCAAGGCCTTGTAACACTTAAAGAACTTTCAGCTGCATGAATCTATCACAACACAATTTTTACAGGTTGTGACACATTTTAGAAAATCATCAAGGGGCTGATTTCTGAATCTGTCTAAAACTATTCAGGGATTGATTAGCAAAATCTGTGCAATGCACTGTTGAGGAAATCATTTTGGTTCATTTCATGCCACGCAAAGTGATGCAAGATACATGAAAGGTGTTCCCTGTTCGAAGGGAATAAGTACTTCTTAAATACTTCTTAAGGATGAACATGTTAATGGTTCCTCCCTTGAATGTGTGAAATTGTAAAAGTGTAAAAATATCTCCATATGTTCTAATAAATACAATGAAAATCATTTCTCAAACCTGTAAATAGCTTTGTTCGCAATCTTTGGCTGCAAATACATGCAGATTTCAGACATGTAAACATACGTCTGTGACTTTTACTGTTCTGAACTAGTGCTACCATTAATGCTTCTAGAATAATTATTGTATAATAGTACTTATCGGAAGAAAAAGCATATACAAGCTAAAATTATCTCATTCTGCCCCCTTTATATTGCACTTCCGTTACAAATAGTACAACACATATCAAACTTCAACTCAATTTCAAGTCACTGTTACATTGGCTGGAGAATTGTGTGCACTTGTAAATCGGTGACTAACTGTGTGGGATAGGCAAGGTCGTACCCTCCTGTCATCAAATAAAACCACACTGTCACAGTGACAGAGTGCTTAGCACAGCATGATGGAATAGAGGAACATACAAGCCTGTCAGTCTGTAAATGCTTTTGTGAGTGTGTGTGCATATGTGCGTGTGTCTATGCATGAATTAATGCCAATGTGTGTGCAGATACACAGAAATATCTGGTGAATGCAGGCACACTAGTAATATCAGAGTTTCCCCACCTTTCCATGCTATATAGTAGTGTTATGTATTGGCTCTTTGAATATTATTCTTTAAAGAATTTACATACCAGTTCAGATTGAAGTGACAATGTAGCAGTTACTTATCCTGCCTGGTATATTGAGCTGATTGTGATAACGCTTGAACCTCATTAAGAGATCAGAGTGGTGTGATCCAACAGGGGCAGGTAGCTAGCCAGGATGCTTGGTAAGTTGAGTGGCTTACTGTCTGTCTGACGGCTGAGCTTAAATAAGGAAAGCCATATGCTGCCAAATCATTAGCATACATTGACATACTGTGGCACTATTGCAGACAGACTGAGAGATGAGTAGGTTACTTAAAAGAGGGAGGAAACAGAGGAAAGAGTGGCACTTAAAACAGACAAAGACACGGTCAGATAAAAACATTAGAATTTGATGTGGAATGAGGAAGTGTGACATACAGATAAAAAACACAATTGGGGAACAGCAATTTCATTTTTCCCACATAGTCTGAAATGTATTAATTCAGATGCGGCCTACGATAAAATATGTCTATTCTATTGTATTTGCAGTAAAAAGGTAGCCCTTAGGGAGCCCGGTGAAAAAGGCAGCTGTCTTAAACAATTGTGACATGAAGATACCAGGACTCTAGATTTAGATGACAATAAGGATAGCATCATTCATTGATGGCCTTTAGGAGGACACTTTTTTATAGTTCAACATCTCTATACAGTATCCAAATTCACTGGAGCTCACTAAAGATTTGTTTTGCAAGTGTAGGTATGTCAATGTGTGGGTGCACATGCAGATTAGTTTAAAATATTGCAAAAAAATCCATCAGGCCATCAGCTACTGCAAAAGGCAACTTTTTTTCTATTAACAAATAACCACTTTTCCGTAATCTTCTGCATGCTGCACAGACAGTCCAACCCAACCCAACCCAGCCACCCACAAATGCCAGAATTCAAATTTTATAAATGAAAAATTGAGTTTCAAAACCAGGCTACTTTGGTAAAAACCATCCACTGAAAAGTAGGAGCTTTTTCACCCAATCATGAACACTATAAACTACTAAATGCCATACTTTTACATAAATGATAGTGCTGCCTCATCAAGAATTTTTGCATAATGGTTTTAGAACAAGAGAGAAAAAGAATGAAGCAGGGAAAGGTATATAAGGATAATGTATGGTGATTCTGTGTTCTAGAGTAGAGGGATAAGAAAGACAAATCTATAGCAAGCTACCCAAGTTTTTATGGTTGTATGGATTCAATGGTAATGCAGAATATGAGGTGCCACTGACATCACTAAAATCATAGGGAAGAATATCCTTTAGGGTTTAATGACTCATAGTTCACAAATAAATGTTTGTCTATTTTTTCCTGTTTTTCATTTGAAGAAGCCAGCCAAAAGAAAAAACTCTTAAGTATGCACTCTTTGCCAAATATTTGCTAGTTATAACAGTGCCATGCATTTATTATAGACTAAATAGGTGTTTTTTGGATGGGATCGCCCGCTTTAGCTGCTTCTAAGCTGCTTAGATTGTTAATACAAATTAAACTTATGATCAATATGTCAATATGGACATGCTGAACATCATTAAATTGGTTAAATTCCACTCTTAAGTTCATTTAACTGAAACAACAAGACCCAAAGTCTAATTCTTCTAGATTTACCGGTGTAACCTGCATGGCTATAAGAGAGGAAAAAGGGAAAAAGTGCTGACTCACGTTAACTTTGAAGCGCTTGTTAAGTTTGCTCATTAAGTTCCTTCATTAAGTCCGAATGTGTCCGTTCCTTGATTATTTATCTTCCTTTAGTCTGTAAGGGTCCACCGATAAAAAAACAAAACAAAACAGCTTTTCATAAAAATGAAGTTGTGAATCCTGTCATGTGAAGTCCATCGCTCTCTGTCTGCTAACTTCTCTCATCCTGCACGTTGTCGTTTTTGATAGGTTGCTGCCTTCAAAATAATAGCGCATAAGCCGTCTGGCGGAGCTGGATCAAATGAATGACATGTGTTTGATATTATTGGATACTTTAAGTATTATTCTGTTTGAAATAAACAAACTGTTTGATAGTAGTTTCAGTTTTGTGCAAAGAGAATTAAAGGCCTGTCCCATATGGACGCCTGTCCCAAATAAAGGCAGGTTCAGTTCAGTGATTTTAGCAAATAAAAGCCTGGGCTATTGTTCAAAGTTTTATGGTATATCCTTGATTTCTGCTGTCTTCTGTCCCGATTTCATCTGGCTTCATCATTTTCAATTTCCGTTGGCTTACTTTTAATAAACTAGAAGACTTCTCAGAGACTTTATTATCGTTATTATTTCCTCTTCTTCTTGTACGTAAGCATTCAACGTAGTGACAGGCATCCACATTGCTGGAATTATACAAGAAGAATAACGTAGTCATGAAATGCGCTCTGTAGCGCAACATGGCACCATATAGATATATAGAAACATATACACGACTGAAAACATTGTTATGGCTCTTATATTGCATTTGTTTGATAATATTACACACTGGACCTTTAAGATAGATGCTGTGTAACTGACACCGGTGAGTACAGTCACTGACTTTATGTTTAATTATGTTCTAATTGTGATTTGGGATCCTGTTACATACACTAGCATTAGTCAATGATACAGGCATGCAAACTCCTCACCACAAATTTACCATTTTCAAACCAAAATGGGTCACCTACGTGATTTGTGCATATCCAATGAGAAAATATTTTAGGAGGTGGAGTGGATGCCACTAATATGTAAATGTAAATGCTCCTTATTTGTATAGCACCTTTCTAGTCTTTTTGACCACTCAAAGCACTTTTACACTACATCTGCATTCACACACATTCATACACTGGTGGAACAGCCATGAGAGGCAATTGAGGGTTCAGTATCTTGTCTAGGACACTTCAACATGCAGCCTGGAGGAGCCGGGGATTGAACCGCCAATTAATGGGCAACCTGCTCTACCTCCTGAGGCACAGCAGCCCCTAGCATCTACTAAGTCTACTCTAGCATGAGCTTTGTGTTTTTTTTCAAGTCTGCTACACTGCGGAGTTTGACAGCTGAACACGGGTGGACGTTACTGCCGATTGTTGGAAAGCAAGTCTGGTGTAAGACAGAAGTAAGCTAGCTTACAATGCTAACTGCCCATTGCTGTCAACCGATAATTGT
This sequence comes from Lepomis macrochirus, assembly GCA_024633595.2. Lineage (NCBI taxonomy): Eukaryota > Metazoa > Chordata > Actinopteri > Centrarchiformes > Centrarchidae > Lepomis > Lepomis macrochirus. Next base: position 21,445,500 of record JALXJV020000019.1, read on the forward strand.
TAGCTAAACTAATTGTTTATTTATGGAGACCAGTGGCAGTGACCTGGATGTAATGTATAGGCTAATGTCAACAGGATAAAACGTGTCAATATCGGGTCATTTACGCTGAAGACCCTGGGGACATGTCCGCCTCACTTTATGAAAGAATTTGTTAAAAATTCTTTGAAAAATAGCTTGCAACAAGAAATGTTAAATAAAGAAAAGTGCTATGCCAAAGGTTTATTTGCCCTTACTTATTTATTTAAGTAAGATAAAACAAGCTACTGATGATTATAAAATGACCCAAAAACGTGCAGCATCACTCAGTACCTTTAACAACTTCTTGACAGTTTCTTTTTGGCCAAATTTTCTGTTCTCTCCCTATGAACATGACAAAAGAGGAGGGAAGACTAAATCATGCCTGCATGTGTGTTGACTCAGCAGGGATGATATTACATGAGAAAAGTTGATCTACACAAGAAACCTGAATCTGAAATCTGAAAGCAACACAGAATGAGAGCTGCACTGCATTAGGTTCTGTTAGAGGTTTAGATTTTAAATTTTCACCTGCCACCTGAATTTTGTTTCCATTTACATGCATAAAAACATTTCCACCATAAATTGATGATGGAAAGACCTAGGACACCCCCCAACTCAAATATTTTTCAGCATTGGTTATTTCTAGAAAACATTGTAAAAATATTGTCACATCTCGTTGCTCTGACAGCAGTATTGTGTCTTGTCACGACTCGTGAACTAACTATCTTCACATCCCTTATCTGAGCCATTATGTCCCCACTAATTTTCCACACAAAGGGACAAATTTATACTTTATAAAAATAGGTGGAAGCATATCACATTTCTGTTCATAACTGCTACTACTGAAGCTAGTTGGCTCAGTTAGCTGTGCAGCTAACTTAGCGGTCCTAGCTGACTAAATCCAGAATTGGCACCAGAACCATAAAACCACTTGTGAGTCAAGATAAGTGGTTTTACAACACAGGACGGGCTGGGGTTAGCTGGTCAATATGCTAACTTAAGTAGATATCTCTACAACACCATAGACATTGCTGACATAACATCAGAACTGTTAGGCTACTTCTACTGTTAATTAAATTTTTAATGTTTAATTTATATTATAAACTTCTGGCCATATCTTCCCTTTTAGCTACTGAGACTTTAGCTTGTTATAAAAGACAGGCACATACAGAGAGAGAGAGAGTGTGTTCTTCGGTGTCTAATCGAAGAACTAATATAGGGAAGTGAAAAAAGAGACATTAGTACAGGTTGATGTTGATGGTTGTCAGACAAAATTGGTCAATATTTATCCCCTACCATAACTTAAGCCCTAGAGACTGTCTGACCACAGAGGAAGGAGAGGTAATGGCAGATAGGACATATAAGAAAGGAGCTGTCATTACAAGGCCCCAAGCTTTTTCAAAACACACATACAAACATACCCACACATTGTGTGTACCGTAACAGAAAGAGTGTACTGACTATACCAAGAAAACATCAAAGAAGCATATATGTTTACATACAGTAAATGTGTATTCATATGTGCTTACACACCCACCCAGCCACACACATACTAAAGTATGCATACACACAAGCCCCTCACTCAGATAAAGTAACCCTTTGGGCATGTGGTCTACCTGTTTCAGCAAAGGGATATTTCAAATGCCATTTAAATACAGCCTCACCACGGCTTAGGGTAATGTCTTCTATTATTACTATTTTATTTGTTAAAAGGAAAGGACTAAAAATGACCACGACATAAATAATGAATGAGAAAAGAAATATCAGAGTGCAGTGTGGAGCTGCATTATCAAATGGTGCTTTTATCAGAAGCACTGCAATCACTCTCAAATATTCAATTCAGCTAAGAACTGAAATGTAAAAGTTTGAGATTGAATGTACAATTGTGTGCATGTTGTATCACTCTTTTAGAGGTTTGGAGTGCCTTTGAGCATTTCAGAGTGGACAGTATAGGCTTTTCGGTATCTCTATCTGGATCACAGGCTCTTCAATATTTCATCTCTGTTAGTTTATTGGTTTGGGAAAAAAAGAATATCCAGGATGGATGTTTTTCCAGTTGTGTCTTATCTGTAAATGTTTTGTAGGGAAATTGAAAACTTCAGAGTACAATCTAACTTTTGTTCAAAACATAATTGTTTCCTAATGTTTAGATTCAGTGTACTTGACTGAATTTTTTCACTTGTTTATTGTTTTTTTTGGTTTTTTTTATTAACTTTCTGGGAAAAGGATGCAGACAGATCTATTTGTGCCCTCATTACGTGGCATGAGGAGTTTATAGTAGTGCTAAGAGAAAGCATGAGGTGTCCCCTGGTAGCATTATCACAGGTTGTGTCAGACATGTCCTTAAGGATACTGGTGCCATTAGCTGGGGCTGGGAGCAGTTTATGTGACGAAAGGACAGACAGTGTGAGAGCTGTCAGGAACATTCACTGATTATATATTTTCTCTGTGTTACATGCGCAGGCACACAAATAGGATTCCCAGTAAGATTGCTGCTTTTGGACCTTGGCTTTACATGTTTTAAAACCCATAAAGTGTTTTTCCTTATAAAAGCTTAAGCAATCTGATGCACTTCATTTAGATGTCACTGTGAAAACACCAGTTTTTAATACAGAATGTGTGCTAGAACAGTCAGAATATTCCTAAACCCATTTTATATTTAGCTGGTAAGTCATCTGGTTAATCATCTGATCTGCTCCCTCCCACATTTTCACCAGTTTAGACATATTTGGTTTACAGTTTATATTTTCTGTATTTGTAGGCTGTTCATTAACAGCTAATTATTATTATGATTATTATCATATGTTAAAGCAGACATTGAGCGCTGCCATAAAGACAAAATGGCATGATCCTGGTTTCATAACGCCACTGCAAAGATTTGACTGTAAGATTGACAAGTCAGGCTCCACCTATCGAAGAATTGAATCATTCAACTTTTCAAAGTCACTCCTACAGCAAAGCATATTTTCTTTGTTGATCACCTGACTTTTCATCTTGCACCACCATGAGGTTTACATTTGTGGTTTTGAGTGGTTCTCAACAACTATTTAATGGATTACCATGGAATTTAGTACACACATTAATTTAGGATGGATTATAATAACTATACTGATAAAATATTCAGTTTGTACAATAGCCTACTTAGATTTAATACCAGCAAAATGAATGGCATATCCTTCAGCCTCAACTGTACTCTTTATTTAGTGCTAATTACCATTTGTTAGCAGTGTTGGGAACGTTACTTGAAAAAAGTAATTAGTTATAGTTACTCACTACTTGTTCCAAAAAAGTAACTGAGTTAGTAACTGAATTACTCTGTAATAAAAGTAACTCGTTACCAGGGAAAGTAACTATTTGCGTTACTGTTAAAAAAAAATCTCTGCTGCTTCATCGAATCTCTGTTCAGCTGCTAACATGACACAAACTAAAATGTGAGGTTTACTGACTGCACAGCCTTGCTGGCTTCCGTCACACCTAGGTACAGCCAGTTGCTAGCATGGTTGTAGACTCTTGGTCTTGTTTTTGTAAATTTTATCTTCAGTATGCAAAATTGTTTTTGCGTGTGTGTGTGTGAGAGACATAGGAATGTTGTTTGTGGATGATTGTGTTTCTCCTTCTGATCTTGTTTGCTGCTGCTGTGTTCAGGGCACATCTGTCTTTCTGATAGGATTATAAAACATTCACCAACAGATGTTTGCAGTCCTCTTTGAAGACAGCAATTCTGCAGACTGTTGTGGATTTATGAGTGCTTTCATCAGACAGTGTTGAATTTGTCACCATATCATTAATATTCTTAACAGTGTAATCAAATTGTTAGCAATTCCTCTGCCAGTCTGTTTTGATCTATCCTAAATCTATAAAACAAGGTGTGAGGCAGCTTTTGGAGCTGATTTTATTAGCCTCAAAGCTTAATTAATTATGTTTTGTAGTATTTAATTATTTCCTTTTCCTTTTGTATTTCTGTATTTTGTTCCGTCACACACACACACACACACACACACACACACACACACACGTATATATCTATATATCTATATATCTATATATCCATATCTACATCTATCTCTCTCTCTCATATATATATATATATATATATATATATATATATATATATATATATATATATATATATATATATATATCATTCTGTCTCTTATGGCTGATATATTAATCACTCTGGAGATTATAATTGGTAACATCTGAATGTTACCAATTATCTTCAGTTAGTATAGAGCAGCGGTACCAAAAGTGACATCTGCTGCCAGAGCACCAAACATAAACATGGTGTGCGCACAGTGTGTCCATGCCAGAAGCTAACAAGCTATTGGCACATTTCCTATTTTCCACCCAGTCATATGCCAGATTGTAAATCTCCCCCAATCAGCTTCGGAGGACTTTTCTTGATTCTTCCCTGTGTTCCGGTCTGTCAGTCAGGGTGTCCGTCTGTGCATGCTGTTGGCTCCCAGTAGTTGACAGAAAGCCTGCTGAAGAGCTTAAGGCAGCTTGTTAAATATCCTTCATCTACTGCAGAGATTACAGGGAGCTTAATGTGATCATGCCAATGCAATAGCCCTTTAGCAGTGTTGGGTTAGATGGTTGTTAAGGATTGGAGATTTTCTTAGAAGTTTACCTATAACTCAAACTCAGTATTTACCATTTGCAGTGTGGTGAATACTTACTGTGAGTTATTTTTTTACATATGAATTTACATGTTTTTTTACATGGCATTTTTTTCTGAATAGAGATTTTTTTTCTTTTTTGACAAGCTGCAAAGGCGTTGCAGTCTTGGAACACAGGTCTCAATTTTCTGAAGAACTGTCACAGAGTTCCCTTCACTGGGGAGGAAGAGTACAAGTGACTTTTAACTGTCAATACTTAAGTTATGGCGCCTTGCTGACACAGACACTCTGACAAAACATGTTACAGCAACTACTTTCCCCCTCAAAGGTACTTTCCTTCATCTGTATGGCCTGTCTGCCTTTGTGCTGTACTATGTTACAATGCATCAAGGAAAAAAAAGGCTGGCTCAGAAGATATAGGGAGAAGTATGGTAAAAAGGAGCTTATTGTTCAACTTTACAACTTGGCAACTATTAGATTCAAAAGTGAAGACATAAAGGGACACCTACATGTATTTTACCTTCAGTTCAGTTCAGGTGCAGTTCTTCTTGTAAAAATGTATGTTTGCCCAGTATTATGTTTGAAAGTTGATCTAATGAACTGAAAGATAAACAGAAGGCAAGAATATAGGATATATATTTAGTAATCTGCAGTTTGCCAGCTGCTTCTTCTGGATTGGTTTCTTTACTAACTCATAAACACTAAGAACATTTACCATATTGTAAGCTACCAATAAATAAAAAAAATCCTTACATAATTTCTTTATGTTGTGTTTCTTACAGTAAATATGAGCTGGTGCAGAAACTGGTCATCATGAAAAAGATTTCTCTTAGAGATGGGTTGTTTAGGCTTTGTGGAGCATGTAGAACAGTGTGTATAAAGAATTAATTATGGAAGGGCTGCGAGAAAAAGGGATGACGTAAAAAAAATACTGCAGTATAGAGAAAGAGTAATGAAGATTGCGAGAGCTACAAAATGAGAGAAAGAGAGAGAGGACGCTGAAAGAATAACTGTCACAGGAGATGGTGAACACAAAAAAATATTTTGCAATATAGCAGTAATAAACACAATCTTGGTGAAGCTTCAAATGTTGCATTTTTGTTCAGATTGTGTCAAGAGATGTGTTGATTCAATTCTATGGTGAATTCACTAGGGATGTGTTTTTATTCCACTCCAGATCTGTGTCCTTTAATATTGGGAATCTGCCGACCGAATCTGTTCAATAGGCTATACTTTCTAAAATGATGATAAAATATGTATCTGACACATTAAAATAACAGCTGCAGTCTACTCCATCTTACACACTTTATTCTTGATAACGAGCTATCCAAATACTAAAGGTCTTGGTCCAAAATTAATACACTATGTTTATAAGCTTAAATTATTATACATAATAATCTCTCTCATGCAACCGACATTAATTAACAACAGCTGATATGACCTGCCACTCGCAATGTTTGGCATTTTAACTGGTGAAAGCGGCGGTTTGTACCAGTAAACATAAAGCTGTTACCTGAATATTTTGTACACTGCTCTTTGTTAACGATTATTGGCACCATAGCTTACTGAATCCGTGCATCTTGCCAGCCTCACTGTCAGAACTCAGAGTCACTCACAGGTCTTCCCAAATAATTTTTCACATTCACACACTAATTCAGTGTGCAGTGAAATGCTGAACTGTAGAGCCTGGCTGTTGCACAGGAATGCAGCACTGCAACACTCGCAGGCTTTGGCAAAACAGGAAAGTAGTTACAGGAAAGAAAGGATTGGATTCTTATCAGCATTATTTTAGCTGATATCGATCAATTAAAATATGCCCAGATTGGCAAATTGTTTTGGACATCCAGAAAAGGATTAAGTCATCATGATAACAAGTTCCGTTAGGTTTAGGCAACAAAACTACTTTGTCAGCGAACTTTGTCGATCTTTATAGTACATCACCTGACATTTTGTTATCTATGACATTCATGGGTAAAAAGGCCACAGTGTCACAGTGGCCTAACACCACAGTGTAGATATAGGCCTGCCCTGATACAAATAAAAGCCATGCATTTCAATTTTTTAAAGTAAAAGGACAAAAGTATTAGCATCAAAATGTACTTAACTTAAAGTAGGTGATGATTTTATAATAATCTATTATAATAAATCACCATATTTATTTTATATTTTTTATTAATAATCTGAATCTGCACAGTAACTAAAGTTATCAAATAAATGTAGTAGTGTAAAAAAGTTCAATATTTCCCTATGCGTTGTGGAGTATAAGTATAAAGTATAGCATAAGTAAAGTAAAGTACAAGGAGCTCTAATTTGTACTTAAGTACAGTAGTGAAGTAAATGTACTTAGTTACTTTCCACCACTGCTAGATTGCACTGTAGAGCTGAATTAACCCTGCAGCATATGACATCAATATTGCATCAATATTAAGTAAATAATGACCTTATATAATGAAGTCCAGGCATTTTTTAAAAACAACATATTCAATATTTAGAATCTAATGTGTGTGACAGCACTGGGTTCCATTAGCTGTCATTATTGAGTTTGCTACTGGTATACTAATATGAACATATGGTCACTATTGATTTTTTAGGTCAGTTTTAGTACCTTTTAGGGGGAGGGTTCTTTATGCTATGACCTTGCTCAACCCTTTAATAAAATGGCTGCTGTGTCGCAGACATGACTGCAGTTCTCAGTGTATGGCCAGAAAACCTGTCCCACACTCAACCAGAGCACGTCTGTGAGCTTCTGACCTTGACAGAAACAACTTTGATGTCAGGCACTGCCCTCCAGCCAGAAATTGTGTGTAAGAATTTGTCAGTTGGGATGTTAAGCTGCATCCCAGTGGGTGTGGTGAGGTGACATAGTAGCCTAGACAAGCATTTAAGCCACTGTATAAACACATGCACCTGTAAAAGTCCATGCATGAACAGACAGACAGATACATTCTGAACTGGGCAGCTGACGTTTGACTTAAAGATAAAATGGAAAAGCTGCTGTTATGTGCCACTCAGTATTTTCCTGCCTTATTTCTTTCTGCTCATGTTCGGACTAGTGTTCAGAGCAAGTTCTTTCGAGTAACCATAATGTAAGAGTCAGAGCAGATTGTACTGTCTGCTTATCTGCCTCTGGGCTCTATAGCTCTGCATGTTCTTCACCTAAATGTCATCAGTGATAAAACAAGCCAGAAGCACCAGAATCTTTTCATTGCAACCTCAAACTTCAATATTAACATTAACACCCACCTGCTTAGACAACCCCACACGTACAGTACATGCATAATTGCATAATTAATTGCATACACAAACACACACAAACAAAAGCAATTGTGCATGCACAAACATGTAAAACACACATTTATTGAACAGGTTTCGGAGCGCACATACAGACATTCTTATTACCAGATTGTCAAATACCAAAGCTTTCTCACACCACTTGGCATCTCATACAGATCCTTTAGCATCTATATCACAGAGACTGACCTGCCAGAAAGGCTTTAGGAAGTCATGTGAAGTAGTATATAGTCCACCAATGTAGGAAGCTGGAGGATGGATGGTTCAAGTCAACTTATGTACCTAAATTAACTTACGTTAACTACATTACCTATTTTAATCCAAACCAGGACCTTTTCCTAAACCTAACCATACTCCTAAGTCTTTTTGTTGCCTATACTAACCAACCTGCAACCATTTCACAACAAAAGACTTTGTAGCAGCCCAGTGCTTCTCATACTTATATGAGTCTATATAAGAGAGTCGTGACAAATGTGGCAGCTGGTTGCAGATACAAACATACACAAGCATATGTATCACACACACATTGTCACTCTGATAACAGTGTTGCTCACTCAGAATTTCATGCTTCCCTCCACCTCCCAATATGAAAACTGCATTTTCCTCTAGAAACGTGAAAGAAAATGATTGGTGTCTCTGTGAGCTCCATGTGTCCAGGGAACACACAGACCTTCAGGGTCAACCTACAATTAAACCTCAGAGGGGCTCTCCAGTCTTACAGGATGCTAGACAAGGAAGGAGGCAGGGCCAGCAAGACAAGAGTGTTAACCCTAATCTGAACTGAGCTACTTGCTGGTTAACCTGCTGCTGTAGAGTACTGCTTTATGTGACCACTGGCCAGTCTCTCACTGCTGCAGTGATTCACAGTAGCAGTTACTGCTGGTACACTGGTGTCTCAGGCTTTCTGTCAGCGCAACTCTAGGTAGAAACTGTAACTGAGGCACAAAAGCTAGCTTCAAGGATGTCTGTTGACCTTAAATACTGGAGACCAGATGGAAGACTAAAACTACATCTAAATTAAACATAATAGGTTTATCACCCAATTGTGCTTCTTTGAAAAGTATATTGGGTCTATCTGCGTCAATGGAACAATGAAAGCATGAGATCATACTGCTATTCATTCTCTATTTCCATCTCCATCCGGCTATCAGAAATATTTGTCATATGTCAGGTGGCGCTACAGTGTTTATGCCGCCACACAGACTTTGACTTTTATACTGTTATAATAAAGTTATATAAAAGCGATGCATTGTTGCCACAGATGGCTTGAATACAAATTGGTAGCTCTTTGGTGTACATTTGTGAAAAAAGTATTTTTAAGTTTCTTGTGATTTATTGGGTTGAGGGGGCATATTTTGCAATTTTCTTGCCTCCTAAACTGCCGCTAATACAGTGAGTGCCAGGGGAGCGAGAAAATACAATTAAGGGTGGATGAAAAGGAAAACCTAATTTTTAACATAGCGTTATCAATTTGCAGTCTTCTCTATTTCAGCTCATTTGAATGTAGAGACGAGAAGGGGTAAGAGGAAGGAGGGAGTACGATAAGGAGGATGGAAGGTCGTAGTTTCAAGGAGAAATTAGTGACATGAATGTGTTAATTTTTTCAACCTGTCGCTGGACTCTAAATTCAAGACTTGCATGCTTTACTGAAGTGCTTTTACCAGAGAGTTGTTTTTTGCATAAATCTTTGACCTTAACTTCACCAGGCAATCAGTAGAAAACACAGGTGCAACAGGGGCAGGCTCCCTCACAGTCACAGTGCTCTGCTGATATCAGTAACACGATGATGATTTATTGTTTGCACTGTCGAATGCCACAGCCTTTTTTCCCAAGGTGTGTTTTAATCAGGACATCATTGCAGTCAGAAAAATACACTGAAAATACTTAATTAATGTCTTTCTGATGTTGCCACTGAAATGAAATACTATAGCTTAATAAGTGTACTATAGTTTGGCATTGCTATAAAGGGTTTTATTCATTGTTTTGTCATTGATTTGTGTATTTTCTAAGACCTTTTCAAGTGACTAAATCACTATACTTACGTCCAAAATATCCCTGAGATGGTATTCGTTTTAGCCTATCGTCAACCAGCTGTCATACTGTGCCTGTACCCTGGGACTGAGTATACTCGATGTCATGTGTTAAGTATAGTAAGTAGAAATTTTAACACACCATCCCTGTCACTATCTCCACTCTGACAAATAACTTCGGATTAGAATACAATGTTAGGACTGTTCTAATAACCAAATTACAGTGTGGTTGACACCACTTCATCTGTGCATTAAAGGGAGAGTAAGTTATTGTAATCCAATACACTTTTTTGTTAAATCCAGCGAGTAGCTCCTCACAGTTTGATAGTTCTCTGAAAATCTGGTTTTCCTAAACAGCCCTGGGTCTGTAAATGGAACATAAAAGAAAGTAATGTGGACTTCCTCTCAACATTGTTCCAGAGCCAACAGGTGGTGTTAGTGCTCATGCACAGGAGCAGTGGCAGAGAGAGTTCTATACACTGGCACATTCTAACATGCTGGAATCCAGGCACTGTGAAGAAGAGATGGCCGAGAAACAGCTGAAATGGAAAAGGTCTGAAGAGTATAAACAGAGAAGAAAGTTATAAGACCAGGCAAGGGCAAAGGTGTTTCATGCTGGAGAAACCTCTGAGATTTGAAATTTGGGGAGCAGACATTCTAAGGGGACAATGAAGGGAGGGGGTGTATTTGTTTGGAAGTTCAGTTCAAATATCAACAATCATTCTGCAGACTCAGTTAGGCCCTGATCAGGCAGAAAGCGCTGAATCTCTCCATTCATTTGATTGGACAGTGGAAAAAATGCAAATGACATCGGGTGCTTTTCTGCCCATGTTGAATTTTTTTCAACTCCGTTCGCTCAGAGCGCTCCTTTGAAAACACGAGGTGCAGCAGGCGGCCAAAACGCAAAGTGCCCAGGGCACATAGGGCCTATGTCCACCAAAGCGTTTTTTGCCACCTGAAAACACCAGGTTCTATTCTGAAATGCCCTACAGTGAGCGCTAGCGGCCATCTTTTAGGCACATCTTTTTTTTTTCCAATTGCTTTGGTTGCTATGATACATTTGTTGCAAGTAGTTCTACCTAACTTTACTGGATGTAAAAAAGTCAACACAGAGTAGAGTAGCCTACTTGCTCTGGCCCTTGCTATGTATGAAGAGAAGGCTGAAGCAGGTAGAGATCGAGGATGGACTTGCTGTATATAGTTTCATGTATTTTTGCCTACCACTGTTTAGTCCAAGAGCTGAGGTTCGATGAGGTTCCTCTACTGTGATTGGACAGCTGAGTAAAAAGTGATGAGCGCAGCGTTATTCCCAAAGTTGAACATTTTTCAACTCTCGGCAACCGGAAAAAAACGCTCAGCACTCAGAACCCAGCGCGAAAAAGACGCTCAATGCTTCGTCACGGTCGTCTGCTTTTTACCAGCTTGTAAAATACAGTGCTCCCAGTGCATTAAATTGAAAAAAGACACTGGCGTAAAAAAAAAAAAATAACCCACTTTGGTGGACATGGGCCCTAAACAGCGTGTGGAATGCTCACTGCCAATAAATACAATTTAAAAAAGGTGCCTCTCATTGCATAAAACGCATTCTGTCTGATCCGAGCCTTACTCTCCATTTAAGACTTCCGGTAGCATAACACTGGGAATGTGAAAATCAGCTGTACTCCAGCCCTGTGTATGAATGATTTATAACATTATTTGTATACAACATAATCCATACATTAATATTGAAATCTCCAACAATAATATATAGGCTACCTATCCACAAACATTATCCACATACAGAAAAAATATTACTGTGCTTCTGTTTCAAATCTCACCACTTAATGGTTTGATAGAAGACATATTTGTAATACAGTAAGGCTACAGTAAATTATTACTCACTTTAATAACAGTCAGTCAGCGTCATAATAATTAGCTTTACCCCATTTTCCTATAAGGGGGCAAGTGTAACTAATAACTGTCGAGTTAGATTTTCATGTGAGCTTAAGGAAGTATAATCAGTGACATTGTTACAGATAACTGGCATCACTAAAGGAAAAATTTCACACCGTTACATGCAGAAGAAACAGCTGTCAATTGTATGTTTTAGTTGCACTAAAAAGAAAAGCAAAATCCATGAAAAGAACCAAAATAACAATGAACTGATCTAACTAAAAAGTTTTGCCTGTGTAGTCAAAGTGGGAGATATCTTATTCCTCTGCGCCATTGATCTCCTTGTTGTCTAAAAACTATGAAAAACACATCTCTGGATTCTTTACCCTGAACAAGGCCTTTAATATGTATTTTACGGCAGGACTGTGTGTGATTGAAGCAAAACAAACTTGGGCAACAAATGCATATTAATCCACAGCTGAAAGTAGTTCCCAAAAAAATCTCAATTTACTCCTGTTTGAGTAACTTTTGCTTCAAACAATATCTGTGCATTCTGTGTGTTTATTTAAAGAAAATACTGCCAATGCAATCTGCCAATATATATTATGTATCAATATATCATGTTTTTTAAACTCCCAAATATTGATATCATTATTGGCCTCAAAAATTCACTGTCATTGGGCTATAGTTGACAGTCTGATATATATGAACACAAGACTTCATCAATGAAAAGAGATCTTGTCTAACTTGGACATAATGAGTGACAAGGGATGCAAGAGCGCTGGAATCTTTGGAAACTTTGAATAGGAAATTACAGGACTTACTGGACAAAATTTAGGTTTGAAGATGATCATATCTCTTGAATAAAGGAGAAAAATCTATCTTTGGAATTATGCTGGAGGAATTCAGAAAGCTCTGAATAAAGATATGAAAAATCCAGCTTCTTTGAGGGTAGGGAGGGAAATCCCTACAGTCACTAGATGTTGTTGATAAGTGAGGATGATACAGTAATGATGATTAAGATGATCACAATGAAGACAATTATGAAGATGAAAATTATGAGGATGAAGCCAATTGCTATTGCTCTGCAGGATTTTTTTTCTTTGTCTGTGTGGATGTTAAAAGCAAATATGGCTGTTGGTGCCATCTGGTACCTTATGTTATATTAGGGGATTAGTCACGCTGAACATAAACTGTCTAAGGGAATTTTCTTTGTCTTTTCCACATTAATACAGCCTTCCAACATCGAGTTCTAGACTATTTTCTATCTGCATGCATTTCTTCCTCAGGAGAAATTTCCAATTTCCTTTCATCCTCACACTGACACTTTTAATGGATGGAGCATTTCATTGGTTGATAGAGATACTGCACCCTCACGCGTGTGCACCCACACACACACACACAACTGCACATACAGCTCAGCCAAATTGCTAAATATTTGCTATTTGCTGATATTTCCTTGTTTCCAATGCATTCTAGAAAACTACCGCATTATTTCTCTACACACTATTATTTTATAGAATTTCATGATTTGGGGTATAGGAAGAGACATTTCACCTCTCTCCATGTATTTAGGATTATAGTTTTGTTATTTTATGATTATTGTGTTTGCAGCACAAGTTTTATGAATATCATTTCTTTCTGGAATATCAATTTATGATATAGATTCCATGGTGATCTGATTCAAAGTCAGTCAAGATTTAATGGATTCCTTTTATAAGCTTCCGACAAATTGCCTTTTCAGTGGGAAGAGTATTTGCATTATTCATTTGTGAAAGAGCAAGCATTTATGAGATAATTTAGTTTAGTTCTAGATGAGCTCAGCACCAACAGTGGGATGTAGAATGACTCATCACAGAGGAGGATGAAACGCTCTATGTGAGATGAATCTCTTCTGACCCCTGACTTCTTGCATTGCTGTATTCGCTGTGTAGGTAATCCAGCGCAGGGAGGATGGCTCGGTCAACTTCTTCAGAGGATGGGAGTCCTATCGTGAGGGATTTGGCAAAATCACTGGTGAACACTGGCTCGGTAAGTGGCTTGGGTGTGTGGCTGTATTTGTGTGTGTGTGTGTGTGTGTGTGTGTTTGGCAATGTGGGATTCATACACGTGTACTATGGACCCAACACCATGGCAGGCCAAACCCTGGAAACTAGATTTTTACACTGTTTTTTAAACTAGCTCTAGTTATATTTTGATCACAAGACATTACAAAACTATTGCCTCATTAACAATACAATGACATTCACTATGACATGAAGTCACAAGTTCAGCTCTCAAACTCAAAGCAGAAAGAGGAAAGCTCACTTACAGAGTGAAATGACTAGTCAGGGCGAGTGATAGTGCAAGATAAAGAAACACCCAAAGAGACGCTGACAGAGAGGGATTAGAGGACTTTGCCTTCATGTCATCAAGAATTCAGTAATAACAGTTGAACAGTGAAAATGAGAACTGCTTCAGTGACAGTGACAAAAAATGTTGCAGCAAATTAAAAGATGTGCAAACAGGGCACTTATGAGACTTGTCCATTCGAACTACAAAATCACAACCAACCAAGACAAATAATTCATCAGCAATATTTTTATTTTTCACACGACAAACACAACAACAGTATAAATTTTTAAGCTTACATCTTTTCGACTTTCACCTTCTGTTAAAAAATTCGTAATTTTCAGATTGTGCTTGTCCAAATTCTTGTATTTCTTGCTGGCAGTATGACATATTCCCTCCCCTCAAATTTGACAAGAAAAGAATGCCAACATTCATGTGTGAAATTATCAAGTTTCCCAAAGCCAAATTCCTCGTCTTCACACCACTTTTCATTAGATGTACCAAAATATTTCTTCAATCATGGTTGCTCAAAGTTAGCTGCTTGCTCTGCTGAAGTGTGTTCAGAGTGGTAGTGATGACACCCACAACATATTCAGTACATTTTAATTCAATAAGACTTTCAAATCACATATTGTATTTATAAAGTGGTCTTGTAGCTCCTTTTTAATTGGCTTGACATTTGTTCAGGAAGCAAGAGAGCATGAGACAGAGCCTGGAAGCCGGTCTCTCACATCAGGTGTGAGGTTGACAACCAAAAACGCACATATGAGGGAGTGCGCCATATACCATATAACTCCTTACCTGGATTTGATTACAGCCCTTTGCTGCATGTTGTCTCCTTACTGTCTCCCACATTTCCTGTCTCTCTCTTTAGCTGTAATATCATATATAAAAAGGAAAAAAGCCCTCTCCTCCCAAAAAATGTATAAATATATAAGTTCATGAGGGTGAATACATGAGGTGACATAACCAAACAACTGCAGCTAAGGAGTGTGACTGCACATGCCAACATCTAATCACTATTTTCACAGACATAATCAACTTACTGGGATCTCAGTCTTTACTTGCTACATATTATCAACTATTATCCCTATAGCCAAATGTCCACAGTGACAGTCCTCAATGCAATGTTGTTCTTTGTCATGTCACATTTACCTCGAGGTGAACTGTGCTGTGCCATAAGCATACAACTTTCAAGAGACATACATTCTTTAAAGCCCCCCCTCCAGTGTATTTTGACATTTCTATGATATTTCATATTTTTCTGAGTCACTTCCTTACAATGTTGATTACCTACATAGTTCGCCAAATATTTTTTGACAAATAGCTTAATTTTGTGCTCAAAGTTGCAAAATTTGCTTTGTTGTTAAAATGGGGTGGTGACGTATGACTATAGTAAATTCCATAAGTCATACGTCATTCTCCAAGCTTGCGCAGGTGCACTGTCACTCTTTGTTAAAAAACTGTCACGCTGTCACACCTCGTTAAGTCAGAGCTAACCGATAAACATCGTTGTGAGCTCGCTAACCAATTTATCATGTAATTTAGAAAAACGCGTCGCACTTTCACCTGCCACCGTCTTATATACAGTCTGCAACATGCATTTTACTGACGGCCAATTTACCAATGCATTGGCGGAGGGCCCCCCCACACACACACACACCCGCGGTAAAGTAAGCGCACTGTAAACGTAGTGGAAGTTATCGTGTGCAGTGTGTGACAGGACCATCAACTATGTGATTGATAACAGCTGATACACCACATTAGTTCCTATCATGAGTAAGTAATAGCTGCTCCTGCCAGACAGTAAACTGTACTAAACTTTACAGTGTAGTGATGTTAACACAGCATATCGTTAGTGAACACTCCAGCCGGTCAGTTTTTGGTTGTCATGGTAATGTTACGTCCGACTATTAACCACACCCCCATTCTCTGTTTGAGAAAGAACGTTCACCAAAAATGGCAGTTAAAACTGGCTGGAGGGGGGCTTTAAACACTGAAAACAAGACCTTGGGTTTTTTACTTGAATTCTACACTTCTGTATCATTAGCCACAGTTCACGCACTCGCTCTTTTAGTCCAGATCCACTGACTTTCAGAGCTACTGTACTCCCACTTCCACATGCCATTCACACTGTGACTGCACTATGATTCATGGCTAACTGAAACAGTGAAATTGTAGTGGGGACAACACCCCGAAGCCGGCGAGATGCCTATTACATCAAAATTTGATGTGTCAACAACTTAGCTTACTTCATAAAACCAAGATGTCATTAAACAAGAAAGTTCATTATCCAATCAGCATTCATGGGGAAAATACTGTCGATAATAAGCTATTTCAAATTTTTACGAGTACATTACTAATCAACAAATCTTGTCTGCTTACACAAAACACCAAAACATCCCAAAACAATAAGCATTTGCAGAGATTCTTTTTCCTTATAGGGAATTTGCTTTTTCAGTGTTAATGAGCTATAATCATGGTAAGTCTGTGTATTTTTTAAAGGTCTCACAATTTGCTCAAGATTAGACTAGTAGAGTAAGTGGACCTTGAAGAAAATACACACTCGGCCATGGTCAAGGTCATGGACGTGCTGTACCAAACTGAGATACTCTCCCATCAGTGCTCTAGATTAAGGCACTCTTTCACACACATACATATACCGTAAAACTTTGAATAATAGCCCGGGCTTTTATTTGCCAAAATTACTGAATTGACCCTGCAGTTTATTTTCAAACATAATGCTTATGTAAAGTATATCAAATAATATCAAATGTGGTGGTGGCTGTGGGTGGTGATGGTGCAATGGATAAGATGCCTGCCTGTGGTGTGAGAGACCCACAATGGTGACCCATCCACCATTGTGTCCCTGAGCAAGACACTTAACCCCTAGTTGCTCCAGAGGCGTGCGACCTCTGACATGTATAGCAATTATAAGTCGCTTTGGTTAAAAGCGTCAGCTAAATGAATAAATGTAAATGTAAATGTAATGTAAATCAAATACACATCATTCATTTGATCTAGCTCTGACAGATGGCTTATGCGCTTTTATTTTGAAGCAGCAACAACACGGTGCAGGATGAGAGAAGTTAGCAGACAGGGAGCGATGGACTTCACGTGACAGAATTCATAACTTGGATTAATTTTTACGCTGTTTTGATTCTTTTGATCGGTGGACCCTTACAGACTAAAGGAATATAAATAAGTGGAAAGGGCAATCCTAGCTTGCCTCCAGACCTTGAAACAGCGTTGCATCTGAGCTTGGACAGAGGGGAATGCCAATTTGTGCTCTTGAATAGGAAACAAGGTGGGTTGGTAACAAAGAGAGCAGAGAAAAGCTGACGTACCAGAGGAGGCGTTGAGTTAATGATGATTTGAGTTAATTAATTAATTTCTGTTTCTGGTGAGCAGTTGGCACTGGAGGTCAGTGTTCTCCCAAGCAGAAGGAAGCTTGGGCAGGGAAAGAAAATGATAAGTTTTAAAGAAATTATCAATAACAGTAAGAACAACAGTTTTACCATTAGAGGGAGGGAGGCTGGTGACAAAATCTAGGGCAAAATTAGACCAGGGGTGGAAAGGGCCTAAACTGGATTTGGTAGATGGCGTAAAGGACCGTGTGTCTGCTTCCATGCTTGACCATGAGAATCTATGTAGAAGACTAGTGTCCAAATTAGCTATGGTTAATCCAGACAGGTGCGCCAGAGTGAGCCCACTGATGACCTGGGAGCCAATAAAATCAGGAACCAAGATACTATTAGAGGGGCCTTTATCTGGTTTGGCCTGTTGATTCAGAGGCTGTCTTACCAACAAAGAAATAGACAAAGCAGGTGGGTGACAGGATTGGCGCTGGAATTAGACTTCTTCACGGAGAACTGGCGGGACAAGGCATCAGACTTGATGGTACGAGAACATGGACGATAGGATAAAGTGAAATTGAATCTACCAAAGAACAGGGCCCACTTTGCTTGTGAGTTGAGTCCCTTAGCTGACTGGATGTCGGCAAGGTTCTTGTGGGCTGTCCATACCACAAAGGGTTGATCAACTGTATAGATGAATGTCCAGTCTGGTGGCATGGTGGAGTGGAAGCCCAGTATTAGGGCTTCGACAAGACACTTAACCCAGACGAGACAAGATCTGAGATTGGGTTCACAAGATTGAGATGAGACGAGATTTTAATACTATTTTTAAAAAATCTTTAATGCTGAATTATATGAAAATTAAGATTGAGCATTAAACACTTTATTTCCTGCATTATGATGAAATTGTTTGCACCAGTTTATGGTGATTTTTTTTTTTTTGACATAAAGAAAAACACAAAATTCACACGGCAGGTGACAATTCAAACTTAAGCCTAACTATAGCAGAATTTAATAAAGTGCAGCTCTCAGTTATTCTGTGCTGCTTTCAGACCTATTTCTCCCGTAGATCAACATTTCTCATTTAATAGCATTTTAATTTAGTTATAAACTCCTGGACTTTATTAGCTCCTGTGTTTCAGCAGCTTCAAACTTTTTGCACATTTAAAATCTCACACCCATATCTGTGGTCTCTGACATGTCCAGAAAAAAAGGCATATTACCAGACTAATATCATCACTGATGAGAAGTCTACCTGCCCTTTACTCTGCTGTGCATTAAGTTATTGATTCACTGGTACAACAGCCTGTTTGACCGACACAGTTTGTGACTGCATGCTGCATGTGAAACCGAAAGTAAATGAAACTCTTGTGATTAGGCAGAAATCTCACCACAAATCCACACGTTAACTTCAGCATCTCCGATAAAGTGCAGCTCACGGTTCCAAACAGAGCAGGCTGCGCTTCAATTTTTAAATGTTTATTTTGTAAAACTATCAGGTACATTACTGCCCGTCACAGCTGTCTGGACTTGCAGCGCGAGCGGGTTATACCAGTGTCAATCAGCTGGGCGGAGTCCATTCGCACCATAAGTCTATTTTATCAGTTATATGTTTATATTTCACTGCGTGAGAAAATGTGAGGGTTGACAGCGTGTGAAAAATGTCATTTGCGTGAGTCTCGTGAGACAGCTATTTACCTGACAAGAAATATCATCACAAGGCAAGTTTATTTGTATAGCACATTTCAACAACAAGGTAATTCAAAGTGCTTTACATAAAACATAAAGGCAACAGGGAAATATAAAAAGTTTTAAAGCAACAGAAAATATTATAAAAGTTAAAATGTTACAATCAGGGTTAAAAGAGTTAAATGGAAAAAAACAGGCTGAGGGGTTGAGCAAGTAATTGAGCTACAATCATCTTGAAAAGAGAATAAACAGAGAAGTACACTTCCTTCACTCTGTTCAACCTCACTCCCAAAATGTCCCAACTTAACTACCTACTCATTTCTCACAAAATATTTAATTAAGAGCAATGGTAAAAAGCTAAAAACAAAGAAAAAGAAAACAGGACAGTAAAATATAAAGCAGAGGAGGCTGACTATGATGATTAGCAATAAAGCACAAACTGACAGACAAAGAGAAAGAGAAACTCCTGGCTATACTGAAGGGGCATTTCTACGCAGCCTAATATTCACCTTTAATTAATTAATATGCAACTTTAACCCTACCTGCCACCTGCAGAAAATGAATATTAGAAGTGCCCTTATTTATTTTGATGTAGCTGCTGTTTTGTGAGCTTGTTTAGATTTTTCTGATATTTTATTATAATTAATAAAACAGAGCAACATTCTATTACAGAAATTAAATAATCTAATGGATTTGACACTTGTCAAGCAGACATAAGCCTCAGCAATTTCTGATTCACAAAATAATTAATTTTGGGTTCTTCATCACCTTCACCACTCTGTCCTTAAGATATAGGAATGTTTGTATATACTGTAAAGTGTTTACAGAGTTTATGTGAATTAATGGAGATCTAGGTCTCTTTGCTGACCTGAAGCCATTACAGAGTGCAGCCCATAATAAAAATGGTTAGAGTGCCAGCTAGATCTCCCTATGGTACCCTGTAGGAACATGGTGAGAATATGGAAAGCTCAGGATTTAGCAGACTGAATTTGAATGAGCCGGCAGGCTACTTTGAACCTTTCAGAGTGCCCTTGCTCATTCAGGGTGTGCTGTTGTCTCGTCACCCCCATCATCGATTACCCTCAGGGCAAAAATGAAAAATGGATCCATGCTTGCCTGCAGCCTAGAAAGAAATTCATTGCAGCTATCTCCTCCAGAACAGTATTGGTAACTAATGCCACCTGCCACCTGAGATTTTTTATTATTAATTAATAAATATGAAGCTAAATTCAGATTTTTGGTATATGTATTGAACATCTAATAGTATGATGGTAGTGACAATAATAGTCACAATGAGAAAAATGAATAATTGGGGCAGAAAAGTTAAAAAAAACAATCTGCATTCTGTGTTTTTTTTGGCCGCCACCACTGCATTTCATGGTTCCTATGGGATGTGTGTGCAGAATGATGCAATCACACGTGTGAAAATTATAGCAAATTTTGTACCATATTGACAAGGCACTAAACTTAATTTAGCACCAGAAAAGGGCCCAGTTCTGAGAAAATCAATTAGGATATATTTTCATTTGGCAGATCTGCAGCTTAAGTGTCAAGTAGTTGAAATGCATATATAGATTTACAAAAAAATGTGTCAGTTCTATTGAGAGTAATTGCAATAATCTTTAGCACTTGGAAGGGGATTTGTTCTACTTCTATTTATGATCAAATTGCTACAGTATATCACTTTGATTTAAGACAGTCTGAAGTTATTGTTTAATGATGAAGGCATTGTTTTATGGTGACTCATTGGTAATGATTAGATTATTTTTGTGTTGTCTGCTTTGACAACAAGCCTGAATCTTTAATTTTGGACTTTTTTCACTTCTTTAAAAAGCTACAGTGTGTAAGAATTGATATTATGCTTCACCTGTCAAATTTATAGACCAAAAAATAGGGGGCAGCATATCACATATCATGTCATAACTGCTGATAACTGCTGTTAACTAGTTATCACAGTTAGTCATGCAACTAAATTAATGTTCCAATTAGCTGACTGAGCTGCTAAGTCAGAATGGGTACCAGAATCGAGAGCTGGGCGAGCAGCCTTCCAGTGAAAACGCCTGGATCTTGGCCGAGCACCAATGGAGGCCAGTTTGATGACAGGGACTATAGTACCAAGGTGATTTACAGCAGCTCCAACCAGGACTCTTGACTCCGAAGACAAAGAACACGTTGGGTTTAGGCGGAGACTAGAGAGGCTTCAAGGGGGAGAGGAGCAAGAAGGAGGTTGGGCATGAAAGAAGCAGCAACAGTGTGTACAGCCAGAATATTTTCACATCTAACTCAGTTAATTAAGGGTTTATTTGAACTAAACTGACTAACCAAGACAGTTTTGATGAGTTTTATTTTGTGGCTGCAGTTGAAATGAATTTGTTTTACGATGAGTAACAAGGTAATTAGTTCAGTCACTTTATTTTTTCAACTGCGTGTGTGGGGGCTGTGGGTTATCTGGTAGTCATGATTAGAAAGACCTTGAAGACATGCTCTGTTCCTTATATCACATGTGTGCAAAACTGGTTCTATCTGGCAAATGGAGACACTGCATCTGACCTGTTTAAGATAAGACATGTTTACAATGCCTTCGGGAGATATAAGCTGAAGTAAAAGTGGAAGTTTATTTTGTATGTCTGTGTTGATGTATACGTGCTCTACAACTATCTTCTCTGATAAATCAGATTTGTGTTGGATGAACCATTTAAACAAATAACCCCAACTTGGGTTTATTGTGTCATCCTTTTGTTTATCCATTCGTTCATATATTAGTCTGCTGCATACTGTTTGCATAGACTTGCTGACTCTGCTGTTATTAATCACACCACTGTCTCTTTACCTTTTAATTTAGTCTCCAAATGCTTTTGTATAGTTTTTTCCTATTCTTATTTTAGTTTTATATACCTCTTATTTCTTTTTCTTTATTTATTTATCTGTACGTGTGCTCCTGCAACAACCACACTTCCCTGCTGGAGATCAATAACGGTTTATCTTATCTAGTGAAAGTGAAGACTAACCAGAAGTCATCTAACACTAATCTGCAGTTATTAAGATACAGATTATGCCATGCAAGCAGATATCAAATTTGAGTATAAGGCTCCACAGAAGTATAACTGTGAAAAATAACATATTGCTAAATAATCTCTCCCAAAGGAACATTGTATAAAGAGCATAAAACTGGGTCAAGACAATTCCACTGTTGCCATCAAATCTATTAGACACCTGGTCTCCGAGGCTGATGTAGACTTGTCTACCTGTAATATAGGTCCTGAAACAGTTTAATGCTGTCCCAAAGAGACTAACCTACTTTTCCAGATGGCCATTAACATACCATTGTCTGTAGTGTTCAAAGCAGCACTTACATCCAGCAGAAAAGGGATAGACAAATAGTCAATTGTCATATTAATGTCCTCTCTCCTTTGTGCCCATGAACCATAGCCATAATTTGTACTGTACAAACAAAATATACCAAAAACTCAAAGGTGTCACTGTAGCTGGTGTGTATTGTATAATTATGGAATATCATTCTAAAGTTGAGATAACCAATACATATCCTTTCTTTTTGTGAAACCCATCATCAATGGAGTGACTTTCATAAGAAATGTTGCCAAAGAGTTTTGAGTGCCATTTGTCAAGTTTAGTTGTTACTTTAGTCATTTTAGCTCACACTGTCAGGTGTATGGTGGTGTAATTGTAGGAAAACCGCTAAAGAACCATGTTTGAAATTATATTCAAATACTCTTCCAGAAAACAGAAACACTCAACATTCTTAAGCAGTACTCAATTTTATTAATCAGTGGAGCATTACAAGCTTAATCAATACCTCTAAATGGAATTCTGGTTTTCTCGTAGCTCCAACTAATAGGAATTAATATTCATTTGTTGTCATATCAACTGCTGGATTGGATTTCTGTCATCCGTTTATTTATTTATTGTATATAAGAAAGGTTTGACTGCCTCTGTTTTCATTGAGTTTTTAAAAAATATTTTTCATACAACTTTGTATCATGTGAAGTCAGTATGAGAAGTACAATAATTGGGTGAAGAATCTAACAAAGGAAGCCCTTACAGGTAAAGCCAATATTCTTTTTGAAAATAAAAAGAACAACTGACACTGCAATCTGATTTTTGAAGCATTTGGGGAAAAACTGTCCATTCCTTATTATTATTTTGACACTGTATTTCTCACACAGGAAGTTTAATGGATGTTCTGGTTTGAGGAGTAGCAGTCCTCTGAAGCAGCAAGGAAAACATGCTAGTACTGCTAAATTCCCAACCATGGGATTTTTAGAGTCTGCTCACAAGTCTTCACCAGATGAATCTCTGTGAAATAAAATAGACAAGTTGTTGCTCTTTAACAGAACCAACAAGGACTCCATACTCATTACACTTTTAGTCACGTAAACCTGGTGAGGTGAATCCACCCTGGACACAGCATTATATCTGCCTGCTTTTCTACTCTAAGGAGTATCAGAGAAATTAGGGGAGACAGAATTTGCTTTTATATCAGTGAAGGTTGGTGTATTGATGTCACAGTGTTAAAGAAAATCTTTTGCCCTCACCTTCAAGCTCTTTTCATTAACGTTAAGCCGTTTTATTCACCACAGGAGTTTTACTCCTTTATTCTAGCCAGTGTTTACATCCCGCCTCAAGCCTGTGTGAGGGAGGCGCTGCAGCGCTTGGCTAACCAGATAACCAGTATGGAGCAAGAACACAACTCTCCTGTCATTATTCTGGGGGATTTTAACAGGGCAAACCTCAGCCATCAACTGCACAAATACAGCAAGTAAGTATCCTACTAGGGACAGAGACACACTGGCACACAGTATTAAAGGATGTTTACTACTCTGTCCCCGTGCAGCTTGTGAGCCCTCTGAACAGTCATCTTCTTACAGCTTACAGGGAAAAACCAAAATACAAAAGGCCTGTGGTTAACATTGTGGGAACATTTGCCAGTGATCTGACTGCAAGACTTACTGAAGTACAGTAAAATAAGTACAGTAATAAAAACAGTTTCACGGCCAAAACTGAACAACCTACAATTCTGCATCAGTGAAGAGGATGTCCTGTGACTCTTTCAGAGACAAAAGACCAGAAAAGCCCCAGGCCCAGATGGCATCTCTCGCTTCTGTCTGAAGGCCTGCAGTGACCAACTGGCTCTCGTCTTCACACAGATCTTAAGCAGATCACTCATTTTGTGTGAAGTTCTCTTCTGCTACCAGTTCTCCATAATCATACTGATCCCCATAAACCCTGCATGACAGGAACAATGACAACAGGCCATGTGGTCACTGAATTCTTTGAACTAGTGCTGACACACCTAAAGCACAACATAACCCCTCTGTTGGATCCCCTGTAGTTTGCTCACAGAGCAAACACTTAGGCAGTCATTATGAGACTGCGCTCTATCCTGCAACATCTTTAATGGAGAGTTACTATAAGGATCCTTGATGTTACTCCGGAAATCCTCTGCTTAAAACTCAGTCACTCAACTCACACTTTTACCAGTGGATCACCAACTTCCTGTAAGACAGGAGAAGAAACTGGAAAGGCTAAGGGAAACTAGCATCCAGTTCTGGCATTCCCCAGGGATGTGTGTTCTGCTCACTGTTCTTTTCTCCCTAGACAAATATTATTTGACACTCAGCTCCCCATACCACTTCCTTCACTATACTCAACACTGTAGGCCTTCCTCATTTCTCAGGTTGTACCTCCTCGACTCCTCGCTCCTCTACTTTTTGCACCTGAGATGCGAGCTGCTGAGGTTTTGATACGCGGCTTGACTCTGACATTATCTAAATGATCATGTACGCATAAGTCATCCACCCGCCACTCACACAACTAATAATTTTCTCAAATTTGAAGATTGCATGCGTATGGTCATTTTACCTCACCTCTACATGTCCCTTTCCAGGTGATTTCTTTATTGTGTTGTATTGATGCATGAGTGTTTTCTTTAACGATTGACTTCAATGATTAGAGAGTCTGCTGTCAGTCATTCCAACATTTCCATGCATGCAGTAATGTCACAGCAAATCTCATGGGAAAAGAAAAAAACTGCCGTAATAAACATGAAAAGACAGACAGAGGAAACTCTCCAGAGAAAACATAAACTTTCAACTGTAAAAATACATGTTTAGACTCTGATGAAGTTCAGGATTGATCAGGAGGACGACTGCTTTACTCCAAACAGTTTCACTGTACGAGACATTTTAAATGTATAGAAGAACACAGAACATTAAACAGAACATCCCTTTTCTCAGGACCCGCCCTACTCTGCTTCTGTTTGGCTAGTCCTTAACTAGGAACTGCACATGTGCAACTCCCAACAAAGATCATGTAGGCAAGATGTATCATTCCATTGCTAAAACGGAGTCTTCAACTTAAAGGGTGAAAAGATGAGCTGCAGAAATCTGCAGTTTTTTAAAAAATGAAACCATGTAAACCTTTTCTGGTACAACCCCTAAATAATGATTATGAACCTGAAAATGAGCATCATACCACCTCTTTAATTAACATTATTGAACATGACCAATCCTGTAAGCGTGTCGGGAGATTTAAATATTAAATTATGCTGCTGTGGATCATGCTTAAATGTGCACAGGGTCTCTCTTAATGGGGAGATGCTTCATCCTATTATATCCAGTAACTATTCACAATGTTCATTTTTATGACCTGGCCCTCCCTGTCCATCCACACACCCCTTTCAACAGTAAAAAATTCAGTAATATCAAAGTAATGTCATTAAGGACTGTGGTTTGAACAGCTTCTATGAACTAAGCAAACGGTGAAGGGCAGGAAGTTTGATCCGGGTCATATGATCATCTTAAATAACTAATACTACATAAATATACAAAAAATAGAATAAGAAAGAACACTGCAAAATCCGGCTTCCGCCATGGGTTGTATATTCCAACTGCATGTCTTGCCTTTTTTAAATATCGTGACACTGGTGTATCCCAGAGATGGGGAATTGAGTTTGAGAATCGAGTCCGACTTAAGTCACCCACACAGACTCGACTTGAGACTTGTCTTTAAAAGACTTCAGACTTGACTCGAACTCGAGGTGCGGGACTTGTGAACAATGTTTATTTTTAGAAAAGGTCTGATGAGCTTGCCTGTGTTACCTATAACCACCTGCGCGAGGCCACACGTGAGAAAGGCAAAGATTGAGGTGTCCTTCAAGATGGCGTGCAGAGAACAATTTCCATGTCACAGGCAGAGGATCAAGGAGGCACAAAATAGAGAAGTAAGAAAGATCATGTGGCTGCCATGGAGATGTTTAGACCAAGCTTTGTAGACCAAGCTTTGTGCCAGCTGAGGAAGTTGTGAGAGGAGCTGGTTTAATTATACACACCTAGGCTGGGTGTGTGCTCTGGTTTGGCCTCAAAACAGGAAAAACAGGCTACTAGAGACAATTCAAACTGATGAAACTATCATTAGCACCGACCTGCCTACCCTCCAAGATTTGTACACCGTCAGCAAACATGGTTGCAGATGCCTTTAGTCATGACCATGACTTATTTAACTCCTCCCTTTTGACAGGTGCTTCAGATTAAAAAATCTGTGAGGGACCGTTTATGCAATTCCACATCCGCCTTTTCTTATAATTTATTCGACCATTACCACCCACTCCCACAAATATATAATGACATTCTGACTTTTTCTGTGGAGATTCTGATCACTGACGCCCACAATACAACATTATGGTGAAAATCTGCCTGCCCCATGCTGCAGGGAAAATAAGGCACATGTAGCCCTTATGGATTGTTTTAATCTAAAATAAACATGCTAATACAGTTACTCAACTGTTTAATAAGCCAGCTGGAGAAGATGTGAACTGAAAATAAGCCTTATTAAATTCCTTTAAAAAAACAGCTTTAGCCCGAGGCAGTGGGACCTAAAAGTGGATGAAAACGTTATGAATCGTGTCCTTGTTTCTCTGACAGTTTGTCATTTCTAATAGCAAAAGTTTCAAACCAGACGCTGTGATGTCAGACTTCAGAGCAACTTCACTGGTAGTGTTATTGTTTCAGGTTGGATTTGTCTTAAAGATTGCTGTTTTGGCAAAATGTTACTAATGTTCAAACAAAATGTACGTCTCCAACTGCATAACCAGTGTACAAAGAGAGGATTGGTTGGTAAACTACAGAGAAACTAAGCTTAACTTGATTTGGTGCCATATTTCATATAAGAACGTTCCTCCTGCTCTCATCCTATGATGATGATCCCTGGGTAAATGGATCTGCTTGTATTTGTGGTTTAGCCCTCTAATTCAGATCACCGTGCACCAAAACAAGATGGCACAGAAACAATTTCGTTCTAAGATTCTTCTTTCCAAGTAATGAACAGATAACTCAGCTATGTGATCAAAACAGTATCTGCTAAATACCAATGTGCAAAGCCATGCCCTGTACATAACACATAAGCTGTAAACTACTGTTATAAGCCTACAGCTGCATACAGTACACAGCACTGTCATTTTATAGATTGTACTGTTATTTATTTATACATATCTAATATGAAAATATACAGTTACCAACAAGACCAGGACCCTGTATTCACAGTATACTGTACTTGACCTGTGTGTAGTACATAGTTGTGTGTATATATGTCTGTGCTGTATTTGTTCGTGTCACTGCATTATGCACATGGAGAAGCACTGATCAATATACTTCTGATTCTTGTTGGTCATTAGCATACGGGTTTAATAGAGGAAATGTGATATCCCAATAGGCAAAACAACTGAAATTGTTTCTTTATTGTTACATTTCAGAATCATTTTCTTCTTCAAGTATTTAGTGATTCTCTTTTTACTGAGGATGCCCAGAGCATGTCACATCATCATATTTTTGTGATGGTCCCCAGCAGTGCAAGAGGGGGAACAGTGTAATAAGACCCATGCGTCTTGACTACTCTGCCTGGAAGTTGTCCTCTATCTGATGAGTGCCTTGTTGTGATCTAACATTCCTCGGCTGACTGCCTCATTAAAGATATACTTACAGCTGCCACTGTGAAAAAATAGCAAAGTAAACTCTATGTTTCCTCTTTTCTGTTGCTTGTCACTAAAATTGCACAATATTCTGAAGAAAATTGCAGAGTTAACCACTTTACATACTTCTCACCTTTAACGAGGGGGCATATGTGAGTGCTATATTTGAGCTCTTACCCCGCCCTGCATATTGTATGCTCATCTGATTATAGGGAGGTGATCCACAAAGAATAAGACATTTGCGCGTTTGTGTGTGTTTATGCAAAAGTGAGGGTGCAGATGGGAGCCAGGCAGGGGAATGACTATAATTTGGAGAGGGGCGTCTGACAGGCTTGGCGGTCTGTGTCAGTCCTAAGCGAGTCATGGCCACTTCACATCAAAAGGGCAGCCAGAAAAGGCGAGAAAACAGTGTATAGTGACAAAGTCACTGTTTTGTGCTTCACTAAAGGCTGAAGCAAAGAGTTCAATATAAAAATGTAGCCACATCTTTCTTGTAAGTAACTTCACTGATGCTCACATAGTAGCAATGAAGGAAGATAGACTTTAAAATGCAGTGACAAACACTCCCACACCCACACATGACTAACTAGTAGGTATACTGTGTAAATGTCAAACATGTCTGTTGTCTTTGCTCCTTTATTCCCCCTCCTTTCCTCAGTATCCCTTTTCTGTGACAGGAGTCCTACCCATGTTTCTCAGGTCAATGGGAAACAGCACAGAGTCTGCAGCAATTAACTCCCAGCCTATAGAACTACTCAGAGCTTAGAAAAGCAGAGGAGCCACACACCGCAGGGGAACTATTCATCTTTAGTCTGGAGAGAACACACTGTCCACACACACACACACACACACTAGAACACACATAGAATGTAACTGGAAGACAGAAAAAGGTCCAAAAAGGCTTATAGAGAGCATTTTATTTACTTTAATCAAACATGTTCTCTGTATGAATGTGATATGTAAATCTGCTCTGTTGATTAGCATGTTATTCTGTTGTGTGGTTGGTGTCCTGAGGGTACGACACTGAAGGGTTACGGCCTAGTGTTGTTGAACCACTGAATCCTAATGATGATGATTTAGCTGCCTTTGTTAGAAACTCCACCAATTTCAAGGTACTTGATCTTTGTTTGACTTCTACCACACTGCATGGTGCATAACCACATTCTCTCTAGGGCTCTTATGTATACACCTCCTAAACAAAACAAGGCATTCATACAGTACATGTGCTGCTCACCACCATTGAAAAACAATCTTCTTATTCACACATTTAAAACATGTAGCAAAGCAGCCATATTGCTCACAGTCACTCCACATGTTTACCTTATGCAACTATTTCTCTGTTTTCTTTTTATCATTTCATTCCTTCTAATCTTTTTCTTTCCCACGGATCCATGCATAAACACATCCTTACACACATTTATCCTCCACAGCTTGCCTCTTCCACAATGCTGCATCCTGAGGCTTGTATTTATATTCTTGTCACGCAGTAGAGGACTGTATCTACAAAAGAGAGCGCAAATCAAAGAACATCACAATTCCTGTGAGGATGACGGCCCATTTTGCCTTTCTTTGTGTATTTTTTTTTTCTGTGGACAGTTTTGTGCAATTGAAATAAGCCAGAGAAGGTCGGCATGGCCAGGAAAAGAATGGCCAACGGTTTGAATAAATATTCAATCATACTCATAGGGGCTATTTATAACCTTCTCTTTTTCTCCACCTATACTTTGCATTATACTTTTCACACACTTTACAAGACTGTGTCACAAACCTGCAGAAACATCCACTGCAGACAGCAACACTAATTAACCTGAAAACATATCTGTTCCAAAAGATAGAAGAGTAAAAAAAATGCTATTTTTAGACATTCCTTGGCCCGGTCAGTGGTTGATCTGTGAAAATCTGACAAACACACCAATCATGTGTTGCTGCTTCTTCTCCCAGCTTGGTAGCAGTGCCACTGACATCACCAAGGTCAAGGGTCAGTACCTTTCACCACTCACAGGTTAGTGAAGAGAGGGGGATGGAGTGCTGATGGATTGTTCTCTGGGAAATTTATTACTCCAGTCTTTTATAAATAGGTGATGGTCCTGCCTCATTTAAAGGCAAGGATATCAGCTGCATAGCTTGCCAATGTCCATGCCCAAACAGTTTGAGAAGATATATTATATATTGAGGCATTAAGAGAGTTAGACAGAGAAGACAGGTGAAAAAATTGGAGAGATGATGAGTGCAGAAAAACTGGCGAGGTAGCTGGAAAAGGAAACAGATGAGTGATTTTAGCAAGGGTTTGCTAGCAATTATGGAGCACACACTTGGAGTGAGAGAAGGGGAGAGGCAGTGGATAAGAAAGGGGGAAAAAATCCAATAGGTTGTTAGGAAGGAAGAGATGCATGATTTGAAGCACAGAGTGTAAAACGAGCTAAAGCTAAAAAATAAAAGAATTTATATTTGATATTTTGATTCATATTGCATGTATGAAACAAGTAATGGACTACTTCCAGATGTAGACTACATGATTTTCTGAAACTTTATAAATAGTCTTTTGCAATTATCCCAAGTATGAAAGCATATTCTTGAGAGGAGTATTGTATTTGATGCACATGCATAAATGCAAAAAACACCAAGCTTTAGTATGCACCGCCACAGTGTGCATGAGAGGCTGATTTAAAACTGGTGTAGAGTCAATAAAGGCTTCTACCTTGCAGGAAGGTCACAGCTTCACAGCTTAGAGAAACTATCCACAAGGCTCTACACAGCCTCCCCCTGAACTCACTCTGTTCCCGTTAGAGGGAATAAATAGCCTCATTATACTGCCAGGTGCTCACCATCCATCCCCATGTGTCACTTCCATTGTTTCCTTAAAAAAAACTTCCATCACATTGCAGTCAAAAGTCTTCATTCTGTTTGCTTCCATAACCATATTGTAAAAATTACTGGACATTTTAAATTATTCTCACAAAATAATTTGCCATTAATTTATTGTACAATGTAGAACAATGACCATATGACCCTTTGTTCTGTTTGAGGAAGCAAATATTAAATTCATAAGTCCTGTTGCTTAATGTTTCAAAAACTATTTACTATTGATTCCATTTGACTTCTGCAAATCAGTCATTATTTGGCTGAATAACAGTACATAATGTAAATAATTTAATTGCAACGTTGACATGAGGAATGCCTTGCATATTGCCAATAATTGCAAATCAAAAAATAATCTTTCTTGGTTGGTAAAACAATATGTGTGCCATCATTGACTATTTTTGTTTTTCATTGACTGAACTGACTGAGCAACATGTTTAAACTGCTTAATTCTACAGGACCACAGTGTATTTATTGTAGTTTCCCTGCTCAATAACACAAATACATTTTAATATTACATTTTTAGCTATGATTTAATATGCAGAACCTTTCACAACAAAGTCACAACAAATTGAACTAAACTAAAGTAAAACAGTACTTATTGTGTTCACCTAGATATGACCCTAACATCAGGAAAACAATAGTTTTTTAGTGCCTTGTGCAGCTCTTCACGGTCTGAGTCTGCCCCACACACTGTACCCATGTGGCTCATTCTGCTTGTCTGCATTTTACCCTGCAGATTTCCTCCCTCCAGCCGTAGCCACTGATAATTATAATCCAAAAAAACATTGCATGGGGTTGTACAACCACAGCAGTTTGCTAACATTATGTTTAGTTCCTCACTGTGACACAGTGTACAATTTTAAGAGTAGTTCAGCAACAGTGTTTCATACAATTGCTGCCACATTAATTGGCTCCACATGAAAAGGGCTTTATGAAGCTTATGTATTACATTAGTCCCCAGCTATTCACTAAATACTTGTAAAGATGAGAAAAGTCCTTGAAAAGGTAAAATACTAGGAACTATAAATGTATGTACTAGATGAATGATGCCTCTCTAAGGTTACTGACAAATGTCTCTCACTGTGGGTGTGTGGGTGTTACGCACTGTCACATGGAGCCTTCTTTGTGCTTCTTGAACTGACTTACAGTATCTCACAAAAGTAAGTACACCCCTCACATTTTTGTAAATAAATTATTTGGACATTTTCACTTAGGGATGTACTCACTTTTGTTGCCAGAGGTTTAGACATTAATGACTGTGTGATGTGTTATTTTGAGGGGACAGCAAATTTACACTGTTATACAAAGCTGTACAATCACTACTTTACATTGTAGCAAAGAGTCATTTCTTCAGTGCTGTCACATGAACAGATATGATCAAATATTTACAAAAATGTGAGGGGTGTACTCATTTTCAGAATATTTCTTTCTTTCTCAGTATCAAAGCATTATATTTCTCTTCATAGGTTTACCCTTTACAATTTATACAATCACTTCATATATACATACTAATATACTCTGTCTGCATACCTTACTGCAGACAAATGCAAATTGGTATTTAATGCACATTTTTAAATATGCATGAGTATGTGTTCCATGTGACCACAAGTTTACTCTTGCTACTCTTACTTAAACAAGTATGTAGCATTTCAAGTATGAGAACATGTGCAAGTATGGCTTAATAATATAGCTTAATATGTTGATTAAAGAGCACATGCTACACAGTGCAAATCAAACATACCAGGGGAACTTATACAGATGAGAAAGAAAGCTGTCAGGAAATACACAATGTTTAATATGATACCATATCCTGCACGACAAAGAGAATATAAACTACAATATCTCCCAGGACTTGAATCCCCTGCAATCTATTATTTAGACCACATGTAAGTGTTTTCAGTTAAAGCTCCTCCAATACTGCATTCATATCCAATCAATTATTCAAGAGTGTGATTCCTCTTCAGTCAGTCTGACACACTGGTGCTGGCTGTCCAGGGATCCAGTCAGCCAACCAGCTGAGGTCTTGCCAATCAGCCCTGATGCTGACACACTGATGCCTCAGCCTCCAGCTCTGCCTCTGTTTCCTTCAGGAGGGTATGCTGTCTCTGATTGGTGTGGCTGTACCCTGGCAGACACTCCATCTGCACTAGATTGCACTGTTGGAGTGGAGATAGCTGCAATTTGCAGCAATTCTGCCAGTAATTTCGATATGTATGAGGACCAGAGCAATTCATAGCCCTCTCCACAAGGCCCATGTACTTTATTTGATGCCTCTCATCACCAGCCTACAGGTATATTCGTCCACTTCTCTACTTCTGCTGGTACCAAAGCCTGGTTTTGCTCATGCTGCAGAAAATGCTCTTTAAAAGGGGAATAGATTTTATTTTCCAAAAGATGTAAAACTTTATGAGCAGAATCTTCTCATAAAGGAATGTTGAATGAGCACATATGAGGATGATGTCCACGTATGGGTGAACATTTTATAGAAGAATGATTGAAGAGATCTCCTAATGACAGTGACTGAATAGTCCTTACTAAGAGCCCAGCTTTTCGTCACATAATTGCATTTCTATTTTGTTTCATGCAATCACTCATTTCATCATTTGTCTGGGTTTTCTTAAGGGCTTTCAATTAAAAAAGCTTGTGCTTTGAACATAATGGTTCCACATTGTCCATGCCTGGTCAGATGTTAGACAACAGAACAACATGTAGATAAACAATTCATCATTTGTAATGCTGCCTTGATTCCTCTGATGTAAGGCTAGCACACATTTCTGCAGGATGTTGCCCCTGCTGTGTGTAGCCGCATTGTGAACAAGACTCTAAATAAGGGGTGAGGTGATGTTTATGCACCACATTTCCTGGCAATCCATCCTATAGTAACACGTTTTACTTAAATGTCAGGGGCTCAGTAAATTCAGTAGGATTCACCATTTGGGACCATCAGTGTTTTTATGGCAATTATTCAGAAATATTTCAGTCTGGACCAACGTATTGATCCACCCGACCATCCATACAGTCAAGCTGCCAGCATGGCTAAAAAGTACATTATTATTATTATTATTATTATTATTATTATTATTATTATTATTATTATTATGTTGCTTGTTTTTTATAGTGCTTGTTAATCAATGGCGAGTGTTAGTGTTTCCTCTCTATTTTAACCTGTTAGGGTCAACCACATTTTGAATTATCTTTGTCTCATTTGGATCAATTCTAGAGCATTCTTGAGTTCCTTTGGGATTGGATCTGGGTTTTTTCATGCCAGTTAGGTTCAGGTAGGTTTTGGGGGTCTGAATTGATGCCACTCTGACGTCACTCTAGGGCGGTTAATTTTGCATTCACGGTGAATGAGAGATCCACAAAAACTATGAATGCCATGGAAAGGACAGAAAGTTATGAACATGTGTCATTATTTGGGAGAAATGTGACTCCAGGGGTTAAGTATGAGCGGAGCTAACCTTTGTGGCTCCTTGTTTAATTACGTACAACAGCATGCTGCGTGTGATGTTGTTTTATTCTTCTGCATATGCGGTTTACTTGTAGACCGTGGCCAGTTCAAACTGGAGTCTGATATGGGCCACATTTAAACAATAATGTTAATGGTGATCAAAAAAATCAGATCTGCGAAAATAATTGGAATTGAGCATTAAGTCCTGCAGTGTGAATGTAGCCTTATACTGTGTGCATGTGCTGTGGCCTATTATTGAGTTTACATTTCTTTATGCAAATGTAGTTCCTGCCTAAGAGAACTTTATCTTCTATTGCTAAACCTTGAAGCTTTGTGTCTATGTGACTGCTGCATACCCAGTGGATCTTTATGCCCTGTCTGTTGCCAGTCTTTCCCGTCAAGCTGAGGCTGCTCTGCTCATTTTGTTTTACCTGAGAGCACCTCTAAATATTAATGTGGTCTTCTCCCTGAATTACAGCCTTACAGGCCTGCCAACTCTCTCAGCATTTGTCTACCTGACTCTCTTTCCCTCCTTCACTTTCCCTCTGTATCTCCCTTCACCACTCTTGGCTCAGTCTTTCCACCCCGAAGGTTAATTTCTGATGATATCAGATGTGATGGGTTGTTGGCTCTCATTCGTCTCTCTCATGATTTTTTGACTCTAATCCTGCCACTCGAGCAAAATCCCCTCCTTTATTTTGCCCGGTAGAAGGCGTTTGGAAGCATTTTGTTTCACAAAGGTGTGAGGTTAGAAAGCAAACCTGAAATCCAATACTCACATCAATTTGAACTAACACTCATCAGATAAATTAATCTTACTCAACTTAGCCAACACCGAAATACCTTGTACTTTGTACTTCAAAATTTTACATTTGTTGTGTCATGCATGTCTTACCTGCCCTTCTTATCACTAACAAACTAATCCAGTTAGAGTGGGATACACAATAGCTATGTTCTGTGGCTGGGACTTGAGCAGCAATTCTGAGGATTTCCGAACTTATTATGTTGAACATCTGGAGTGGACCAAGAGTATAACAAACACACACACATCGAAATGCTCTCAAAAAGACACTCATCATAAGGTGAACTAGTGAAGTGCTCTAAGATGTCTAAGCCAATCAAAAATGTTTAAACAGACTCTATGAAAACACAATTGCAAAGTAAGTGTACTTTAACATTGCTCTTTTCAAAATCGGCCACTCTAACTGCTAACATTAGAAAAGAGCCAGCTCCAAATTTGCAGTTGGAAGGTTTTATAGTGTTTTTTTTTAGTCATGACTACTACTACTTCTACTACTGTACACTCATGCCTTCAAATGTACTATTCACTCAGTCAGTCATCCAGGTCATAGGAGAGTAAAATCAAGGGCAACTGGACTTTGTTAAAGGTACCTGAAGATTTTTCACCTCTCATCCAAGAGGCTTCTGCATTTTTCACTGACTGGCTGGGAGTCACCGGTAGTTACCGTCTTTGTTGTTGTTATCAGGGTGGTGGCTACCACTTGGTTTGTTCGTGCTCCTGGCTGTTGTAATGACAGTCGTTAGTTAGAACTGAAGAAGCCTCTTGGATGAGAGGTGAAACGTCTTCAAGTACCTTCAACCAAGTCCATTTGCCTTTGATTTAACCCTCCTTGGAATTGTCAACATGTGAACCCAAACTGCATATTCTATATCATTACCATCATTAATCACTGTCAACTACATAGTAATAGCAGACATTTTGACTTCCTCTTCAGTGCTCAATTATGTTTGCATGAATTATTCTTAGAGGAAAGGCACTGTTTTATGCATAATATATCATAACAGGACCTCAATACACAAGGAAATTCCATGTGGATCTTACCGGTGAAAAGCTGAAATGATGAGAAAGAAATAAACATGGAGGAAGTCAGTGATGAAATTAAATTATTATTACATGTCTTTAGTTAAAGTATAAATCTGTGAGTCAGTATAGGACACCAACAAGTGTGTGTGTCTATTCTTGATTGCCATAGTTGCTTGGTTAAACTGTGACACAAATGTTAGTTGGAGGGGTAAATTGCATGACATTAATTTTAATCAGGACTCATCGGTACTATACATCATTGTGACCTGCCAATTAGTTTTGCATGTCACGTGTTGCACCAACCTCTGCCTGTCCCATCTATTAAAATAATATACCCACTCATTAATAATAGTCATTATAAGAAAATTGCAAGAGGGATGTTTCAAATCAGATGTCTGTATGGAAGGAGCTCCAAACAAGCTCACTACCAGCAGCTAAACCATACAAACATTAGAAACAAGAGATTAAATTGTTCAAACTACATTATAAGCAACATGAGCATACTTGTCGCCTCCTAGTCTTAGTGTGAGCTTACACTGGCAGAAGCAACAAGAGACAAAGCGACTGGTACTCATTCATTTCAAATGAGTACTGGGAGACGTGGTGCAACAGAGAAGGGAGTGACAGCTGGCGAAGTGATTTCAGCGATTCGGCGACAGGAGAAAGTCAAGCAGAGTTAAACTTTAACTGAGCAGAGATGTGGAATAGCTTAGTCACTGACACTGACACCTAATCACTAGTAAATATAATAGAAAATAACATTTGATTTTCAATTATTTAAGAGTGCTATAATTGGCTACGGTTTGTAAACCTCCTCAAATATTACACACTTTGGACAGCATTGACCAGTAAGACAGCAGCTTATTGACAATAATTGCTGTTCTAAGTGCATGTTTAGCCACAGCCCACAGCTCTGTCTAATCCACAGGATCAGGGTTTACATTGACATGTAACTAACTGAATGATCTGAAAGCAAATGAGAGTAACTAACTAAATATCTACCAGGACTTGACATTTTAGGTATACTAAATGTTAAATAGGTGAGCATTTCAGACATAAAGCCACATAAATGATTTATGTATGCCTATGCCTTTAGAGCAGTGATGTAGAACCAGGGATACTTTAAACCCAGGGAGCAAATAATTCAACAATTGCCCAGAAAGATGGTGGAGTAGCTCAACTAATTTGAAAAAGAAAATATTGATTTCACTTGAGAAAATATATATTGACATATAGAGTTAGCTATAAGGCCTGAATAATATGTGTTGCAATTAATAACACATTGCAAGCTATTTAGCAAGCAAGCAGAGAAGTCTGAACAGTTAGCTAAAAGTAATGGATCAAACAGAGTGAGCAGTAATATGAAACATTGATATGAGAATTTGAAATGTAATTTGGCGACTATACACCATCGTGATGACATGGTATTTAATGGCAGTTGTGAAGCCACAGAAGCATAAAAATCCCCCCAATAGTCTGAAGGGATGAAGAGAATGCTGAGGATTTGGATGTGATGATAGGATATCTGCTTAGCTTGTACTGGGCCTAGGTCTGATGAGCAGGAGGTGAATGGGGTGAAGGAGGGCTGCAGCAATTCGTACTGAATGACAGCTGGCACAAGGGAAGAGAATGGACTTTAAGTGTGATAGTGACTTCATGATAGGTTGTGCTGATCATGGTATGATCTGACTGGAAAACTAAGGGAGAATGCCCCCAGTCAGCTGTTATGTGAAGTATAAAGATAGTCTTCCTGCTTGAGCCTACTCTGAGCTTCAATAGTACTAACGCAACCTTTACCAAACCAACCAAAACTCACTTAATTTGTATGAAAAAACAGTGTAACAATATTCACTGTTATATAATTAATAGTGCTAAATAACATCCAATAAAAATAAATTCAGATTAACACTTTTGAACATGACCTGAAGAGGTACGTGAGTTCATCTGACAAAACTGTGGGGGAACATGTGACAGAAAATATTACTAACACAAAGTCTCCACTGAAGAAAAATACAGGTGGGCTGAAATCAAACTGCTACTGTTCAAATAAGCCATATCCCAATGACAATAGATGTGTAATTAAATATGAAGCTTTGACAAATTAATATTGTCTGTGTTTATTTAACAAGCTAGCCTGTGCAACATAATTGTAGTTAATTATACACTAATTATGCAAAAATCTACCAAAATATTTGAAATTGCTTGAATCTGAATGGTCATAAGCGCTTCCTCCACCTTTGCATTGCTACACAGATGGAAGAGCACAGGAGCTTTGTCAATGGCTTTTTAGTTTATAGCATGTCTTCTTGTTGTCAGCATTGTTGCAGAAATATATTTCAAGATGGTATATAAAAATGTGCATTCCCTTATCCCATGTGTTTTTGTGTGTTGGGATCTCTGATAGTGTCGTTGATGCTCATCAATTGTTGTGAAAGGGTAATAAATTACGTACATTTGAGAAACATAACTGTATAATTAGAGGACAACTGAGTATCATTAAAAGTAATCTATGTTCATTAATAATTTGGTCAGTTTAAATGTTTGCAAGTAAAATATTTTTGAAAAATGATGGGAAAGCATTCAGAATGAATTAAATTATGTATACATATTTTGCTCACTTGTATGAAACCTACATGCTTGTTCAGGGGGGAGTATAGAAGTGTAGCTTTCCTACCTACCTACCTACCTACCTACCTACCTACCTACCTACCTACCTACCCCTACTAAAATCGTTAAGGTAATGGTGGAGCAACTGATATTGAACACTACAACTTGCAAACCCCAGCCAATTTATATTATTCTTAGTTAAAGCAATGAAGCAGCTAAAATGTTATATGTTGTTGTCACCAAAATACTTCCTCCTGTTTAATAATTGTATTGCAGTCAGCACTGTTCCTGATGGAGAAAGAGAATTTTAAAGTATGCATGTTTTGTGGTAGATTACCATTAGAGAACCGCCATAATAACTTTCTCTCTGTGACTGTCTCTTTCACTTAATCCACTGGTCTGCCACAAAAACAGCTTTACTTTCAGTTGCTGTCTGCCTTCGTGTTTCCATACAGCATTGTCTGCACACACCATCCACTTAAAAAAGGACTCTTGGCCAGGAAATTATAATAAATGAAGCCCAAGGTTAGAACTCGATTTACATATGTCATTCTGCTCTTGTGATTATATTATTAACAGCTGTGTGTTTAGTGGGGTTGCAGAATGAAAGGATCTCAGATTATCGTATAATTCCTCTTTTATACTACCATCCTACACACCATTCATCAGATCTACACAGACACATCTTGCCACCTGCAGTCCTGTTGAACCACCTCCATATGTGGCACTGTGAGACAGCTCCTATTAAAGTCGCTGGATTCAATTCAGTGAAAATGCTGCAGGTCTGAAATATGCGGCTTAGCAAACTTTTGCCTATTCAGAAACCCATAAGGATTCAAAGGAAACAATATGTATTAATAAAATATTGCAAAATGTATCTATCTTCAAAGATGAAGAAAATGACTCCTGAGAGCAGTAATGAGGGCGCTGTGGGCAAAGTGAACAAACATTCCCAAGATTATTATTCCCAAGTTAGAATCAGCCTGGGGAACGGCACCGTGTGTTTGCTGCTAAACAAATAGTACAGCTGAAATGTTCATTCAGTTAAAGAATATTCTGTATTCAGTCTTGAAAGGCTTTTGAATATAGTGGAATCAACCCAGTGCGTAGGGTGTTGTATATTTCACAGGCAGTATCAGGAGCTTTTATTTCAAAGCATATCACACATAAACATGTATTCAAAATATATCCCCCCTTATAACCAACACATAAAAATCAAAGTCACGTATAGGTCTTAAAAATCTTACATACAGCGTCTTCATCTTTATGATAAATATCATACTATTCCTTTGAACACTGACTGTCTTGAATGGAAATTTGCAAAAGGGAACTTGCAAACAGGCATTGAGGTGTGACAGTTAATCTTAAAATTCTTTTGCTTTTTGTCCTACCAAATGTCACCGTTGGCTCTGAGGGAGCAGCAAGCCAGAGAGTTCAGCACACACCTGTCTCTGTTTTTCTCCCTGCACTCCTATCTTTTGATGACAAGGGGAGAACCAACGACAGCAAGCCTTTTTTTTATTCCCTAAGAGCGGACGACTGCAAGCCTTGTGGCAGATGCGTTCACAGACCCCCTCAATAAGCCTAACCCCCAGTGGCAAAGGGCAAGCAACTGTCCTCGTGGCTATGGAAATAGCCCATCCCCTTCTAACTCCTCCCCGTCCACAACCTCTGTAGAGTAAAACAGCTTGACAGGAAGATTAAGCAAAAGGGAGGGATGGTGAAAAAGAAAGACAAAACAAGGGAGGGGTTGAGTTACGGTGGGAGGAAGCTGGGAGGAGGAGACGGAAGAGTGCTGCTCCTTTTCTCCTTTTCAGCTGAAACAGTCTCATGAGCTGCCCCCAGCAACAGAGGGAGAAAAGCATGATGAATAATTAACTTCAAGAAATGTCACAAGCGGCACAGAGAAGTGTAATCATTTCTCTGTTGGGTTTAGAGATCTGTTTTTTATTCGTTTCCTTTATGCCCTGTAGTGCTGCACTTCGCTGAGACTCTGAGCACAGGACTGCAACCCGTCCCCTAAAAGCATTCCAATACATTCCCCTACATACCTTTCAAATAAAAGCAAATAAATCATTAATATTTGGGCCTTTTAGCAGCATCACAGAGACATCTCACAGAAGTCTTCTACATTTTTAATCAAGTCATTGATGTCAGTCTCATTAGCTGTAAAATCACATTTAAGGAGTAGGAATCTCTGGTGGTAACGGTTTAATCAGTGTCAGGAAAGCTTGAGCTTTGTTTCTCTTTAGTTCTGCAGAACACAGCATGCCCTCTCAGAATGAATAAAAGATAAAACAGACAAATTACTGTCTTCATGTTATAAACAATCTAAATGTGTCCTCTTCCCTAAAAGCCTCAGAGCTGCGAAAATGAGTTATGGATTACCATGACCTATAGTTTAATGAGGTAATTGCAGATATACATCATTTGAATTTTTCATGGATACCAAAGAGGACCAATAGTTGCTCCCACATGTATTAGCGTGTTCTAAGGTCAGCCTGATTTTCATGTTTAGAAGAGAGGAGACTGGAGGACAAAGGACAAGATGAATTGAATGTTAAGCTTTCTGTGGACAGCATATTTTTAACACCATTGAAGACACTGCATTTTGTAGGCTTTCAGCCCTCAGCCCGGTTGTTATTGCAGCAGACAATGTGAAGGAGAGTGTAATGACATGGATGATTTAATGCCAAAGAATGGTGAAAGATTTTTGTCCTATCGATGTGTTTGTTAATCAGGCACTCTCTAAATGAGATTCCTTATCAGTAAACACATTGATTGTTCAAAATGAGATGCTGATTTTGCCAGTATTATGTATCCTCTTTTTAGATGACATTGAGTAATTGTGCCTGCAAGTACTGCTTGTGTAATATGGAGATTTATCTATGGAAAGACTTTCAAAGAAGCTACCCATTCATAATTTGTTATTTGAGGTTTATCAGAACCATAAAAATGTGCAGTCACTGTTTGCTCAAGAAAAATGTAACTCAAGGCAGGGCTGGATTAGCCCGCTAGGGGGCCCCAGGGCAACAATGAGCGGAGGGTTCTGGTTTTCCTGCCCCCGTTTTACTGCATGTACTGTAGTTAGTTTGTTATAATTTGAATGAACACATTGGCTAAGAATATACACCATTGAGAAAATATTTAACATTAATATTTAAATATTAAAAGGTATTAAATTTAATTTTGACACAATACAGTACCACATGGACACTTACTATTTCTGGTATTGTCACGGGTCTATTGCCACACAGACAAACTGGTGATTTCGGGGCCCTTGAGGGTCTTGGTTCTTGTGGCAGTTGCCTGCTTTGCCTGGTTCCTAATCCACTTGACACTCAATGTCTATGAGAAAACTTCACACCAGATGTGAAGCGTTATCTGCTCGGCAAAGGGCTAAAGGGCTACCTAAATTATATTGCCACATTAACTGTGACATGAATACATGACACCTGGTCTATCAAACAGTTCAGCCCACACTAATGTTGACCTCACTGTTTCGTGTATTGTTATTTGCTGATCAAAGGATACTCAAATTATATTGCCACATTAACTGTGACATGAAAACATGACACCTGGTCTATGAAACAATTTAGTCCACAATAATGTTGATC
Organism: Lepomis macrochirus; assembly: GCA_024633595.2. Taxonomy (NCBI): domain Eukaryota; kingdom Metazoa; phylum Chordata; class Actinopteri; order Centrarchiformes; family Centrarchidae; genus Lepomis; species Lepomis macrochirus. The sequence goes on from JALXJV020000019.1 coordinate 21,488,051, forward strand.
TCACTGTTTCTTCACATACAAGATTATATTTGAAACATGTTGCTTTAGCCAGGTGTTTCTTGAGGACGCAAAACATCTTAAATTGCAAATGTATAAATGGACTACTTTTGATGGTAGTTATGGTGGTAACTTGGTAACTTTAATATGTGTTGCATAGACACATTTTTTTGCCATGCTAGTGGGGTGGCTCTATAGATGGCAACATGTCAGTCTGTCAGTCAGGCCCGCACTTTGGTCCAGGTTAAAATAACTCAACAACTATTGTATGGTGTGCTATAAAATTTGATACAGACATTCGTGGTCTTCAGAGGATGAATCCTCCTGACTTTGTTGCTCCCCTATATTTTCATGTAGCACCAATGATTGACATTGTTTTTTTTTTAATATTTAATATTGCAGCAAGTATATGATGAACTGCTATGAAATTTGGAACAGGCATTCCTAGTTCACTCTTCATGAACTCGTATACATTAGATAGATAATATTTAGCTAGTGTTATTACCAGGTCAAATATCTTATTTATAGGACATTCCTTAAACTTTTACAAGGCTTCTAATCAGAAGATAGCAGCATTTTTCTCAGTCCTGTTACCAAAACTTAATTTGTTATTTTGAAATCATGTTTAAAGGCAGGTCAAATAATTCCTTTGTTTTTACCTACAGAAAGTGTTTATTTTAAATAAATTGCTGGTTACATGTTCAAAAAATAAATATTTGTGACAAAAATTTTAATTTATATGCAGGTTGTGTAACCCTAACCCTAACCCAAAGGTTTATCAATGTTTGTAATTTATTAAACAATGGGATAAATTATTGGCCAATAATAATATAAAAAATAGTGTTTTATCTTCTTTTTTAATTAAAAAACAGGAATGAGCACAGGGTAACAGGAATGAGTGCTGGGTAACAGGAATGCAGAATTATTCAAATACACTAGGGGAACAAAACCCTTTTATACCAAATGCAAAGAAATGCATGGTACCAATAGATGCATTAGGTCATCTAGTTTCATATGATACTAGTATCTTCACTCTGGATTTAGAATAGAGCCCATGAAAAATCTGAAAGTTCCCCTCTGGACACGCCATTAAGGAGGTGAAGAGAGTGTATTTGAGTAACAGGACTGAAAGTAACAGGACTGAGTTTTAACATAGAATAAGCAAATACATGAGATATAGTGACATGGTGTCCACGGTAATAGCATGAGGACACTGAGCACTTTCTTGTGATTCACCACACAACTAAACAATTAAGTCTAAGAAATACATTAGGTAACAGGAATGAATATTGTAACTGACCTACTATGTCATAGTTACAATATCATTAAATATAAAGAAAAGAAAATTAGAGAACTTACTTTTGGTCTTCCCATGACCTTCAGAAGTTGCAGATGATGCAACTTTCGCTCAAAAATGGGACTTGTGGAATTTTGCAATTGTTTTAGAGGGGGGGATGTATTGGGGTAACAGGAATGAGTGAAAACCTGGGGACACAAATAAAATCTGCAGTTTAACTCTAATATAATACAAACATTTTATGAAGAAAAAATGTTTAAAGCATAGATGGGATATGGAGTCACACATAAATGCAAAAATGTCTCAAGTTTTTTCATTATGATATTACATTGTAGAGTGTAGTTTTAGGGACTGTGGACAGGTAACAAATGCTATTTTTCAGTGTTCTAGATCATTTTTATTAATGTTTAAATTGATTTATCTTCAATTTGCAATTAAATTAATGTGCAGGGCACTTTGCTTAATAATAAAAAGTATTTTAAGGTTAATTTATATGCATATTTATGCATTTTATGTCCTGGGGACAGAAATGGCACCTATTCGGTAGAATAGCACTTGTACAATAGTTAGGTTTATGGCGACATACCTGCAAAACTAGTGAGCCCACAACCATACTTTGTGTTTAATCAGCAAATGTTAGCATGCTAACAAGTGAGGTGGTGACAATGGTAAATATTATATCCAGTGAACATCAGCAAGTTAACACTGTTATCATCAGTATATTAGCATGCTAATTTTAGCATTTAGCTCTAAGTGCAGACTCAAATAGCCCCCACCTTGGCTGTAGACTCCCAGTCTTGTTCTTATACAAGTACTAACTCAAGTGAATGCAAACATAGTTTATTTCTTTGGCACTGTCAAGTTTGTTTGTTTTTTTGACATCTGTGCAACCTGAAGAAAAAAAATGATAAAATTATGATAATATTATTGTGGTTATCACTGTTGTACTTGTTATTGCTATTATTATTGTTGTTGCTATTGTTATTATTATTATTATTATTAGAGAGTTATTACCAAGTTAAAAATAAGGTAGATAATATAATCAAAGTCATGAAAAACAATGTGCTTTAACGTGGCTCAGATATATTACCAGTCAGAATAGATGGAATAAAGAAAGCGTACCCTAATTGCCCATCTGAAGCGCGTAGGAGGACAGAAGTTTCTTTTGACTCTCTGCTAAGCTTCCCTTAAATGGCAAATCAGTGAGAAGAGTGAAGAGTCTCTCCCCAATGGAGCAATCAGCATGTTAATGCTGAAGCAAAACACCTCAAAATTCTCCCTTGTATTTGAACCAATTTTAAATAACCTAACAATAGCATTTAATTAACAGGGAGTTACACCTGAACATTTAGATTTTAACCAAAGAAGTCTCTGTTGTTATTTTACTTGTCTTCCTTTTTAATTATTCCGAATTAAAGTCTCACTGAGATTCTCTGGGGCTTTAATTAGGGACTGAATTAAAGTTATGTAAATACAGTTGGAAGCCGCCGAGTCTTTAAATAGAGTTGTGTTGCATCTGGTATTTTATTTTCTTATTTTTTCTGAAGTGAAAACATCGTAAGCCTTTCTTTTGAAGTTTGTCAAGTCACTCCAGGGTACTTTTCCCTTAGGTGTTTGTGTGGATTGATACTTTTTCTCACAGGGCTATGACTTGAAAACTATTTCTGCAAATGAGCCATTTTTGTTTCTGTGAATGTGTGTGAAAATGTGTTGCATTTTGTGTTTGTTTCTCTGTGTATGTCTGTGTCCTGCATATATACTTGAGTATTTATATTCTTGATCTAGAATTAAATGGGAACAGGGATGCATGAAGTTACCTGTATCAATGACTGATTCTCCACCTCCAATTTGCTGATCCGCTGTGAAAATGAAAAGAGAGGGATCAACCTCCCATTGGGCTAGATTAAATCCAAACTAAGTGCCTGGGCCCAGACTGCAAGCTTCTGTCTGTGAATAATAATGGGTTCTTTCAGCTGTGTTTGTCATCAAATTAGCCCTCTACTTCAGACAAGGCGCTCTCAGAGTGCAATTCTCGACAACGACGGAATTCAAATTAGGCAATGTCAGTTTGAGGTTTGTGAGATTTAAAAAGGAAAATGAGTTTCATTTGTGAAGGTGATGATTGCTGTAGGAGGTAAAATGACAAGTTCATGAAAACACCTTCCTTCCTGTGGTGCCGCTGCGTTCATGCTGATTCGGAATAACGTACAGAAGAGACAGTAAAATAACCCTTAAACAGAAATTCCAACCGATAGCTCTCTCTAGATGCTCTAAATCCAGGCCTCCTTCCCAACCATGTAGCCTCTGAAGCTTCTCCATCAGTGTACGCTTTAAAATATTGTTTCTCTTTTGTCTCCCAAATAAATGCTGCAATTATAGAGAATGCATTTGTAAGCATGGAGAAAGGCTTTTAGTGTGGAGTTCACTTTTGTTTGTCTTCCTGCCTTGGATTTTGTGTTGAAGGGACCCAGGTTGAGTCCCTCCTGCTCCTCTCTGCCTGACACAATATTATTCTTGTAGCTTTGATCAACCCAGTAGAGGTAAACTTGCCCTGGGAAGCATCATCACTCCAACACAGCAGGGGGAAACATAGAGCAGGAGGGGGCAAGGAAGACGTTTTCCCTCTGGCACTTGCTGTCTTAAACATCCTCTTTAAGCGATTGAGCAACAATTAAAAGATGGGTCAGGGGCGTCCGATGAAGTGATGGCAAGCTTGAATCTGAATTAGCTGAGACAGGTGGATGTGAAATGTGTCTTTCATATAGAAAAACGGTCCTCAGAAGGAATTTTATCATAAGTAATGACTTCAGGCATAAACCACACACAACCACCACGTTTTTACCTCGAAAACCTGGAAACCCTTTAGCAAAGTAACCACACTAATGATGACTCCAACCACATGTTGTTTTGAACTCCATTTGAAACACACATAATTAACATATAACTAACACTGTGAGCACAGACTGCACTTCAATATTCTGTATATTTTCAATATCAGGAGGCCACAGATGTTGTTGACTTTGCTGTTAAATTTTAAATTTCCTCTTTCCATATTAAAACTATGGCTTTTTCATGAAGTCAGGTATCCTTGTAAGTGTTAGGGAACTGTCTTTGATGTTCTGAGTGGGGAATTAAGACATGTTTTTACAGAGAATAAATGCCTTCTCATTCAGTTGGTTCAAAAAACAATTCACTGTTCTGGTTATGTCTTTGAAGCCCTGCTAGCACACGCTAAAATCAAACAATTCAGCCTTTCTGGTTAGAATACTTCGCTGTTTCAAGAAACCGTCCAAAAATGATGACTTATTCTTTTCATTATCTTTCCTTTAACTAAACAACAAAACACACACCAGTCCTGATGTTTTTATTTGATTGTATTTACTCTCAACACCAGGTTCAATTGTCCAGGTTCAGTTTTACAGCATCATCCTTATCCAGGACACTCCAAATTTGTCATGGAGAGTTCAAAGTAATTAGAGACACATTCACTGTCTTGAACAGTCAGAGTAGGCAATGAGCTCTAACCAAGTAGTACTCTCCAGTAAATGAGGCCAAGGTGGGTGAGATAATTTTTTGAATGAGGTTGTTCCTGCAAGATTTATCTGAAAATACATCTTCAGAACATAGTAAACATTACTGATACCCCAGAGTGAATGTCCAATTTTGATCCAGCTGTTGTAATACAAATTTGAATTTTGTAAGTGTTTCATTACTTCTTGTAAAATCTGTACATTGTTTCAGTGGATTCAGCTGGTCTCTCCATCCTCATGGCACACTTAAAAAGAAACTAATCTTGTTTTGGAAAGAAACCCTACACATGCAGCGGGAGACTCTAAATGGGGCAAAAACCATGTTACATCTTATTTCCAGACAATGTACACCGTTAAGAGGCTACTGAAATAGCTTTAAATTGTTTGCTGAGACCAATGATAGTACTTTGTAATGGATTGTTTTGGTCTGTGTCTCGCTCTTTTTCCCTGCAGGGCTGAAGCAGATCCATGCCCTGTCCATCCAGGGAAACTATGAGCTACGTATAGACTTGGAGGACTTTGAAAATAGCACTGCATATGCCCAATATGGCACCTTTGGAGTAGGCCTCTTCTCAGTGGACCCAGATGATGATGGATACCCTTTGACTGTGGGAGACTATTCCGGCAATGCAGGTATGTGCGCTCAGTGAACTAGTTGCCTGTGTTTGCAAGATGACCTGTGTTTGTACTCTGATTAGTATACACTATTTTTGTTTTTGCATGTTTTTTTTCATTTAACCTAATTGTGTATACAGAAGTCACAGCAGTGGATGGGATGGAACCTCTAGGCAACTTCCAGTGCATGCTGCCTTACAGTAAAATAATAGTATGTTATTTTTACAATGCAGCAAGCATGTCCACTTGTAATACCATCTAAACAGTTGCAGAGAGAGAGAGGAACTGCTAGTGTCTGTGTCTCTGCTCACCAGCCATCAGATTCAAGCCAGCTACCTGTCACCTTGATTAAATTACTGCCAATTAATTGCACTGCTTGACCTGCAGCGTAAACAAAAACCTGCCATTGAAATGAAGAAGCAATTTAGAGAACCTCTGGGGTGCGCTGCTCCGAGAACACAGAGAGAATGGGGACAGATACACAGATATGAGAGATGGAGCAGGGAAGGCAAGTGGAGAGGAAGAAGGGAGGGCTGGAAGAAACTAGGATGGAGGAACGAAGGGAACAGGTGTGAGAGAAGAAGAGAGGAAGAGGTAAATAAAAATGAGGATCGAGGTATCCAAGGGACAGGGAAAGCAGAGAAGGGAGAAAAAAGCAAACCAGAGGGGAAGGGAAAATGTGTTGCATGTGTAAAAGCTTTTTCCCCAGATTTGGTATCTGCTAAAAGGTCCTGTAATGCTCCTGGCCTGTCCTTAGCACGGCCTGACCTTGAACTCTATTGCCTTTTGGACATTTGAATCCAGTCAAATTAAAGGTAATCAAACTCTCTCAGCATGCTCATGCTCTCACCCCTGCTTCCCTCTGGCAGTGCTAGTGTTATTATTATTAGTAGTAGTATTTTGCTCCTGTGGCTTATTTTTGATCAGCTGACAGGTGCTCATTTGGGCTTGAAGCAGCTGGATCGTAATGGGCATCAGAGGAGGCTGCTGGCCCCCAGCCACCAAGGTGACATCCAGCGCCTTGCAAATGAGCCTTTAAGTGCTTCTGTTTTGTTTTGTTTTTATTTTTTTACCTCCTCAGATCATCCCATTGTTGACACAATTGAGCTGCTTTTTTCTTCTTTTTTTCTCCCCCACTATCTCTTTTCTCCTAATGTTGAGCAGCGCACAACATGAATATCAGACATGCCTGTCAGATTTTTTTTCCCACTGACTGGTTACCATGGTAATTCCAAATGGATAGCAGAGTAGGACAGAGTGAGAGGGTAAGGAGCTGGGCGACCACATCCTGGGCAATTAAGGGCTGTTTGATGCCCTGACGAGCTGTTAGTCGTCACCTGATGACTGGTGAGCGGTCTTTCATTCTGCTCTCAGCATTATCCTTCTATCCACTTCTGGTCACAGTGTGAAGCCTGCTTTAGAAAGAAAGGAAAAGACAGAGAGTGAAGGGGAGGTATTGGGTGTTTATTGAACATTATGAGCTCTTTGTACTTCAGTTTGCTAAAAACTGGAAGGGGAAAAAGGAAGGGAACATTGTTTTGTTTTTTATTATTTATCTTGTAAGTCTCTGACGCTGCCCCTACCTTATAGGATAATTGGACAGGTTTTCAATGCAAAACAAAGCACAAACAAGTGCAACCAGCTGACAGCGACAGTCTGCCTCCATGTTTGCTTTTTTCTCCTGGAATCACCACTCTGAAATTGTTTAGTAAATGCCAAGTGTGTGGTCCCGCTTCTTGACTGAATCATCTGGTGTGTGCATTTTTATAATGGAAATATAAAACATTGCTTAAATCTGTTGTTATGCCTGTAGTATCCCAAGTTTTTAAAATCAGTTAAGAATTTTAAATCCTCTAGTGTCAATGTAGATAGAAAGACATCTTTATATAGTAAATGCATATTTTCAATTCAGTAATTTGATAAACAAATCAGACTCACCATGCAGACTATTATTAAGGGCACTTAGGTGAATCAGCTCGTCTGCTGCATCCCTGCACTGGTCTTAGATCATTATCATATTCATAATCAGAGGTTTCAGGGACCAGTTACAAAAATACCAAAAAGATGGACATTGATCAAGAAAGAATAAAATCAACATATGTGATTACATATGACATTAAGTATGTCTTTTCTCTCCTCTTGTAACATTTCTGTCCATTAACTGACATGCTGATTAAATCATTGGAGTGTCTTATTAAAAAAAGAAAGACAAAAAGGTCAACACAGAACCTTTGAAAAACTGGCTATAATGATATCTGACCTCCTGCTTTAGGTAATGAGAAGCAATCTTTGTAGAACAGTCAAGCTTTATTTTTTATTCTAGCATCTCCCACTGTTTATAGAACAGGAACATATAGAGCACTGTTTATAGGCTAAATGGCAGACGTTTCACTTAATGTCAATGGCTTGTGGATATGTCTAATTACTGATTTCAATCCAATAATAGTTTGGTGAAAGACACAGAGGACATATGATAGCTGTTGCTTTAAAATGTAAAATTTTCTTTTAAGTAAACATACATCTATATCCTGCTTTTTGTATATGTATTGACACATTTTGTCGCACATCTTTCCCGCCCTAGGTGACTCTCTACTGAAACACAATGGGATGAAGTTCACCACCAAAGACAGGGACAACGACCACTCGGAGAACAACTGCGCCTCTTTCTACCATGGTGCCTGGTGGTACCGCAACTGCCACACCTCCAACCTTAACGGCCAGTATCTGCGCGGTCAGCACACCTCCTATGCCGATGGCATCGAGTGGTCCTCCTGGACTGGCTGGCAGTACTCCCTCAAGTTTTCAGAGATGAAGATACGACCTACCCGTGACCCAGAGAATAAATGAAAAAGACAAAAGAGAAAGAAGAAAACAGATTTGTTTTTTTTAAACATTAACAAACCACAATTTCTGACAGCTAGGTGGAGTTACTTGTCTTGATATTGTTTATTCGCTAAAACATACCTCTTTAAGTTTAGTTGACACTGCTGTTTGCCTCCTGATGTCTTTCTCCTTTTTGCTCCTCTACCTCCATCACTCAGCTACAAGGGTCATGCTGGCTACCATTATCCTTCTTCCTAGTCCCTTTCTTGAAAAAATAATGTAACCATTGTCCCTTTATTTAGATTTTTTTCACAAAAACAGCATACCAGAGCTCCAAACCCACAGTCCACTGCACTAGTCTGACACAGTGATCCAACCATTCTCTGCAGAATCACACACCAGCGATTTTGTTCTGACATGCAACCCTGACCCCTCATCTGTGCTGACATGGCACAGATTGTGGTTCAGTCTCACTGGCCATTGCTGTGTAATCTGTGAATGGAGAGGGTTGCTCCAAATATCATAAAAAGAGAAAAGCCCTTCATGAAATATGAACAGGAGACACAAATCCTCCTTATACCCTTTGCAAAGGAAGAGTTTCACCAGTGAAAAGGAACAGCGCAGTTGTACACTATGTCACATTTACATCCTTGATCTGTGTGAATGAGACCCAGCAGGGTAGTGGCAAGAAGTGATAATGAGGGAGACAGAGACAGAGAGAATGAGGAAACAATTTGACAAGAGTTAAATTAGTTCAAGGAAAGGGGGGCAGAGTGAATCAAAGGGGAGAGAGTTACGTGAAAGAAGAGGAGGTGCAAGAATGAAACAGAGAAATGAGAAAAAGAAAGAGACAACGGAGGATCTCATTCATCTGACTTGGGCCATTAGGGAGCATATTGGGCACTTTGTCTGATCTGCCTGCCAGCTGAGTACTGGCCAACTGATGCAGCACTCACAGATGGTAACCCAGCACTTTGTGTGTGTGTGTGTGTGTGTGTGTGCGTGCGTGTGTGTGCGTGTATGTGTGTCTACGATGGAGAGAGAACACACTATCAATTTCCTGTCATGAGTTCAGTAGAGCGTCTCGACTGACTACAATGTTTAGCACAGACAGACTAAACCTGATGCATGGCTGGCATACCTTCAGTCTCTCCATCTAAGTAGTTAACATGAAATAACAAAACCTGTAATGGATGTAATAGGAAGGAGAAGACACGGACAACCATTTGAAGCAGACAAATGGGTTCACAGAATGAAAGAGGATTCAAAGACTATGTCACACCTACCCAGTTGATCTTATTTTCTTGGACCTGCTGAGGAAATGTTACATTTTTACCAACAATTATCATTTCCACCTCTCTGGTTTGTCATTTTTTTTCCTTTTCCAGGTGATTACTATGGGATTTGTTTGTGTGACACAGATTCTCTTGTCATGCAATAAGACAGAAAGTTGCTGTAAAATAAGATTTGATGCTCTAAACCACTGTCTTTTTCTTCTGAGTAGGAATTCTACAATGTGTTATGGCAAAAACAAAATTGCCTAAAGCAAACAAACAAACAAAAAAACAATGACAGAAAAACAAAAAAAATGTCATGACAAAAAAACACAAAGGCAACCTGTGAGCAGAAAATAGTGCAATTCTGATTTTTTTCTCTCTCTCATTTTTAAGTCGGTGAATAAACTTTTTCAGTTTCATCGAGTTTGTTTGGATGTACTTAAAGCTTTAAAAAAAATACCTGTAGATTTTATTGTACAGTGTGTATGACTTTTAGAGCATGTGAAGCTGTTTTCTTACTATGCTAAAACACAAAGAGTACTCAAGCACATGGACTAAAGAAAATTCACCATTTTAAAAAAAATCAGATGTACTTACAGAACTCTTCCCCTTCCTCTGCCTGAATGACAGGTGGGAGTGGCTTGGGCCACTCTTAAGGTCAAATACGAGCGAAGAGGAGGAAGGCGATTATCCCTCAAGCACATGCCCCTTTCAAAAATGCAGCACAAATATAAATCTTTTACAGAGGCACAATATGCGAGAGATTTTGAACCACATGGCACATCAGCTGCCTTGCTGGACAAGCAAGCGATCTTTCTGACATCTTAGCTTTGGAAAGTCCTGTGGCACTGGAAGACGGTATTGAATGTGTGCTGAAGGGTGTCACCCCAGCTGACAGTGAGTTAAAGTGTAGCACTGAGCAATGTTGCACTGAATACCTCTGACATTGGAACAGCTGTGAGATTTTCTATCAACACCGGTGCTTGGAGGGATTTCCCATTGCTGCGTGTGTTTCTGCAGCCCCTCAGCTGTGTACATGCAGCTATACATCATGTCTCTGTGGACTACTGTCACCTCTCTTCAACATAAAAGCACAGACACATGTTACAAAATGAAAACTGATGTTATGATGGCACAGAGTGTGAGGTGTACTAACAACAGAGGATAAAGCAAATTTAAAAGAAGCTAGAAGTCATTTAAGGAGAAGGAACTGGACTGCGTGTGAGAACCTATGCGTGAGTGTGTGTGTGTGTGTGTGTGTGTGAGTGCGTTTGCACATGTGTGCGTCTACAATGTCTCTGTGTGTACACATATATGTACATGCTTTGGTTTGTACATGACCATGTGCATGAGCCAGACGACAGAGCAGGAGGCTGAGTGCGTCTCTCTGTGGAAGTAATGTGATGCTTATGTACAACTTGCCTCCCCTGCTATTTGTGTTGATAACGGAGAGATTTACATAATTATAATGAACTATTACTTATTGTGATTGTGAACCCATAAGAGTGGATACCACCTTCTGGTACTGTATTGAACTGCGCTGGTACCCTAAAACCCTGAAAACCCACTCCCAAAGTCTACTCCCCAACACAACGTTGTGCTCACTGTATATGTTAATGCTATGTTGCCCCTTGTTATTTAAATGTAAAAACAAGTATTATTTGCCATACCCCTTTTTGTATTTTTGTTAAGTGAATGTCTTTATAACCACTCTCTCTGCTGCAGCTTGCTAAGTCTCCAACGGAAGAGATGATAAAAAAAGTGAAATCAGAGGCTCTAATCATTCCCAGTTATCCTGCTCATTAAAGTGCATCAGCACACTCCTGTTCGATTTCCAGTCCCCAAACCTTCTATCTTTTTTACCGTGTACCTTCTTAATTGCCTTAGCCTCTTTCCAGCTCCTGACTCCCTGCCTCTGCCTCCTTATTGCTCTACTTTTTGCCCCACTCTCTCCCTGACCCTGAGTACATCCATTCCTTCAGTCCCAGCGCAGAACTAACTCTCTTTTCATTTTCTTCTCTTTTTGGTGAAGTACTATAGATTGTTTTGCTGAATCTTGATACTGTGTTTTAATGTTCTTCAACGTCAACATTTAATAAACATTCACATTTTATAAATGGGCAATACCCTGAAGTGTGTAGGTTTTTGTTTTGTTCTGTGGTTGGTATTTGTGAGTTTGTTTTTTAATCTGAAAATGGTGGTTTGGTCAAGCTGGATAAAAACAGGCAATGAACATTTAGAATCATTTAACCTATCAAAGAAAATTCTGTTAATGTTTTGGAACATCAACCTCAATAAAGAACCAAGAGAACGCCAGTAGCTTGGTGTGAAACGCAGAATCAAAACAATTCTTTAGGGGCTGTGCAGAGTTTGGGCTTTATTTACAAAGGTTCTAAAATAACATCTAGAAGTTTTCTGCTGCCAAACCAACAAAACAGTAAAGTGAATTTTTAAATTGCATTTTAAAAGAAATGAACTCAGTGTAACATGTCTATCCATAAACAAAGTCCCTAATACTCTGGATATTCCTCAGGACTTTTAAAGATTTTTACTGATTTAGAGTATCCCACTAAGTGACTGAACACTAATAAGTGGCCGAAACACCCGATGATCCTGAGGCTCACTACTGATGATGTGTCATAATAATAAAAAATCAAGTACTTTTACTAAATAAAACCTAAATACTTACCTTAAACCTACAGAACTAATATACTTACCTTATACCTGACTCGGACTGTCCTCTCTGCACACTCTCCGACTCCTCCGGTTCCCACCTCCGTGCCGGGAGGGCCCCGAGATACATGCGCCGGCCCGTGCCTTGCCTTTGGCCTCCTACTCCAAACCGTGTTAGTCGGCGGACAGCACGGGGGAGGTCATCGAGATAGCTCATTTTGCATTATCTACCCTTATGGAACTGTTAGCACCAAGAACAACCTTATACAGTGCCATTACATATCTACAAATTGGCAATATATTTGAATAAAAATAATAATTAGGCAAGTTGAGATACGAATGGAAATTAATTAGCTTTTAATTAGCTTTTTTTAAAAAACCATGTACTATCTTAATTTCCACAGATAAGGTGCATTTACCCTGGTGATGTGTAGCGATGTGAGTGGAGTATCTCTGGTCCTACTTTTTTAAGGCAACCCAGGGTGCCACAAGAAAGTCTACTAAGTCTACTAAGTTTCAATTTATATTTATGTAAAAAGTAGTCTAAGGAGATACATTTAAAAGCAGGATTATAGCAGCAAGTCATACTTATGAAAGCACTTTTTGTCATTTGAGTATTGATTTCTCCAAATAAGATGTCAGTAAAAAGAATGGCTAGTAGTAAAGCTCATAGTAAAGGGTTTAGCCAAAAAACTGCTATAATTTAGAAGAGCCAATACACCTGTGTCAGAGGTGTCACAGCGTCCATTACAAGTTACCAGCCAATCAGAATCAAGGGTTCTTAGTGACCATGGTATTTAAGACATGGTATTAATACATCTGAAATAACAGTAAAGTAAAAAGGGCTGTTGGGAGGGTGGCATTTTAGAGTGACAGAAGTTATTTTTATTCCATAATTTCACTCATATAACTTAGAGGTAAACGTTTGAATCCCTTCCGCTGCTCATTCTGGCTCAAATCAGGGTTCCTAACAAATAGCAGGTATCTAACGCTTCCAATGAAGGATGAAATGTTAAATGAAATTAACTGTTGAATAATAATTGCACTGACTGCTTTCAGGGGTTCTCAGCAGTGATTGGTTCAATTAAGCCATCTGCATTCATAACCTATCACTGCAGCTCTAGGGAGCGTGATGTAGATTTGTAAATTAAAACTTAATAAGAAGTGTACCTACTGAGACAGGAACAGATATTAACACAGTGATAATTAGTACCTGGTAATTTATTCACATAACATGTTTTTCAGAGCTCTGACAGGTATTCTTTTCTTCATTCTTTTTTTCACAAAATGACCTTTTCTGCATAAATTCCCTCAAGTCTCAGGAACATAAACATTACTTTTTACTGTTAAATGTTCTTAATTAATTTGTTCTGTAAAATGTTAGTTTTTCCTTTGTTTCCATTTACAGTATTGAAAATGCTGGCAACTGATGTATATGAAATTCTATTATTCCACAGCTATTTAGTCTTCGGGTCTTGCTTGACAGATTTTATTGCCATATTGCTTTCTGTTTACTCTTTCTATTGCTTATTCTATTTTGGTTGTGTGGTTACTGTATATCCTGTATCATTGAGCCTACACTTTTAAAACATATTACTCCAACATCTCCAACAACGCACATGGATGAGCAGTTTCATATTATTTAATGTAAAATACATTTTTCTCTGTCTGCCTGTTGGAAAATCCAGCTATAAGGTCAGTTCTCAGAGCATGCTTATAATTAACTCTATGAGAGTGACTATCCAGGATCACCAATGTTATAGGTATAGCCTATCAGGGTAACTCAAATAATCCCTAATGTTCAACATCCTTCCTTAGATTCCCTGGTGTTTTAAAACCCCGCAACACAATTCAACCTGTCACTGATCAAAGTGTCTGTGTGTGGCCAAAAGCCGGGCCAGTATGGAGCGTCTACTAATTCCCTTGAAGGAGTGTGAGTCCTGATAGGACGTGTGAGTGCTGAAAGTGGATGCCAGCCGTGTGATGTGGCTCTTCAATTCATAGTTCAAAGACAGCAAATGATGTCGGTGACTGAGTTCATATCTCTAGAGCCACTTGATGCACAAGGCATTCAAGCCTGGTCTTGACACTGTGTGTTGGCTGCGCCATTTACTCAGCCCCTTCAAAGTGCAGAATTGGCAGCAAACATGTTGTTTGCTTATTTGTGGAGCAGTGTCAAGTTGTTTTTAATACCATTCCAACTGCTCATACAAAGATCATCAAGGAAGGATGATACAACATCAGTGTACTATTTTGTGCAAAATATTATCCTGTGCATTTTCATGACTTCTTTAGTAGGACACACTTGCTTTCTTTCCCACCAAATTTCTATAACTATTATGTTGTTCTCTCAAGTCTTTAATCTTACAAGAGGATTTACTGATGTCCCTATCAGCCTTAAAGGAATAGTTAGACACAATGACAAAAAGGTAGCAGGAAGTCACTGCACACTGAATGAAGAAGTTTTATCACAAAATACCTGTAACCCCAGGAACAGTGTGGGGCTGTAAGGAGACTACAGGTTATTCTTCCACCTGACCCTTGGACCCGAGACCTAACCAAGAACCCGCATGGGTTTGGATCCACATTTTTTGTGGTCAATTGGGTCTAGGTCGGCCTCCAAGACTGACGGAGGCCAGTTTCACGAAAACCAATGACTCTGATTAGGACTCTGGATTGGGTTGGGTTACCAACTGTCCCGTATTAGCCAGGATGTCCCTGATATGAGGCCTAATTGATTTGTCCCATATGTGACCTCTCTTGTCCTGTTTTTGACTACTATGCTGATCTAACCACTGACTGATAGAACAGCAACAGCAGCAGTGCTGATCACGACACTTGACAATGGTCACCAACACCTGTCATCATCCAATCACAGTCCCCGCTCATGTGCCTGAGTAGGCCTATACGTTAAGTAATAATAAATGCAGCTACTGTGGTCATTGACAAAATAGCGGTGAAGCTTTGTAGTATATCACACTGACAATCATGGACTTCAGCACCGAATGTCTTATTAAGCTTTGTTGCCACCAATGCCTCAAACAAGGGGAACAGAAAAATGTTTCCAGTGTGTGTGAGATATTCTTCTGTGTCTTATTGAATGCTGTGCAAGTTACTTGACTTTTATGAAGATAGTGATGAAACTGCAATTGATATTCATCAAGTTCTGATGAACTGCCTGAAAAAGCATGGACTTGAAATAAAACACATAACAAGCTATATTCTTTTTAGTTTGTCATGTGTACACGAAGGGGATATCCTTTTGTAACCTACAGTGCAAGAGTGCAAGTGTTTTAACAGATAGTAAAGGTAACAATTAGTTGTTCAATTAAAGGACTGTGTTAAAGGTACCTTCTGTAAATGAACTATTATTAAACCTACTAAATATGTAATTAAGAGATTAGCTATCATTATGACAAATTGAAAAATCTATACACTGTATATTCACACAAAACCATACCCATACTGCTGCAGCTTGCCACTTTTTGTCCCTTATTTCATAGTGACAAAGTTGGCAATACTACAAGAGGGAGAGAACCGAGAGGGAGGTTTATTTCGAACAAACCACAGTTTGCAATAGTTGGAACAATGGAAAGACTAACCAAGAGTTATTTATTTCTGTTGAGTGAGTGAAGTGGAAGTGTGTTTTATAATTGTTTTGATTAATAAGGAAAGTAACCGTTAATTCCTTTCTTGACATTTTCAAGTTTTTTTATTTTATTTATTAGACTAAAAAAGAGAGCTTGTATAACGTAACATCAGCAACATCTCTCTCCACAGCAAGAGTCTCGCCAAGTCCCTCTCGCTTCAACTCATATTCTCAAAGATGCCCTCTCATGCTTTGTGGCCCAGGTCAGACCATCCCAGTAACAGCAGGATGACCCCACAGTCCCCCCTCAAAAGTTATTCCCCAGTGTTTGTCTCCATGCCTCTTTGCCACTTGTCAATACGAGCGCCAGGACATCAAACATATTGAGCCCCAAGCTCTATGTGAAGCCGGGACGTGTTCACAGATAACTTTTGTTCTATACACTGTTGTTGCCAAAGGAGAGACGGACAGTTATTTTATTGCTGGTGGTTGGTTCTCAACCACTGTGTTTTTGAAGCCATACACTGAAGAAATTAAGCTTAACTAAGGACAAGTCCACATCTGCCATTACAGAAAATATTGCCTCATGTAAACAAAGGAGATCACAGTGTGCACTCTGACGTCACAAGCCAAAAACTCTGTTTTCACCGTCTACACAACGCTGCTATAAGCACAGTTTCTGCAAATCTTCTACATAACAGGAGTGTTCAAAAGGTTCATTTTCAGTGATCCATAATGCAGTTTCGATGGAAGGCCAAAATGCATAAAAAAAGCTAAATTTTCAAAAATACGTAAGTCTACGTATGGACAGGGCCTGAGTGAGAGCATGCATGGGGGGGGGGGGTCTGCGCAGTGTTTGCATGAGCAGTTATTGACAGTGTGTTAGAGACCTGGCTCTGACTGGTTGTTTTGACCCAGCAGTGGTGGATTCTTACAAATGGCATTAGGAGCAGTAGAAGAAACCAGAAGAGACAGATTTTATTCAGATCATATTGCTGTTGGGATACGGTGACAGTTTCAGCAAATATGTCAAACCTACTAAACTAGGTTTGCAGCTATAGGTAGATTATTTTGTCATTATGTTTGAAGACTTGTTTATTGCTCACTAAGAATCATCTGTTACACCTCTGCCACATAGTTGTGTGTTCGGGGTATTAGCATTCTTTCCTGCATCTCTTTTCAGCGTGCCAGCAGGGTAAGCATACAGATTACTAGGGAGCCATGAAAACCAACTTAACACATGAACACCTGGATGAAAGAGAGCATTGTATTAGTTCAGGAATAGCACAAATGTCATGCTGTGCCAATCTGTCTCCATAATCGCTATGCATACACACCAATCTCCGTCATGTTCATAAAAAAGCATTGTATTAAAATTACTTGCTTTACACTCATTGTTGTTATATAAACTGTCATGCAATCTGCTACAAGGTAATGCTTTACCCCTACCTCACCAACCCCATATTTGATAGTCTATCCAGTGTCTCTGACACCGATAACATGGTGCTGTTGTTGCCCTCTGTGAACACCCATGGGGGATTTGCATTACAGTCTGGCTATATCTTCTACATGCTTGCTGGGAAGGCAGGGGGCAGCTTACTGCAGAGGCATGAATGTCAAATGGAACTGTGTTACCATTTGTTGCTATAGAAGGTTTTATCTTTTGACTGGTGTGTTTCCAAATTAAATGCATGGTGCTTTGTGTTGTTTCACTGTCAATGTACTTTATTGTATGACGCACTTTGATTTATTATTGTTTGTTAACATTTATTTTAAAACAATGAAAAAGACACGGGACCTTAAGGTACTTATAGTTTGCATTTGGTGTTTTCATGTGTACACAGATGTGATATTCAAGCGGCTTTACAATTCCTATGGGAGAACTGCACACTCCTATCATGTGTAAAATATGTAAAGCCGTCAGGTCATCAGTATATAACAATAAGACTTGGAAAAGCAGAGTCCATGACTTATGATATGACATCCACAGACCAAAAACACCTAAGACAGCAAGGCTGGCAGTATCCTCCATGCAAAATCTAATTTGCTCATACAGGCGAACTGGTGACCAAAACAATTCGCAGGCTTTGGTTTCAATCACTGAAGTATGTGACGGCTGGTCTGTCACGCTTGTCATACTTTTTGAACAGCTTTGTTCATTGCTCCCAAACCCTTGCTAGCCAATGATGTCGTGATTGGCTGAAGTTTACATATGTTCAGTTTACTTTTATACACTTACTACAGTAGTTGTAGTAGTAGTGTTCATTTCTTGTTTTTAGTTTATTCGCCAGATAATTCTCACATTTTCTCATCGAGTTGACCTGGAGCTATATGTATGAAGGGCTTTTTAGTACATGAAGAAGATGCAGATGTATGCACATGTTGGTATTTCTGAAACTGGACATGACTAAGTGTAGTTGTCCACATACTCTGCAGTTGTGTGAACATATTCAGGCAGAATGGAAAGGAGTATGACTATTTTTTGATATTACAATTAAAAATTTGATCGCTGTTAATCTATCTGTGAAACTAATGTTCTTTTATTTTTCTCACAGTATGGTGCACTTCTGACTTTACTGCAGAGCACTTTCAACACAATGTCGTGTTGACATTTTACTATGCCAGCACTTCTTAGTTTCTTCATGTGTGATCAGTAACTGAATTGCCAACACAATGAGTAATGACCACTCAATGGATGCCTTAGCGCTAGAAAAAGACCTTGCAAAGAAATCATGCTGATTTCTTTGACACATAACAATTAATAGCTTACGGAGCGCTTCAGATTTCTGAGGGAGCTCTGTGTGTGTTTGTGAGTATTTTTGCGGACCTGGAAGCTCTCTGCTTTCCCTTCGATCTGAGCCAGTAAGTAAGTTTGTATTGCAATCTCAATTAATTACTTTTTTTGTTCTTGAATATAACTTTGAGGTGACATTAATTAAATTAGCTAATGTAATCACACACTTCTTTTTGCATGAATGTAACTCATTTCAACCTTCATCAGGGCCTCCTTCAAGTTGGTGACAGATCACCACAGCTATTTCAAGTACAGATCTTGTCTGTTTTTTGCATTCCCTTTAAAGTAAAGTCTTAATTCTTTCAGTATATGGTGCTTATTTTAGATTACTGACTGCATTAGTGACCATTTTCCATTCTCTTCCTTTTAAATAAAAAATGCAACTGGCCGTGCGTCCTGTTCTCTTGCAACAATTAAAAGCGACCATCGTTGTAAGCAGTTTAACTTTGAGAAATGAAAAAAGTTTATTTACCTATATTTTATTCAAGTTGAATATATTGAGCGCACAGATATTGTACAGAGCAAAGAAGTTGACTATGCTACAGGAGTGGTTTGAGAAGTGAGTCTGAGAAATGTATTCGGACATTTTATACTTTTCTGTTGTGAAACCTCAGCACCATTGGGGTTTATCATATGCACCATAAATTCAAGCTAACCACAAACTAATTGGCTGGTTCCAGCTTCCTAAAAGTGGAAGTATTCTGTTTTTTTCTTGTCACATGTATAAATGTAATATATTTGGGTTGTTATTTTTATAACCCAAATGCCCCTGCATTTGTGACATTTTTCTCAGACATCGATGAATTCATAATGAAAAAATTGCAGATTATTTGATAATGAAAATAACCGTTATTCTAGTTCTATAACATCTTTACAGCTAACCTTTAAGCATATAGTCGACGACTATTTCATACTAAAAATATTCTGGGAGTATGACTTTAATTATTTCAGTGTATGCACACCGCATACTGTACTGGTAGCTGCTATAAATCCTGTAAATAATGATAAGGGCTTTACCTTCAACTTCACCTGTGATAACATAAGCACTGCAAATATACTGATTTCTAATCTCCCATTTCTTTCTCCTCGGATGCATCGATCCATGCACACCTTTTGTACCTCTTGTATACCTTCCTGTCTGTATGAGAATAGGTTAACCCCAGTCCTTAGAGAGCTCCCAAACAAACTATACAAGCTAAAGTTTTATATTTATGTTCTCATCCACAGTCCCCAGAAGTATAAAAATGTTTCCAAAACTGCCTATCATCAGATCATCTGCCCATCTCTATAACACCATATTCAATTATTAATTGATGATCTAAAGAGTGTTGTGTTTTTCGGTAAATTGAACTTATTGGCCCAAATACTGCTGGCAGCAAGCTGTCATTCCACAGTGGTCTTCTGAACGTGGTGATATGTAAGTTTATGAATACAGATGTCAGTTCTATTTAAAATTGTATTGGCTTAACCCTAACTTGATGTCCATTTTTATAATACACCCCATTACTGCTGCCTGAAAACACATTTGATTCATTTCACATCAGACAAGTAAAATGTTAAACTAGTAGACAGCAATGTTTACACTAGACTTTAACATTTCCTTGTAAGTATCTTTGTTCTTATAAAGAAAATATTGCATCTGTGTATGAAATTGCAGTTCTTCGCAGTTCAAGCCACAGAGACCTCTCTTTAGTTTTCCTTGACGTGAGTATCACCTTCGCCTTGCTTGGACATTTTATGGAATCATTTTTAGCACATGGAATTTGGGATTGATCCATTTCGGTCCATCATGAGGTTTAAACTAAACAAAATGTATACGTGTATATATGTGTATAGTAAATTGGATAGTTATTTCATAATGTCATCCACACAATCTTGAATCAAAAAATCGAGCAATAAAACTAGTTTTAAACATTTTTGAAACATTTTTCTCAAATTCCCACATGGCATTAATAAACAATAAATTAACTCTCTTAGTGAATGCTGCAGCAGTGACATTTCATCATGCCACATTCGGTTCCTTTGAGTTTATCATTACATGAAAAGTTTCAGTGCTGGCCATTGATGGCAAGGACTAGTTTTTAGCATTTTGAGTCATTTTTATACTTCTGGGTACTGGGGTTGAGAACATAAATATAAAACTTTAGCTTGTGTAGTTTGTTTGGGAGCTCTCTAAGGACTGGGGTAAACCTATTCTCATACAGAAAGGAATGTACTGATTGACTTGAGACCAGCAGTTGTTCCTGTGGTTGGCTCTGATGAGCTTTCAGGTATCCAGGTTAGTCAATAGGTGTCCTGTTTCTTCTTTGCAAAATTAAAGTTGTGTTTTGGCATGGCTTTTATTTTCTGGAATTTAGCTCTTAGGGAAAAAATACTTTTCTTCTCAAGCTCTGCTGGGGTGTCATATCAAGCTGGAAATGTCGGGATGAAACCGCATGCATTTTCTCACACCTTGTATTGTACTGTACCATGTTGCCATTTCTTGACATGTCAGCTCCTTAATTAGAATTATAACTCAAGTGAAATGGGTGAGGAAATACTGAGGCAATAGTGTCTGGCTGTTTTACTTAGCCTTACCTGACAGACATCTTCCTTTATTAATCAGAATCATGAAAGCATGACCCCTGAATTTTTCTTCAGACTGGCCATATTTAATCTCCTGACAACTTTAAAGGCAGCGTTAAGATTCTGATCATTTAAGAATATTCTAAAAAATCTTTGTATTTTTAGGTTGAATTAAAGGGATGTAGTTTTTCTACTAAAATGAATCCTTGTTTTTATTGCCTGTGTGTGAAGGGGTTGTAATCTGACATTAAATGATCCAACTGCCGGGTTTGGCTATTAACTCTGAAGGCAAATATTTCTATTCCTATTCAAAGGCTCCAGGTCGGATTTTCCGCGAAATCCAGTGACTGACATCTGCATGCGTGCTCCTGAGCCTCTCACTTTGTCTACTGACATTGCACTCAGCAGCGACGACACTGTAACTTACGAGTCTGCTAACACTAGTGAAGGACCTGCTATCAGCGCTAACAGCTGCACTTAACGTGAAACTCCACATAGGCGATAAAACAAAATATAGCGTTAATCTATTCTCAAAGTTGTGTTGGAGCTCGGTCTATACTACGCAAGCTGATGATGACTTTCACCTTGATATCTTAAGCGCAGATGTATACCTAACGAATCTGCAGGGCTGTTGAGGCAGGAGCAAGTCTTCGAACCTGTGTGTCTGCTTGCTGTGAAATTACCACATCAAACGCAGTGTTGCCAACTATTTTCAATGGAAAGTAGCTAAAGCCTGCTCGAAAAGTAGCTAAATGTCGCCAGATGACGTCATGCATCATTAGCATATTAATGACGTCATCGCGTTGTATTTGCATTAAATGTTTTGAATTAAAACAAAGGAGAGACAGCTGCTATGTGATCACTGATTGGTTCCTGCTAACACAGCGTGCACATGCGCAGCTCATTCATTGATCTATATTTGCATGACCATGCAGTCAATGGCATCTGTTGTTCCTCTCAGCGCTATTGACTGAACAGATGCAGCGGAAGTAAGATCTCACACCATCAGCACTGGCGATCTTTGGAATTTCAATCAGCTAGGTTTGTCCATTACTCGCTAGATTTGTCGCTAGTCGCTTTTGAACACATGTGCTCAATGTTCTTAAAACATAACATGCAACAAAGTCACTAAGTTGGCAACACTGATCAAACGTGACGTATTAACATGGATGCAGCTGTTGCTACGTTCAATTTACCTCGATATTCGCTCTGACCAAACTCACTTGCCAGCTATTGACTGCAACTAGCCAGGTTAGTTACTGATACACTGATGCCGATTGAAATATGACTGCGTTGATTCACTCGACAGTATAACAACAGTATCACTAAACAGCATGTATGAATTAGCACATTATGTACAGCATTGTCGAATCGCCGTTGTTAAACATAACTGCCTGCTTGTCGAAATGCATTCCAACACGCTGTACTAACGGTCATCTATGGAGCCAGCCAGTTGTATGCTATTCGTAGACAGCTCAAAACATGATCGGCAGATGTATGCATCCACCGCTTTAGGTCATTATCGACAGCTTTAACATGCTCATTAATCAGACAGTTTATCACCATGTATCTACTGAATCGTCAAGCAATGGTCCTCGGCTAGGCCTCAGTGTATAAACCATTAACGACTCCAAACCTGCTCATTATTATACTGTATAGCTTTAACTCAACTGTAGTCTCTCAGCATTCACTACAAGCACTACAAGCGACTTATCGTGATCGTCTTACACACATTAGCTACACTCTTATTAAACATGATTTATTTTCATCACCAATTATCGTAGTAGAACAGCTTTCTCGCTGCAGTTTCGTGATGCTATTTAGGGAAACAGGAGATGAGCCCCTGGTCTATGCGTCACCTGGCGGTTAAACCATGGTCTTGAAACCTGGCTGAAACCTGGCTTGAAACCCGTTCGCTACAGTATTCCGATGCCTCTCGACAGAATTCAAATGAGCCATTTTAATCTAGATTAATCTAGATTAAAAAAATTAATCTATGCCCACCCCTACTGCTAACACTAAGAAAGACCTGCTCCCAGCACAACACAGACTCCAACATGAACTCCACATAAGGATAAAACAAAAAAAAGTTTTATCTGCTGAAGCTCGTCGGCCCAAATGTGAATCTGACAGACCTTGGACGAAAACACGGAACAACATCTGCAGGGCTTTTGAATCATGGAGAAACCTCCGCTTTGTTTTGGGTATAAAAACAGACCCGGAGTTGGCTTTCATCCTATTGGATAGGTAACGTTAAGCTAACATTACTACAAAGCATGCTTTCACATGTTACTTTCCTCTGTACCACAATGTCAAAGTGTCAAAGCCAGCAAGAAATGATGTAACGGTAAAAAGCTAATGTGGAGCGATTTGTTCACTATCCCATAGTGATGCAGCCACGAGCAGCTAGCTAACGCTACAGTAGCTCGGACCCGCCGCTGTTTGCTTCGTAACGTTCAATTTAGATTTATTGTCTTTTACTAATACTCAGGTACACAGCTTCTCCACCTCTCAGTTGCTGTAACAAACATGACCCACATAATATACAACCGAGAGGAAGAGCCATCCACTAACACTAGTTACAGTTAATGTACTTACTGCGGTCTAACTGTTATTAAGTGGTACACAATCATATAATATTCAGTTATCATCCAGTACATGTAGCTGTGCTCACATTGCTGAGCCTCCGGTGACAGATTCACAGATAGTAAAGATAGTAAAAAAAAAGTAGCAGGCGAGCTAACGATGTAGCACGTCCGCTAAATGCAGTGTAACTTTATCATGTAGGGAGCATGGATTAGTTCAACATCAAGCTGATAAAAACATTACTGTAACGTTGCAGTGGGAGTTTACCTGAGTTTCCACGATGTTGTGTGAAGCTGGCTCGGCTCCCCACTTGTCTATAGCCGCTCTCAATTTGCCTTTTTTCGGGAGTATTGTGCTGATATGCCGGTGTCTCGCTCACTGCGCTGAATGAAGTAATGTTATGATGTCGATGTTGATCTGCCTCTGAGACGGGAATGTTGAAGTAACAGAGCCTGAACATGTCTTAGTGAAAATCCACAGCCTGCATGTTGTTGTTCCTGCATTTATTGCAGGATTTCTGTATGAAAGCGGTTGTGTTTCGGATTTTGCTTGCTCTTGAGTTCAAGCAAGCACGCGCATGAGCAGACACCTCGTTGCAATCTTAAAACTGCACCGCTAGTGGACCCTGGAAACTACATAATGCCCCTTTAAGACAGGTATTTTAATACAAGAAAAGTGGAAATTGATCCCTGTGGTGCATATTGATTATAATCAGTAAGTAAGTCCACCACAGTGTTTTACTGACCTATGCGTATGAGTTTTAAAAAATGCAGGCATTTAAAATACTTACACATATTAATTGATACAAATAACTGTTAAACTGTTTAAACTGGCTTAAGTTTATACAGGTTCATATTTGTGACATATTAGTGAAGATGAGTTGATTATGTGAATCATTAGTACAATATAAATGAGCCTGTCCTGGAGGACTTGTTGTTATAAACATACTCTTTGTTTCTTCTTTTTTTTCAATTACACTGTACTGTCATGAAAGGTGGTAAACAGACAAGAAATGTGATTTCTTTGTCTCTGACTGAGGAAGGTTCTTTGCACAACGATGAATTTGCTTTTACTAATTTGCACTTCTTTTCTTATTCTCGTACATTTTCACCTGCTTTTTGTACTTTGTAGTTACAAGCCTCACATTCCATATTAAAATTTACAATACTACCCAAGGCATCTTTTTAGCTTTTTTTAATGCCACGAATAATAATAAGCAGTGGTGGAATAATGCAGTCAGGCCTTACGTGACTGAAAGTAGAAATATTGTGCTGTATAAATACAAATAAAAGCCCTAAAAAGATTGAGTAAAAGTAAAAGTACAAAAGCATTAACAGCAAAATATAATTAATCTATAGAGTCATATTTTGATATATATCATATTATTGGAATACCATTACTGTTCCTTAAACACATAAGTATCATTTTAATTCTAAAGCTGGTGGAGATGGAGCACATTTAAAGTTATTATATAGTGTTAATTTCGTACACACACATACATTATATGACATATAAATGTCATATTTAATAAATAGATCATGTGTTTTTTTTTGTGAAATATTAATGTGTAAAGAACCTAGTAACTACAGCTGTCAGATAAATATAGTGAAGCAAAAAGTACAATATTTCCCTCTGAAATGTAGTGAAGTAGATGCATGCTGAACTGAAGTAAAAAAAATACTATTGAACCTTAGGAACAACAGAGTGTGAGACAGCCTGTCTTTGACACTTTTTCCAAAAGAGATCAGATAACTGGGAACCTTTTCGAGAGGTCCAGCTTTGGCAGCAACAGTGACAAACCCTGTAACCCAACACCCACACCAGTAGTGACATTGAGAGACAAACTGAGCAGTAGTCATTCATTTCAAATGAGCGCTCAAACATGAAGAGCGACCCAGAAGAGCTGAGCAATACAGGAGGAGAGATCTCAGCATTTCTGGAAACGGGAGAAAGTTGAGCAGAGTTCATCTTGACACATGTGAGAAGTGATTCGGTGTAGCGACAGCCAAGTGAAGAGCAGAAGTGGGCTGCTATGACACTTCTTTTTGTGTCAGTAGCATACTTGTTTCTGTCTAGGTACAGGTATATTACTGAAAAGAATAAAAAAAGTGAAAACGTGGATTTGAATATACTAACTAATTAAAAGCTACTTACATCATCAATAAAATTAAAGAAACATCACTGTCAAATCACTGTCAAAAATCAAGTCAGTACTGAAAGAAAATTGTGGTAATTAACATGCAGCTTTAAATACAACTTCATACAAGAAGGGCTAACTTTTTTCTTTATGTTAAAGCTCATAAAAACATAGCTTCCAATCTATATTTATCGTATCTTACTGTACTGTATTTTTCCACTCGACGCACTCAACAACTCCAAAAACCATTGAAAGATCTTCAAATGTTGCTAAATCCTGTTTGGTGTGCAGACGTACATGACTTGACCTTTTCTAAGCCCCACCAAATTCAAACAAGTAAGAAAAAGAGAAATAGGCCTTCATGAAATATCTGAAATATCTGACTAAAACTAGTCTAACCTTGACAGAATATTTGGTATCCATGTAGGACCCATTACTCACAGTAAAAAGCTGAGAAACGAAGCTGTCAGGGCCTTCAAAAAGTTTGTTTTATACTTGTTGCGGTATTGACTCAATCAGGGAGAAGAATTATTGTAATCAAGAATGTTTATGATGTCGCAACATTCTTTCTTCTTTCTTCATTATTGTTTTAAAATAAACGTTTTTGTGCCTCTCTTTAGGAATAGATCCAATGCTTGCACCATGACAATTTTTTAAACTAGAGTTCAAATTGTTTCACTACATTCTAGATAGAATAATTTCCCACTATATGCTTGCATGTGTTCATCCAGGGTATGTTCCCAAATGTGTTATATTATGCAGCTCCGTGTCTTCTGTTAGGGAGGTCCAGCATATGAGAAAATATCACAGGTCCGGTAGTCATGTCTCTAAGCTTCAATGCAGCAGTCCCATCTCCCTGTGTCATGTGACAGAAAGTCCCTGTGGAACCTTATGGGAGGTGTGTTTCCAATATTCTGCCTGACAGACACTGGAAGAGGTAACCTGGAACCTGCTTATTACTGGTGACACCTCACAAATATGGAGCAGTTGCTAATAACTAAGCAGACCCCATGAGAGTCATTGATGGAGGCTGTTGGCGGCAGTAAAGTGAGGTTTCAGCTAACAGGCTTTTATTGAATGTGAAATTGTTTCTCACTTACACTTTAAAATACAAGGCATGAACTAGTCCTGTACTGCCAAACCTACATATCTCTGTTGGTACTTTGCCAGCACAAAGGATGTACATATTGACACAAGTCATATGAGCATCATAGCATCTTTCTATATCCATAAGAATTGACATACACTTGAAATGGTGTTAGGCTACGTCACTGAACTTCTGCAATGTATTATGATGTTAATGCGTACATGCATTATATACATTAATGCATACATTAATGCATGCATATACATCAAAAATAATTGTAAAAAGGTCTATAGTTTTCTGTTTGTAACTTACATACTTTAACTTATAATGATTTTTATTAAGAAGCTTCATGTATTTTTAACCATGGTAGCAACATGATAATAGCAATGCTAATAATGGTCCATTGGTCCACCACTTTGGAATATTTCCACAACTAATGGATGAATTGCCAAGACATTTGGTATAGTTAATGGTCCCCAGATGATGATGCTGGCAAACTTTGGTGGTCCTCTGACTTTTCCTTTATTGCCACTATGAGGTTGACATTCTTCATTTATTATGAAATGTTTTGATAACTATTACAATATTTGAGCATAAAAATGCGTTTTGGGTGGAGTGACTCTGCAGGAGGGGATAAGGTTTTTCAGTTGGATCCTCAAATCTAACTAGTTTCTCCAGCATTACCTACAGGTCATTTAAGGATTAATGGTGATCCCTTGACATTTCATCTAGCACCATCAGCAAGTCCTAGTTCTAGTGAAATATGTCGACATCTGCTACACGGATTAGCACACATTTTTGTACAGATGTTCATAGCTCACAGACATTGTATCCTAAGTACGCCTCAGCCCTACTTTCTGTTTAGTGGTAACTAGCAAATGCTAATTGACTAAGATGTGCCAGTGGTAAACATTACATGCTAAATATCAGCATTTTAGGATTTTCATTGCAAGCATATTAGCATGCTGAAGTTAGTATTGATATGAAAGATAATTACAATACAATTTATATGAAAGCACTGCTGTACGTATATACAGTATGCACACATAGATACAGGGTGCAGGGGGGCCAGTTGTGCATTATCACAGCATAAAATTATTGTTCCAGTCCATCTTGATTTTAATATGCTGAAGACAAGAAGGGATAGGCACAGTGGGTAATGAGCTGTTAAAAATGTATATGATAGAAGGAACTAATACTGTAGATATCAGGTTTTACTTAAAAGTATTTCAGTCAGGACAGCTTTCATCGAAGACTGATACTGCAGCATTGTAGTTATGTTTGGCAGTATGGCTCTTTTTGGGGATCTCCCTGCGCTTCCACACACCTACATGGAAAGCCATGAAGCAGGGAGAACACACCTCTCTGCCCTTCCACATGCCTATGTGAAAAAGCCATAAGGCAGGGAGAGCACCTCCCTGCCCATCCATGTGCATAAATGTATAGCCCAAGGCAGAGAGCAGTAATAAAGAACCCCTGTACAGAACAGAGCAGGCATGCTGAATTACGTAATAATCAGATACAAAATGGCACTTAAACACTGTGTTAAATGGGCCTGGGGCTGAAGGCCGTACTGTTTATTATCAGGCTGTGCTTCTGCCGCTCTATGTCGCCTCTGCACACAAACACACATGTGGGCGTGCACCCATATGCATCGGCCAGTTCACAGATAGGCTGCAGTGGAGATGGTGAAGTGAAGGCAACTCTGAACTACTCAGGTTAGCTACAGCTACCCTCGTTACTGTAGTTACTGTAACTCCTGAGTAAAATATCAATACATATGTTTAACAATGTTTAATTGCAGCTGCACGGCAAGAGGGGGAAGGGCAGTACCTGGAGAGCTACAGGAGAAAAGACACACCAAAACAAAAACATAAGACCCACGGCTCTAGGGCCGTAACACCAGTAATCACTAAATGGATGAAAGCCTGCTGAAAACACTATACACAATTGTTGCACAATTGACTCCCACTGTTACACAATTATATCCTGGCAGTCATTACAGTTCAGAAGTGGGAAGCCAATGCACACATTTGGGGCCTCAATTTCCTTTTTGCTTTCAGTAGCACATACAGTATGCCAATTTACTCGCTGGTTGATAAAATCCGGGCCACTGGGGCATATCAGACAGCATACTGTATCTGTAAATTAACAAAACATATATTCCAATAATGACGATTTTTACAGTGGAAAGAAGTATCACTATTTCCATAGGAGGTTTTCAAATACCCCCTGGAGCATAATCACTTTCTCTTTATTTTTTCAACAACATATGGCTTCATTTATATTAAGCATTATGGCCACATGACATACAATATTGGTGTCCAAACCACAGCCTTGTGACCAACACATTCATTTATTTGGCCTGTGAGTTCTTTTGTTATTACATTTAGTTTATATCGCTGGCCATCTGAACACACTGAACAAAAGATTGCAAGGAAAAGATATACTTGAAGATTTGTTGTGAAGCTTCTGCTTTTTGAGAGACAAATCATCAATTGCTGAAGTCGCCACGAGCAGCTTTCACTCTAACAGGGTTTGGAAAAGTCCAGACTTTCTCAGATGAGGCGCCTTGCCAAAAAGATGTTCACTTTATTTGGCTCTACATACTCATGTGAGAAAACATTTTGTCTTGTGACACTGAACAAGAGCAGACTGAGCTGACCTGTTCTTCAGTCTAAGGCCCAGCATCACTGTTCCCATTACGAGTGATATTTCCTGGGGAGAAAAATTGTGATAAAATCATCTCACAAGAGAAGTGTACGGTGCAAAGTGCTTTAAACTTACTCATTAGTCTAAAAATGTATAGGCTCATGGCCCAGGACTATGTACTTTTTTCTCTATGTGATCCATGAAAGGTTTGGACTCACCTGGTATACAGCTTGATGGTGAGTGAGAATTTGAGCTTTAGTTTGGACAGAATTACACAAGGACAAAACTCTGCTGACTGCTCACTACAGGCAACTCTCAGCTTTAAAAGCCTCACAAAAATGGACAGACTGTACATCAGCACCTTGTAACCCTTGAGTCATTCTCAAGAGGTGAAATAACAAAATGATCTTCCATCCATCCTAGTATATGGAATATAAATGGGACATATGGCATGGTTGCTGTTGTTTAAGTGGATGTTAAGTTATATGCACACCATTTCATTAGATCCACTATTAATTCCTTCTGTGCTCCCCAAGCTCATAATTTTCTGTGTACAATGCCCTTTTGTCTTCTTTTCCGTCACTTTGTGTCTCGTCTTCACAGCTTTTTTCTCTTTCACAAACGCTCCGCCAACCAACAAACACAGCAACACTTGGCATGATGGCTGTGAATCCAATGTGGGATTTTTGATACAGCCAGAAGTCACACTGCAGCAAAAAAGTTTTTATTTTGAAGGATTATTTTCATGTGTTTCACACTGTTGTTACCTTTACAGAATTACAACAATAAGATGTGAGTATTTCAGCTAAAATTTCATACACCTCTCAGAGATGTGAAAACAACTTTCCTTTGTTTATTTACACTATTGCTGGTGTTTTTCTTAACCAAGTTATAACACAGATCCACAATTGTGCAAGCCATCTCGTTATACTTGACTTAACAATGCACTCAAATATTTGTCTTTCTAGTAAGATTGAAAAAAACTAATTTTGCTGGCATTCACCACAGCTAATGACAGATTGAGTGGTTAATTTTTATTCCTCTGGAGGCTCTTTTTACGAGTATGACTTTTTGAGTCATTTGAAGTTTTTCCAACGTGTGACTTTGGCAGCACTCCGAACACTTCAATTAAGTCACTGTTTGGTAAGTAAAACGTCTCTCCGCTCAGCATGGCTGGTCTCATTTATGCTCACAATGATAATAAATTCAGTCCGTTATAAAACAATGAATTAGAGATTAAGCACTGCAGATTAGCCTCATGCCTAATTGATAATGAGTAACATTTAACTGTGTTAAAGCTTGTAGCAAATGGGACATTAATGCCATCTCCTTTGTCTCTCTTATTCACTCACACTAATGTTTACTCTTCATCTGTATCTCTTTTCATACAGTATGCATTTATCTACCTCAGTAATTCTCTGTCTCTTTCTCTCTGTAGGCTATTCAACCCAATCGGCTGTACTCACTTCACCTTCAGCCTTGATTGGAGCCTGAAGGCGAATCTTGAGATTTACCAGCTGATCCAAGTTCCAACTCTCACCTTTAGTGACAAGCTGTGGGTCGTGACCAAAAGGATGAAACTGCAGATACAAGCAGTTGAAATTAGTTTTCTTCGCACTGATAGGCTTGGGAGCTCAGATTCTCTGATACCTTATCTAAGCTCCTAACCTATTCTTGCAACAGTTGCTCCTTTGTGTTGAATGGAGCCTACTGAGGTGGTGGGGGAATCTGATTAGGATGCCTCCCTGAAGCCTCCCTGTGGAGGGATTCTGGGCACGTCTGACTGGGAAGAAGCCCAGAAGACTCGGGAGGGTTTATGTATTCCAACTGGTCTAGGAATGCCCCAGGATCCCCCAGAAGGAGCTTGGAGGACATGGCTTGAGAAAAGGATGCCTGAGCTGCTCTTATTAGTTTGCTACCACTGGAACCAGGACCCTGATAAAGGGGTTGGGTAGATGAATGGATGGATTTTTTAATAATTTATATGTTAGATATTAATATTACCACGGCTTCCATTACAGTGGAATAAAGTAGAACATTTATTTAACAGCCAACAAAAAAGAACACATAGCTCTGCATTACACAAATTAAGTGATAGTGACAGCTGAGTTATTCTGCAGCCGTTTTTTTCAAAATGAAATTTATGGGTTTTTTGTAAAGTATTTCACAAAAGACTATTGAAATCTTTGCTTTTGAATTAGCCTGCTAACACAGACTAATGGGACCGAAAACAACCTGCTTGTTGTAGGTAATCTTTAATCATTTACTCCTGTGCTGCCAGTGCTGTGTGTGTATGTCGGTGTGCATGTATGTGTGTTAAAAGGGACACTTGCAAAAGGATTAAATCAGCTTTTTGAATAGGAAGCTTCCATGTGCAACAACATGCTCTATGACCTTGCCATATTGTTGCCATGCTTGTGGCATGGTGGCGGCATTTGCATCTGTATCTCATAGCAAATGTCAAAGAGTCCAAGGTGCTATTTCCTGATTCCTGACTGTTCCTGTTTGTGAGAGATGTTCATAGTCAAAAAGTCAAAAATGTAACATAAGGTACCCTGAGCTGGTAAAAAAAATCAAATCCTTCCAGCCTGTGTTTTAAGGCAGCGAACTGTACAAGTGCGTCTTTGTGCCATCAAGGTTCTGTCATATCCTAATAAAAGCCAAGCATGGTGATCTTGGCTTGTGAATACAGCAGCAGGCATGGCCTGGCTTTCCACCAGACTCTACACGCATAACATGGTCAACTTCAAAAAAGAAAAGAGTACTTAGACATGCCAAAGCGAAAATGCCACGAAGATTAAGCTTTTAGAGTGCATAGGAACAATTAGATTTTGATTATATACATCATGCTCAGGTATGGATTTCAATCACAAGATAGATTAATTTACAGGTCTGCAGAGTACCTTTCATTTCTTTTTACCACCAGTAAATCTGATGCCTCAGTATCCCTGTCTGACATGACATACAAAGTTCTGAGTGTGGAGCTTGTACGAATTGAACAGGAAATTGATACCACTACATACATCCTACAGGTAACATTTTACTGTGGTGCTTTTAGTAAGTTAAGACTTACAATATAATTCACTTTTAACTAACACAACCCAAATATGCTGGCCTCAAAAGAGTCCACAGTTTCGAATGAACACAAAGATTAAAGCTGTATGCTTCACAAAGATTGTATCCGACTGCATCATTGTACAACTGCTATCACAATGTGTTTTACACAACACATCATAGCCCTTTTATTACAAAATGGTGCATCATTTCCACATTCATCCATCCACCGTTTATTCTGCGTACAGGGTCGTGGAGAGCTGGAGCCAGTCCCAGCTGACACTGTGCGAAAGGCGGGGTACATCCTGGACAGGCCGCCAATCCAACAAAATAAACCAAATTAACAAAAATAAACAACATGAAAATCCACCCCACGACCGTGTACAGGATAAGCAGTTGACGATGAGTAAGTGGGTGTGATAACCCACTGCAGAAAGTACACCATTTTCAGTTCTTATCTTTACTCTTTCAGCTTTTAAAATTAATATCGTTTTTTCACAAAACCTTAAGGTGGTGCCAAAGTTCTAAAGATATTATCTCTAGTAATTATTTTATATTTTATCTGGCTACTTACTAATTAATTCTAGAAAGAGATTAAAACTGTCCCTTTATTGGTCACTTTTCTTGAGCCCAGAGGCATTTTTGGCCTTCTCATTTTAATTCACAGTGGACCCATTTTTCACTTGAGTCCAAACCCTGTAAGTGTTGCATAATTCCGGAGTCAGCAGAATCTAAACATGAGGCTGGTGACACTCATATATCTCTTTTATGCAGTATTACATCCTTTTAATAAATGACAAGAACCTAAAGACAAAGAAATTTTTAAAAGTTAAACTCCTACACAGTTTTTAGAGTATATGCATTGTTTCAGTTTGTTGAATCTTTCATGCATAATCTTTAACGATTCCTTGTACATGTTATGGTAGGAAATGCTTTTTGCTTTTTAATGATACATTAAATATAGCCATTGCCATCCCTGAGTTAACCACGGTGCGAACCTCTGTAATTATTCCTGAAAAATGTATTGATTTGTTTGGGGGCCTGTATTAATTTACTGTCCATTTGATTTAAAAAAATTTAAGTTGAAAAACTGTATAATCAGGAGTTGTAAACATCTGGTCTTTCTTTTAAGTGTCTGCTACTATTTAGTTGCATAGTGTATTGTGAACAAATCTTGCCAG
Organism: Lepomis macrochirus; assembly: GCA_024633595.2. NCBI lineage: Eukaryota > Metazoa > Chordata > Actinopteri > Centrarchiformes > Centrarchidae > Lepomis > Lepomis macrochirus. The sequence goes on from JALXJV020000019.1 coordinate 21,521,908, forward strand.
CAGAGCTCAAGCTCTGCTTTGGCAACGTGTCATTACTAAATGTGACATACATGTACAAGTTGCAACATACAGTGGTAGTACACCTATATAGCGAGATTGGTCAATGCTATGAATGATAGGCCTGGCTATAGCCTTCCATAGACTGTATTGCACTTGACCTACACATTACACTTACACCAAAAGCAGCAACTGCATTCTAGAGCTGAGGTCACTACTCTTTTCACGTGACGTCACATTCCATGAAAAACGCCCCCTTGGAGGGCAAAAAAGGTGTTAGGCTATTTTCCACTGCCTGCCAACCAGGAAGCAAGTGATACACTGAGTTTTTTACTTTTGCATTGCCAAAATACTGGATGGTAGTTGTACTTTCTGATGCACAAATCGAAGAGACAAGCCTCAGCTGTGTTAGGTGAGGGATTCCCCACAAGGCAAACGTATATTACCGCAGTCGAGCGGCGACAGGGACCTGCCGCTTCTTAATGATAGAAATGCGGCAGCAGATGCTGTAACATGGATCGGAAGTGCCCAGCACTTTCAGTTTGTGTTTATATCCTTCTTTTTCTTAAGTTGAGAGGTGGTCCAAATAAATGTAACTGCTTTTGTGGTGTCTCTACGGGGGAGTCGTGGCGTGAGCCGTTGTGTTGGTCTGTTGTTTTGCCTTCCAGGTACCGCGAATGTCACATGACTGAAAACTATGAATAAAAGTTTAAAATATGACATGTTCAAACTTTTAAGGAGGTGGCATTATGTTCATTTTCTGGTTCAAAATCCTATTTTGGGATTGTACCAGAACAGGTTTAGACTACATGTTTTAATGGTTAAACTCCATATTTTTTGCTATACTGCACACAGCTGCAGCTCCTCTTTTCACTGTGTTGAAGGCTTCGTTTTAGCTATGAAGTGATACATCTTGTCTCTACATGATCTTTGTTGGGGGTTGCACATGTGCAGTTCTTAATTAAGGACTGCTAGCCAATCAGAAGCAGAGAAGGGCGGGTCAGTGAGAAGGGGTAACACAGCTTTGGTTCAGCTGTATATCCTCTCAACATAGACTGGAGCAAGACTTTCAGAGTGGTGAGTTATTAATCTATAACAAAAGTATCTTTCATCGATAAAGTTTTAACTGAGCTCTGTCTCTACATCAGAGTAACAACTTTGTGCTCATTGACTGCCTGGAGGGTAGCTAGTGGAATGGAGAGGAGAGGTGTGTGCTGCAGCTCAGTGTTTTTCCAGAGTGTGTCGGACTAGCCACTTTGCGAGTGTAGTATGCTAGTATGACGCACATTTTGGTAACGGCTGGACTACAAACAAGCTGTTTTCAGGCAATTCAGAGCAGAGTTTTCTGGGTAGGTGGGAACTCCCTTTGGGGTGGATTTTGGGCTTTTTCACTTTGCAAACCTATTACATGCACAAAAAAGATATAAACTCAATAAAAGAGAGGGGGAAAAGCCAAAAAGTATAATACCATTTCTTTAAAAAGTATATGGCAAAAAGGCTAAAACATTTTATTAAAGTTAGCAAGCAAGTTTTAAAAGCAACTTTGAATAAACAATTAGCCTATCTTGCTGTAGTCACGGGACGTTGTCTGTTATCGCCTACTTCAAAAAGGGGCATTGAGTCACCGTCTACTGGGTCATTATGCTGTTAAAGATTTTGTAATGACAAGATTTCCAAATTATTTTGCTCTCTGATGTTGCGGCTTCATTTATCAGAATCTTTGTTGACAGGAAATGTACTGGAGATGAGGCACAGATACTGTACATAGTTGTGTGTCCAGAGATTATTACCAAATGTTTCAGTAATACCTTATTACTTGTCACTATAATGCACTGATCAATAATGAGATATACTTTTTCTTTTTGATTTATTGTTTTATTTTAAAGGGCATATTATGCAGGCCTATTGGTATATATTTAATTTAAATACATATTAGGCTCATGTATTTTTTCAGCATTCCAATTTCATCCAACTTCCTTGAATCTGTGGAACATGTGATTAATTTTTTCCCCAAAGAACAATGTTTGAATCAAACTCTAATTATTGATTTAAAAGTCAGTTATTTTCTAGTATGTCTTCCTTCCCTTGTATCGAATACACCATTTTGGTGGGTGTAGCAACAACCTGCCTGTCTACCCAAACTGAAGTGAAAGAGTAATTTCAAAATTGGCCATATTCAGAGGAAAGGAACATTATAAATAAGATGTCTTCTTTATCCAGCATATTTATCCTCGACATAACTGCTCAGTAATATCAATATGAAATTTTGACCATTTAGCCTTCCTCTTGTCTCAGCCTGGTCCTGCTTTTTTCTCTCTCACTGCACTGATCCTCATTTGTCTGAACTAAACTTGATCTCCAAATAAAATTATTTATTTCTGATAACAGAAAGACAAGACCATTGTGAACAGCATTTTTTCATTTCTCTGTGACTTAATTGTGTTGAATTCTAGTCCAAATTTTACCCATACGTTGGCACTGACATTAAGTTGTAATTTTTACTCTGAAAATGCATAGATTTATACAGCCTTCAAATGGTTTTCTGGAGACGTGCTTAATGACCTCAGTATTTCTAAAATCCTGGCTATAGCCCTCAATTTACTATGTTGTTATTGTCCAAAATGCCCCTTATGACTTCAACATATGCTTGATATGTTGTTGATTTTCACTTCACTTTTAACCATTTAACTAGCAATATGGAATAATCCAGTTTTAATAAAGACCACTCTTGAACTTGAGCCACACTTGAACTGTACGAAGGTGGTTTTCTTGCCAGTTTGGCTCTTGTCAAACCGGGGCTGAGTCAGCTAATGAGGCTGTGTTCAGTACTGTTCATGTCATGTTTACTTGAAGGCTGCTGAGCGCAATTTTGTTGCCCCCTCGCCCGGCGCTGCTCCAGGGCAATCATTCCACCATCCCTGGCCTGAAAACCTCCCGTGCTTAAGTAAAGGTGGAAACCTGAACACACACTTTGTGCTCCGAGTTCCAAGTACAGGCACAGTAAGCTAATTTGACCAGTAGTTGCTGGTTAACTGCGCTAATTAGATAATGGCAGCTAGTTAGCAGCAGTTAGCTGACAGCAACAAGTACAGCTATCTGTCCATCAGGGAACTATGTAAATCACAGAGTTGAGGCAGAGCAGCCGGGGAAGATCAGAGAGAAAAAGATTTTCCATCAAATACGATCCATTTTCAGCAAAATCAGTGAATAAAGGTGTGCGTTCGTGCAGTAATCAGTGATGCCCAGTTCTAGAAACACTATTTTTCAGCAGTGTCAAAAAAATAAAGAAATGCAGTATTAGTAGCTACCCAACCTCTAATGCATATTTGGTATTGAAGTAATCCAAAAGTAACAAAAAGTAAAACAGGTTACATTACCTTCATTTTCTTGGATGATGTTTATAATTACATTTTTTAACAAGTAATTGGTCATTCACACTACATTTTTAAAGGAACCCTCCCAACCCTGTGTATATCTGCAATGGAAAATGGAGGACGAGGCACCGAAAGCAAATCCAGAGTAGAGTTGAGGCAAGTGCAATGGGAAGAAGCTCCAGAAGTGGCCATAGCCCATATCTCATGGGCAGACAGTGTGTTGTTTGTGGTATTGAAGAATAAGAAACACTCTGGACTGAAGTGATATTTGCATGTTTTGCAGCTGAGCAGCTAATTAGCTAATAGCTTGTAGACTGATGTTAGCAGTGCATTTTTCCACAGTGGATGTTTGGTCGCTCGTTCAACAAGCTATGGTGCAGGACAAGATGTGCGTTCATGTTTTGTGTAGCAGGCTGCTGTCTGGCTCAGTGTGACCATCTGCTCTTCCTGTGACAGAACGCAGCCATTACTGCTTTATGCAAGCTTTGACTGGCTATATCAAACTAAGGTCTCCATTTACTTAGATGGATAACCAAATGGGATGCCGTCAAATTAATGCAAACTAGGGGGTGCCAAAATGAAACCAAAAAGTCTAAAATATAAATTTCTCCCTGTTGGTTCTGATTTTTTTCCCTGAAGGAGAACATAGGACAAGTGATGTGCTGAGCGGACCAAATGTAAACATTAAATGTTTAATGTGAAATGTTAATATGCAGCTGATGCTATCTTTTCAAGGTTGTCAATCTGTTGGCTACTATAAAAATGTGTCACTGGATAGTCTGTCCTGCTTTCCATTTAATATTCCTTTTCTATACTCAACTGAGAAAAAGGACAGCCAAGGCAACATTGCAGTATGTGAGATAAGGGTCAATTAAACAATCCCTGAACGTTAAAGATGGCATTGCCTTTTTTGATAATGCATAGACATTTTATTGCACTTTCTACATCACAACTACTGAGACTGATAGAACTTTACTGGTGTCACAGAGCTTGGCAGCTCTCTGTACTGCACCAAGATTAAGGCCAGTGGACTTTAAACTTAGCAGAAATAATTAAATTACATAATTTAGTCTTTTCCCATTATAAAATGAATCTGAAGTTATTAAAGTTGCCATTCTTGAGGAAACACCATCCATGAATGCAGACTAAAGTGACATCGCCATTTGTCCATTCATGAGGGAAAAGCGTGTTACTGGTCCCTGGGCTGATAATAATAGAGCTGATACAGCTTCAACAGCAGTCTCGTCTTGTTTTTCTTCTCTCTACAAGACATAGGAATGACTTCACAGTTTCTGGCAAATACCTCTTTTCTTTGCTCTGTTTTGAGAGAGCACTTATCTCTATTTAATTTGCCACAGAAACTCTTTCGTACTTCGCCTTTGTCCCTTCAGCTTTTCTGCATATCATGCCATGCAGAGTTCAGCCAGTTCTTTATTTTCACTGTCACTGTTGTCGTTCTCTGTTTAAAGAAAATGCAAATGACAGCAACAGTAATGGATTTTTATGTGCACCCTTCCTTTGAGTGCATTCAGGAACATATTCAGCATATGGTCTTGAAACAGAACAAACACAGTGTAGATGTTTCCTCTTTTGAGAACGGCATACAGCAGCGAACATAAGTCGTGTTGGTCCCAGTAATGTGGGTGAGGCTGCTGCAAATCCTCATTCATGGATCAGCTCACATATGATCAGTAAATGAATTTGCATGAGGGAGATAAAACACTCCAGCCCTTGCCAGCCATGTCACTGATATATGTGATGGATGAGTCATATATTATGTGTTCATAATTTTCTCATTTGTTTCCAGGGATCAGCAATCACCTACAGAGCCCTCTACTCATCTGTAGCATTCAGTTGAATGTCAGGAGTTCGTATGTATTGTTTCCTCTGAAGCATGTTTGCTGAATGACTGTGACTGTGGTGTTGAAGGTTATCTGCATAAGAAGTTTGAGTTCTATTACGGTTGTTGTGTTTCTGCAAAGGGATGTTTTCTTGAAAGATTTAGATGCAGCACTGTGAGATATATTTTTCACAATAGGAGCTCAATTTGTCACTTTTTATCTACAATATTAATTTATAGTAAAGGCAGGAGGGGTATCAGTGGTGTTGCAGTGTTTGGGTATGTCATAATTGTATTTGTAAGCATGCGTGTATGTGTTTGTGTGTGTATGTGTCTGCAGATGAATTTCCATAGTCGTTCAAGGTTAGGCAGATAGAGAAGAAGCAATTGGAAGATGGAGATAAAATGTTGCTCTTACTCTGTATTCATATTGATTTTTCACTGCTTGCTCCTTTTTTTAAACCACTGTGATCTCATCAGTCTCATTTGCAGATTACAGCTTCCCTCCCTCGTCATTTGCATAGCCTTCATCCACCTTATGACTGAATAAAAAAGCGTGAAGGAAGCTTCACTAGCAACACACCCCTCATCATTTATTAAATAAATGAGTCCTGATGTGGCTGCTGATGCAGCTCCCAATTACGATGAATCCTCCTGGTCTCTCGAGACTCATGCATGTTGAAATAGGATATACCCACATGTATTACTAAAGTTAATATTTTCAATATTGACATGTTCACTGTTAACGTTGTTTGAATTGAATTAACCTGGGGTGGATTGTGAGAGGTTATCTGGCTGATATTAAAGCCTGGCCTTGGATCAACATATCTTGGAGGTTTCGAGGAGATTGGAGTAATGCACCTCTCCTTATACAGGAAAGTGACCTGAGGCGAGCGAGTTTGGCTGAGGCAATAAGGCAGAAAATCTAATATGGTGGCATGGGCTGTCCCACTGGGCTGTGCTCTCTCAAACAGCAAAGGTAGGCATCTCACTCTATGTGTCCTCTTTTTCCCTCTTTCATATTCTGCTGTTCCACTCTCTATTTGTCTTTATCCCTTCTTTTCCTTACATCAGGCTTACACACTCACTAACGCGTGCTCGCACACACAAGCAGTTACACATACATAAGGTGATAAGCTGAGTCCTGTCTAGCTATGACCTTAACCTCATTGCCGAGTTTATTGGGCAGCTCTACCAGAGAAGTAACCTCATATTGCCTGGAGGAATACAGAGTCAGCTATTTGTTTGGCTGCCTGCACGCCCCTATACCCCTCTGTCTTTTCCCACTGTCCACCCCCACCTCTGTCCATCCATTTGTTTTCCCAATATATCAACCCTTCCACCCACCCAAGAGTATACACACACACATCTACAGATGGTTTAGTGGCTTGCTGTGCAGTGACGGATATGGTTCAATAGCTTTAGGCAAAAGAATAACATTGTCAACTTTCTGCTGAATTGCAGACATAATGTCCATACACAGCACAGCCATTGCCATTGATGGGGTGGAATTGGCTGCACTCATGAACAGGTAAAGGCCATTTGCAGCAAGGCCTCTGAAATGGCCATGACTGAGCACAAAACAGAGAGGAAAGAAACAGCAAAAACTTTCATTTATTATTCTGTAATAGTAAAAGTACCCAAAGAATCAAATAACCTTGTGCCATGTTCACTCTAATTTTCGATTTTATTTTATCCACCTTCAGTTGTTTTTCAGCGGGTCAACATTAGTTTTATTATTTATTTTACTATTACTGTTACTATCTCACCACCAAGTATCTAAGTGCAAGGACAGGTCCCGCGACAGATTATTCATGTCCAGTCATGAACAGACTTTCCTACAGATGGAGTATTAATAGGCTTATTTCCAGCCATTTTCTACATCTCTCCCTCACTCTCCACTAACATCCCGCACAGCTGACTGCACAGTGAACTCCCAGGTTGTTCAGGGCTACAAGACCACCAACCCAGGCTACCCACTCTGGCATTCTGTTGCCTTGCACACATGCTGTACAGTTTACTGCTATCACACTTGATGAAGGGATGTTGATTACAGAGAACTTCTTGGTGATGTTATATCAGCTGTGAGTGATAGGCTGCTAGTGATGGGACTTCTTTGATTTCTGCCTCCTCTCTCTCTCTCTCTCTCTCTCTCTCTCTCTCTCTCTGTGTGTGTGTCTGAGCATCTGTGTTTTTGTCTGTCCATCAAAACTGTCTTTTTATCAGTTGGTCTTTTGTTCAGCCACTTAAAACTGGCTATTTTTTACGCTTTCTTGGCAACCTCTTGTGGCTGTGGTTGTCTTGTTGGCTCATCAGTCACATCCTTTGTCTTGCTGTGTTTGTCAATTTTCTTTTCCACGGCCTTAACTGCTCCTGGAAGAATGGGCATTCTCTCAAATGGAAGCATCAATTCAGGAGAGTAAGTTGTTTGTAATATTCTCTCATCAGCGGCAACAGTTCAAGCAGGTGATAAAAAAAAGAAACAACAACTTCAACTGCACTAAATTATGGATTATATTATCATCTAGATTTTGGGCAGTGTAGGACGGGATAGGAGGGTGACTTTATAAAGTACCTATTGCGGCACACAATGGCTTCATCCATCTTCTTTGCTTTCCTTTCAGCTCTGATTAAATGAGTGTGATGGATCTCGCCATCATTAGTGAGACTGAGAGCTGGCGGATTGGAGCCATCACAAATCAGCTTTATGTGGGAAGAGCATGGAGTGGCAGTGACAGCTTTACAGCTCCTGTGATATTAATGGAGTGGACTGTTTTACATTGCATAGCCCTGAAGCCCTTTTCACATCAGATGTATGGTAACCAGGGGTCATTATAGATCTCTAGGCTCCAAGTTGGGAGTATTTCCTTTGGTGTCCTGTACCTTAGTCAGCACATTACTGGCTGTCCGAAAAGAAATTACTGGTTAGTATTCTCATCCTGAATTCTCTATGTTAATTCTGACCTAGGACCTAGGGCCTTAAGATGTAAATTATATCTAATACTAGTGTGCAAAACAAATGCATACATTTTGAAAAGAACTAGTTATCTCAACTACTGAAAGGCAGCTCAAGTTATCCGCAACTACTGAAAGACATTTTAATAAGAATATCATTCACTGGTGGTGACAAAGTGCGAGTTGTGATAAAAAGCACAGAGGAATCTGTGTGTTCTCAAAATACAGTCAAGCAGAGTTTTCATCTTGCCACAGATGGTGATCCCTCCACGGGTCTTCCTCAGACCTGTTTCGCATAGTTGATGCATGCCTTTTTCATGATCCGAAGGTGGAGATCCTCTCATGCTTAACTCACAGTGGAAAACATCTTTGTTCTACAGAATAAGAAAGAGGTCAGTCAAGTCACACATCCTGAGAATCACATTGCATCTTATTCAAGCTTACATTCTAAATCTCTGTCTCCCTGTTTAATTTAGCAACAGACCAAGTGAGATGCCATTGCTGCTGTGACTACCACGGTAAGTGGTTGTTGAAGTAGCTGAGGAAACTGGCATTAAAAATGTATAGTATACTCTGACCATAATGTGGGTTGCTTTGAGAGAATTTACTCAGCTGATGTAAACATATCAAACAGGTTTTCCAAATGTGACACATTTCACTTTTTCAGAAGCTTTTATCTCCCAGCTTTGTCATGACTGCTTACCGTTTGATCTATAATGCAATATTCAATTTTTTTTTTTATTTAGATACAGAGTAACTTCTAAAAGTTGTGTTAAAAGCACAGAGTTGTTACCTTTTTCTTCTGTCTACTATATTGTTTCTGTGTAGAGGACATGTGAATTTATCACATTTGATGAATTTAAATAATGGGACATGTGGTTTAATAATATGAAGCAGCATAATTTGCTTGCGGACATTTCAGGCTTAATTTAAAAAAAATATTTTGCTTGTAAAGACATGGATTTCACATGTCATGTGTGAGGTGTGAGGGTCACATAAAGTATTCATATGTCCAAGCTTTCTGTGTATTGATATATAGTACACAATTTAGTTTTCTGACAATTGTGTTTACAAGGCAAGATAATAAATACTGATTCTATGAATAACTTCTACAACAATTTCCCCATTAATCAGAAAAACATACTCTATGCAGAATACTTTTATTTCCATTACCACATTATCATCCTCTTGATATTTAACAGCTGATTGGAGGAAAGGACGTTTGAGGTGCATTTGTTTAGTTTTGTATAAGTTAGGTAACTTGATGTCAAATATCTGAGCAAATAACCAGCGATTTATATCCCTCATTAAGACACCTTAGCTTGAAATATTCCTTTGGTTGCAAAAAGCCATCAAGAAGCATGAATGTACACACTGAGGTATTGTTGTCATTAGCTGCAGAAATGGAATGGGAGAGAAGCTATGACATATTCACTAGATCTGGAGTGGAGGTCACCTTTCTCGGAAAAATGGCATTACAGATGCAGTAAATTCAGGCAGATTGTTCTCAAGTGAGTGAACCAAGGGAAAGTGATATTAAAGCAGCAGAAAAACAAAAACAAAAGTAAGCCAATAGGAGACACAGTGGGGTGTCAAGCCTTTTCTTTCAGAAATGAGTTATATCCAAACCATAGGCAGCCACTGAATACTGAATAGACACACAGAGCCCCATGCCTGCAGTACGTGACTTCCAATGATGTGAAGCGTTCCCTAAATCTGTGTTTATTTGTGTGTGTATTCCTTTGATATGTGGGAATCATAAAAAGTGTCTCTGTGTGAAACCTCTCTGGCAGAATTTGCCTAGTGTGAAAATCCATCCACCCAACATGAGCTAACATTTTACTCATTAATGTCTTGAGAGGTTTCCACCAGAAATACCAAACAGCCTGCAGAATGTGCCTTTGTATGAAGATGACAGAATTTGCAGTGTTGTTTGTATGTGTGTGTGTGTGTGTGTGTGTGTGTGTGTGTGTTTGTTTCTTTGTTTGTGTTTGGTTTTGCCGTGTGTTTTTTTCATCCCTTTGGGTGTTTTGACATCCACATTGCACACATTCAGTTGAAGGACTGACTAATCTACACTCTATTGTTGGTGAATAATTATTTGCAATGCAGCTATTCATAACTATTAAATGGTTTGTCACCAATGAAATTGTAATTAAAATAAAAGTACACGAAAATCATGGTAAATTCCCATAACGTGGTATCCTGTACTAAACAGAGTGAGAAAACCTTGGAAAATTATCCAAACTATATTGGTTAACTCAAGAGTCAGACAACTGATGTGTCAATATTTAGTTAAGTTAGAAAAAAACATTTTTTATATTCATATAGAAAATAATTGTTTACATTTTTTCTAAACAACTGCAAAACAAATAATTTTTGGTATATACAATATTAATAACAAATCTACAACCATGCTAGCGGCTCTGTGAGGCTCAAAGCCTCGTTAGCATGATAACCTGCTAAAAATGACAATGCTAAGATGTTGAACACATTCACTATCTTATTTTAGCGTGTTAGCATGCTAACATTTGCATATTAGCAGTAAACTCGAAGCAAACTCAAAACAGCTGATGCTGATGGGAATGCCATTAGTTTGGAGGTATTTGGTCATAAACCAAAGTATTGAAAAAATAGACAAAATAGGATTTTTTCCTGAAGATGAAAAGTGAATGGCAAGTTAACAGAATTCATCCTTAGATGGGCATGAGTGTGTATACCAGGTTTAATAGCTATCTATTGCTCACAGGAGAACAAAAATGTCAACCTCACGGTGGTGTAAGAGGAAACGCCACGGGATCACCATAGACTGTATATAAATGAGGTCACCAAAGTCAGTAGGATTCATCCTGTGGGGAACAAAGAATGTCTATAAGAAATTGCATGGCAATCAAACTAATAGTGGTTGATATATTTCAATCTGGACCTTGGTGGACTGAGCAATATTGCCATTCCAAGAATCATACCTCTGGCAGGCTCTGTTTTTAATCACAGTGCAATACCGTAACTATACGTGACAGATACAACTATGGGCCATTGTTCAGTTCATCTCAGTGACTGCATCCAACATGGAGACAATGACATAAAGTTAAATAATAGACCTGTATTAATAACAATACATGTACATTGACATTATTCTCTACTGACCAACCCATTTAAGTTGAATGCATGGGCAGGCAATGCCGTGCTACACTGACTGTAGGCACCATAACACAACAGGTCACCAGGGACATGTTTGGCACATCCAACCAATCCACCTACTAAACAGAAGGTGAGAGACAGCACAGCAAACACATGCAGATCCTAAAGCATCAGCTCTGTATGCCTCCTGCACAATAAATCTCTCACGCCCACTGGTCTTGTTTGAGTTCTAAACATGAACCTGGAGACCTGAGCACACCACCAGACAGTCAGGAATATATTTCCACTCCCCACCCATCCTTCTTGCAAAGCAGAATGTAAGCCAAGAAAGGCAGGTCTAGTCAATGTTGCACATATGTCCTCCTCATATTCCACTGATCTAGCCTGTTGATGCCAACAGGGATGATCCTTGACTGCCAAAATGTAAGCTTGATATGCCATCGTGAAGACAGCGGGTAAGCCTATGTTTAGACTGAGGGCTTAGCGTGTGTTTACACACACGTCGTCCTCCCCTCTACTCTAATGTTTAAATTGTTAGGCCGGTAGTCTTTTCAGGAAAGTCCCAAAGAGCAACAAATATTAAAAGATAGTCATATTGTGTCCAAACCAACTGCTACAGTAGACAGCTTTCTTCACAGGAGGAAGAGTAGTTAAGGTCAGCTGAGAAGCATTGTGTTATCTTAGAACAAAGACAAGGAACAAAGACAAGGCTAGCAAAGCAGCATATTTGTTTCCTCCAGACAGGGGAGTAGGATTGGTGGGACTTTCACAAGAGCAGAGAGGCAGCGCTTGGTGGAGCTGCCACCACATGGCATCACTGTCAGCACAGCACAGCACAGCACACCACATGAGATTGCTGGAAGTCGTCCCACCACTGCTGGCATCGTGCCACCACCAGACGGCTGGTGTTATTGTTGATGAGTGAGACGAAACACTGCCAGTGTAGGTCAACTTTGCTGACCGAGCCAGGGCAAGAACAGCACGAGATTTTCCCGATTGGCTCAGCATGCAGAGGGGAAATTATCAGCTTACAAATATGCAAGAAAAAGTGGCTAACACCATGAAGCCCATCTAACCCATTTTCCACTGCTTACTCTCACTGGATTGCTAACGTCTTTCCCTCCACTTACATTCTCCACCTTTTCCTGGGAGATCCCAACATGTTCCAAGGCCAGGGAGGATTTATAATCTCTCCAGCGTTTTCTGAATCTGCCCCAAAGAGTCTCCACCCTCTAGAACATTTCCAGAATACACCCATGGGGAAGCGTTAGGTAGACTGTTCAGACAAATCAGCCAGCCCATAGATGCAGATTTACAGCAAAACAGCCTCGGTTAAAAAAAATAAATAATCAAAAAGCGACTGCTTTATGGTTTATATGACTGTTACCTCCTTTACAACCCTCTTGCATGTCATTTCTGCTTTGATGCTTTCTTTGGCGTTTTCTTAGTTCACCCTAACTCAGTGGAAAACCTTTTCTAGCAAACTTGCAGAGCGACTAGAGTGGGACAACCCTATGTACTTGTGCTGCAGTGGATTTCAAGTGAACTAAGATGGAGGCTGTCGCCACTAAGGGTATTTTCTGCTTTATGGGCCCCCTGCACCATTATCTGGCAATGGAACAGAGGACTCTGGGCTGTCATTTTGCATGGCATCAGCAGAGACACTGAGCAGATAGTGTCAGCGCTGGGAGATCACAGGTAGAAAAGGGTCTCTTCCTCCGGGATGGGGAGATAGTAATAAGACAGCATTAGAGAGGCAGGAAAATACAGGCCAATAACTACAACTTATCTACATTGTCACTATCTCACTATGTAGACTATATGGCATTAAAGAAAGGAAAGATGTTTTGTAACAGAACCATATTTCTGTTGCTAAAGCCATGGAACTAATGTCCTGTATAGATTATAACCTGCTACGTAGCTATCCTCCAAATACAGCAATTCCCTAGATGTCACTGGCACCCATTACATAATGTTCTTAAGATATTCTGTTTCCTGTGGAGGTTGAATGCATGTACAAGTCAAGAATATAATTATATCATACAAGTGTATGGGAAATTAGGAAATAAGGAAAGTGAATGCAGTGCAGTAGAAAATATAGAAGATGAGGAGAGAAATAATGGCACAAAAATTAAAATAAGTCAAGACAAAATCAGACAGAAATAGTAGTGGCTCTGCCCTTGTGAATGTGTGTAGAACATTCAATCAAATATCTACTGACAGACTGTTTTAGCCAGCACTCTTCCAACATAACTGGCCTTTTGTAGCAGTAACCTAAACTTTTCTGAATATAAACAATCTACTGCTATATTAGAATAGATTCTTTTTACTTATGTTTATCTAGTTAGGTATCTCACCATTCTGATTTGTTGCTCTTGACAGATTGGACCTTGATTGTTTGACTGCAAAAATGTCAGACAGAGAACAGTCAAATGTCACTGCCAGACTTCCATCTAGCAATCTATCTCTCTGTCCATCTGTCTCTCTCTCTCTCTCTCTCTCTCTCACACACACACACACATACACACAAGTATTTCATATTTACGTTGAAGTCATCCCAAGAGCGCTCTTGAGAATGGCAAACGTGGTTCTTAATCCACCTGCAGTGGAGAAATCAATAGTGTTTTGCTCACCCACGCCGAAAAAGATTGTGAACACTGTTTCATCTGTCCCGTTTACACAACTAAATTGTTCAATAGTATTAATCCAAATATCAGGTCTGATGGCAGACAAGAACCATGTTTGTGGAACAATGTGTTGCTCAACAAAGTTTGGATTTCTTTTTAAGTAATTTCACAGCTTTCCAGCTTTCTTGTTATTTATATTATAATGATTTTTAAGGGGTGCTCCAAACATTCTGCACATAAAGTACTAGTCATGAGTAGTCCTACTCATCCAGTGTAAACAGTTACATAATGACATCTATTGCTGGAGGAGCTTTGTCAAATCTGAGTAAATAACCAAAATTATGTCATAGTGATGTCATCATGGTTATTTTGGCTTGGGCAATGCACAACAGAAAGCCTGCATTACAAAACTGGGGCATGGAGTTTGAATGCCGTGACTGTTTACCAGGCAGAGACAGTCTATGAAAGACAGCATCAAGTTGCATTAAGTCTGTACAGACTACACAACTTGCCAACTTGTGACGGGAGACTTAAAGTCGTTGTGGCGTTCACACTACGTGACTGATCAGTGACAGAGGTTCACACACTACATGAGCATACAACGGCTGCGTCAACCGACGCTGGTCTCCAAACCACGTTTTGTCAAGATTTTGTCAAGAATTTGTTTAGCAGTGCCACCAATTACTTACCGGTGCAGTTGAAACTAAGTCTGTGAGGATGATGAGAGTGAATCTAAACACTAAAGTTCTGGGCTGGACAACTCAAGAATGAGCTGAAACTCGCTCTGAAGCTCCATATAGCCGAGGGGAGTTGTAGATTTGGGTGATAATGGTTTATCATTACAAGCAACCCCTTTTACATTGTCACATTTGATACAATGTTTTTATAAAATATCAGTTATAGAAGTTTTAATTAAAAATCAGGATATGGCAGCCTTTTTGTACTGATTTTGGCAGCTCTTTTTTTAATCTGTCTCACAAATCCTCCAACTTTATTAAAGTTCAATTCTAAATCAATTGAGTGACCCTTTAATCCAAATTTCATGGTTAATGAATTCATCTCCAGCATCTTTTTATTTATAAAATAATGCTAAAATCAGATATCACAGCTGGGAGGAGAGAAGAATGATAAATAAATGGGCATACATGACAAATACTTCAATTTTGTCTTTGTATCAATGTCAGGAGCCTGTAAAGAATGTTTGTGCCATTTGGCACCACACAGCGACTGCAGGCCCAGATTAAGAAGTCAGAGGCCCCTGGGCACAATGCCTTTAGGGCCCCCCCCACACACGGGAGCACAATCAAGATTTTGAATTGTAGGGTATTATTTGTTGGAAATACCTCAAGTTAATACAGGACTGATTAATCTGCTGGACGATATTGTAAGCCAATATGAGCTTACTGCATTTAAATTGGTACTCTGCGTCTATAGCAGCTCTGCCACTCCCATGGTGATAACAATACCACAAAACAAAGCAATCAGCTGATCAGAGTCAAGCAGCGCGTACAGAACCAATGACAGAGTTGACGATGAGTCGTTTGTCACATAAAATACATTATTTAAATAGTAAAAATATAACTCATCACTTCTCCTCTTAGCCCAAATAAGTCTGACAAAATTCATGACCATACCAACCCAACAATTTTCCTGGGACATTCCAGTTTTTATTGCCCTATTGTAGATTTGTTTCTGAACTACAACTACAATTACTGTAATAGAAGTTTTTTTAACATAATGCATTTAGAAAAAGGTATTACAGCCCACATATGTTACAGCTTTCAATATCAGCCGGTACTAAGTAGTAGTTAGTTGAAGGAAAGAGATCTTCTATCCAAACATTTTCAAAATTAAAATATCAGATTAAAAATTAGCTCTTTTTCACTTTAATATTGGCATTGGTCAAAAACCCATATTGTTTAGGTTCTACAGGACTTACACTGATCAACACCTGCACACATCCTCCATCATACAGGATTTACACCACATTGCAACAATGCTTTCCTGGACCTGCAGCAACAATATCAATAAATTCCATTGCTTACTGAAAATCACTGGCATTATGTAAACACATACTGCCTCACCTCTAATCAATTTAGATGAAGATTCTTCCATAACTCGCACACAAATACAAAAGGCTACTTCATTTTCAATTAAAAGCAGACTTTCACTTTAAAACTTAAGTCACAACCCACTTGAGCTCCTCCCACCAATAAGTTACCGCTTCTCTTGCCACAGATGTTGCACTAGTTTAGGTTCAGTCCAGCTCCCAGTGACAAATGAGCGCCGAAGTAAGGCTAATGTTAATAACACTTCTCTGTGATTTTCTCACACAGATGATCACCGTGTTTCAAATTAGAAAAAACATCAACAAATTGATTTACGCTGGCTTGGGCCCTGAGTGCCCATTGGCCCCTGGGCCCGTGCACAGGAGTGCCCATTGGACAATCCGGCCCAGAGCAACTTTACCATATAATCTAAACAACACTTGACCCAGTATATCCGTAGTTTTCTGATGTTAGAAACACAAAACATACTGCAAACTAAATTTGTATCTGCCAATGTTTATGTCCTGGAGGATTTTTTAAATGGGAGCATGAATAAAAGTTGTCAAATGTGTGACTGTGCACTTCATGCTTCTACAGTACGTGTTCCTGTGACTCCTGTCACACTGAAGCTTTTTTCTCAGTATTTACTCTCTTTCCTCTTTTCTCATGTATGTCTTTGGCTGTTGTGAGATATCCATCTTTTCTTGCAGCATTACATGTCTGCTCTCAGAGATATAAATGTTCAAAGGTAACGCTTTAATAGTCTCTCTTTCAATCTGTCTGTCTTCCTCCCTGTATGTGTGTGTACCATGCATATGGTAGACAGCCCTGTAAATGAAGAGGCATGAGCCTGGGATGATGCTTTGATGCTAGTGATTCATTCTTATGAAGAGATGTCATCCCATCAATGTCACTGAATTAAGGAACCTACCACGTGTGTTTTACATGTGTGGCAGGATGGGCAAGACTTAAACCCTGTTGAGATTGAGAGCCCAGATGTGTATTGATGTACTACATTACATGGTAGACATGTCATATGGGTGCAAGAGATTGGCAACAGTGGAAGGACCCATATGTAGACAGAGGTAGTAGGACGAATTTAGTGGTTTAATGGCCAAATAAAATTGGTTACAGGCAGGTGCAGAGAATGCATAGTTTGGCAGGTAGGTATAAAAGGAAGCAGGTAGGCACATTAAGATCACATAAGCTTGGAAGCAAAAAACTAATTCAAGACAGGGACATAGCAATTATTAGGGAATGTGGTGCAGGTGAGGAGGGGGAGGAGGACTTGCCAAAACTCCTGTTTTTTCTGGGTTTCTCCCATTTTACTTTCTTATTTTTCTTTGTTTTTCCTTTTTTCCTTTTTCTTTTTTTAACCTGTTAACCTGTCCAGCCCAGCAGCCATGGTATGAGTAGCTGGATACCATGTTGTTCCAGACAGATTTTACTTTAACAAGAGAGTATTAATATACTCCTTTGTCTGTTTTGTTATTTATTTAAATATGTATTGATCTGTCACTGCGCAGGACAGGGGGCAGACATGGGGATGGGGGGCACCACACAGAAAAAACAGAGAAAGGATACCTGCAAGAGAACGGAGATAGGTAGGGACAACAGGAAATTGCAGAGGGAAACACCAATGGCAGAAAGCAACAAAACCTGCAAGAGAAAAGGGAGCGGGGCTGAGAAAAACAAAAAAAATAAAGAGACAACCAGCCGAACAGCAGCAATAAACATAAGAAAACAACTGAGGGACAAATGAAAACGGGAAACATTCAAGCAAAATAAATACAGTACATTCATGAGAGCTGGAATAATAACTCTAAAAAGTAACTTAAAGAAAAGCATCTAGAATAATTCTACCTGTGACAACCAGGGAAACTTGTTTGTGTGTGTGTCTATGTGTCTGTATGTGTGTGTGTCTATATGTGAGACTGTGTGTGTGCATAAACTGCTACAGAATGTAGTTGTTGGTGAGAGTGCGACGCCACAACCGTGCTGCACCAACCCCAGCGTCAGGCAGGCCAGAACCCCAGTAGCCATCCAAATGCCAATCAACCGACAACGCAATGCTGACGTGTTTCAAGGCCATCTCCCAGAGCACTTCTGTTTTGCTGGTTGGTTGTTGGAAACTCACGTGGCCCTAAGGCTTTGTTATGAATAATTGTCATACACAGATCCACAAGTTTTGTATGTTTGTCTGACATAACCCAAGTTGCCAGATCAGTCCAGGAAACACAATCCACACACATAATCCACACAGTACATACTTTTTCAAACCATCTGTCACCGCAACCTGGCAACCCGAAACCTGATTCAAGGGGCGTGTGTGCAGCTGCTCTCCGCAAAGACAGACGGGCCGAGTTCCACCTAAAAAATCTAAATACACCTGCAAATTTAGGCAGAGTTGGACATTTTCCATTTATATCTGCAAGTCACCAGAATAGTGGCAGAATAGTGGCCATGCTTTTGCAAGGTCTGTATGGTTGAGTTTATATATAGGGCACGTTGGGAAAATTAATGTAAAAAGGGAAAGTCCTGGGGAAAAAAGACTATGATACATTATGTCTAAACACTTGTGTATATTAGTCACGGACATGCCAAAGCAGCAGGTACATTACAACATGCCTTACCATTAAATTCAGAATTGTCTTTCTGTTTCTTATTTGAAGACCTATACAGATCTGTATATTGAACTGCAGAAACATGACAGAGCTTTACATTGGCTGGATTTGTACAAGACTGACCTGACTTAACAGATAACACGGGGACATGTGTGTTTTTTATGGCTATTGATTGTTTTGTGGCACATGTAGTGCAGAGCATAATGCGTATGGTCAAATGGGTCCTGGAAGTCCCCAATGGTTACAAATTTCAGTCCTCTCTTTTCCTCACTCTTGCTTTTCTCATACCCTCCTCTCCCCTTATGCTTCTCTTTCTGTCTCGTGGAGCTCCGGCCAATCTCTAGTCTCAGCCATTGCACACAAAAAAAATTCTGATCATTTTGCATGTCTTTTATGCTGCTACCCCATTAACTGAGGAACAGTGTTAATTTCTAGAAGTGCTTATTTTGGCACCAATGAATTCCCCACAGTCTCACAACTGATTTTGGACTTTGGCAGTTGGTGTTTTGCTTCCCTCATCAGTAACAGACACACAGAGCCACTGCTGCATCCGATACAGTCAACAGCTACAGAAGCACCAACCAAGATTCTCTTGAAATAATATTTGTAATAAATGACTTGGTCCAATAGCAACAGTCGGTGCCATTGCAGAAAGTAGTATAAAGTTCTTGGTTAAACATAGATTAGTTCCTATTTAGGCTCGATGAATAAAATTTTTTCTTTGGAATTGGAATTGTATTTTAAGCCACTATGTGTAGAATGTGAAGATTTCTTTGGCTCCCATCATTTATTGTATCATAGAAGAGACAGTAGCAGTCAGCAAGGCATGCTGCTACACCCACAATAAGCAGATGAAAATATAGAGTTCTGATTTGACCCAACCATTATTCCCATACCTCACTGTATTAGATGCTGAGCTTAAATTCCAGACTGCAAGAAATTAACATGAATGGTCTCTTTTTCAAAAGTTAAGGCATTCGTAACCTTGACAAGGGCAGCCTCAACATGGTGGAGGGTTTCTGATTTCAGAAACACTTCAAAGGTGAACTTACTTGTGAATCCTTCACAATTAGTTGTAATGTAGTTATTTTGCATGTCTGAGTCACAGCCCATGTTTTTAAATGTAATTGGTCTAAGGCATGTTTGAAACCCTAAAAAGCTATTTTTAATAGCTGGACCAAGCACTCTCTGAAGAAAGTGATGTGAAGGGGGTTGTTTTTTTTACCACCTCTAACAAGACAAACAATGACATATTATCACCTCATTAAGTTGTCAGGGCAAATGTGTAAGCAGCTGGCCTAAGTCAATATTGCAAACATATTAGCAAACTGTTGCCTATTTACACAGAAATGGAGCAACATCAGCATTTATTTAGAGGATTTCTGGACACCATATAATTCTAATATTCACTCCCATTAACTCTCAAACTGTTTTTGGTCTCCACCTACTGCCACAACTGAAACAACTGCCATTTGTTTCTGGGCAGATAATGTACACGGTTTATCTGAACATTACATAGGTGTCATTTACACAGTGACGCTGGGGACATGTCCCCACAACTTTTTGAAATGGCTGATTTTGTCTCCACCACTTTCTGAAAGCATCTGTTAAAAATGTACTGAAAATACCTTGCAAAATGTTAACTGACTAATAAAATGCTTTAAGGTTTATTTGCACAATAAGAAAACATGCAATGCAATTTAAATATAGAAGAAACAAATGTGCCTTGTCCAAAAAAAGTAACTTAAGCTTAAAAAACAACCAGCTGATTACTGCACTATAATCTGTTATATTTTTACATTTATGAATTGTCACCTAACTGCTGAATTTGGTTTCCCTTTATATAAATAAAGACATTTCTGTTATAAATTGGATTAGAAAATATCTCCAGAATGCAGGAAATTAAGTGTTTAAAGCTCCAGTTTTCTGGGTGAGGATATTTCAGCATTTCATATTTCCTCAAAATAGTTTTAAAAATTTTCTTCTCTCTTTCTCGTGCATTGTCATGTCGCTAGATCCTAGTGCAACATCACCCCCTTAATCTAAGTCCTCATGTCCCCGCCACTTTTCAACACAAAGTGACGCCCTTGGAATTTCATCACTAAAAATAGCTTCCTTCTGCAGGGCCTTATTCCTTTCCTTTACTGTGTTATAAATCTTTTTATGCAAGTAATGGGTTTGCAATATGAAAAGTCCAAATCCACCCCATCTCCCACAGAAAATATTTCTCCTGATCTGCCTGAAAACAGCTCAGTTGTAGTCCGCTATGTAACATGCGTCATAATGCCCACTTAGCAGCTAGTCAGGCACACCCTCTAAAACACTGGTGGAGAAACACACTGAGCTGCAGCACACAGTGACATAATGTCCACCCACTGCCTCCCCTCTCCCTAATCTCCCTACAGAATATATGCTACCAGTGCACAGTTAAAACTGTGATAATTTAATTTGTTACCAATTAATAACTTACCACTATGAACAGCTTGCTCCAGTCTAAGTTGTGAAGCTGGTTTTCTGCCAGTGTTTCAGGATCAGACTTGGCTCATACGATTATTGCTGAACTGTAGCCATGGTTACCAGCTGAAGCGGCTTGGTTTTGGATCACACTACCTTTCTTGTCAGAACCGGCCCGACGCTGCTTCTGATTGACTAGTAGACCTTACCTAGGTACTATGCATGTGTAACTCTCAATAAAGATCTTATAGGCTTGAGATGACTCACTCGGTAGCTAAAATGGACCATTTAACACACAGGGTGAAAAGAGGTGCCACAGCAATGTGCAGTATAACATAAATATGTTTTTTGAAAATGAAACCATATAAACCTATTCTGGTACAACCGCTAAATAAAATTATGAACTTTGAATATGACCTCTTTAATAGAAACAATCTATATAATTTGGAGCAACTGAAAGAAATTTAGGGGCGGCACGGTGGTGCAGTGGTTAGCACTGTCACCTCACAGCAAGAAGGTTGTGGGTTCAAACCCCGGTTGCCCCGGCCTTTCTGTGTGGAGTTTGCATGTTCTCCCCGTGTCTGCATGGGTTCTCTCCGGGTGCTCTGGCTTCCTCCCACCATCCAAAGACATGCAGGCTAGGTTAATTGGTGTCTCTAAATTGTCCTT
Organism: Lepomis macrochirus; assembly: GCA_024633595.2. NCBI lineage: Eukaryota > Metazoa > Chordata > Actinopteri > Centrarchiformes > Centrarchidae > Lepomis > Lepomis macrochirus. Next base: position 21,543,637 of record JALXJV020000019.1, read on the forward strand.
AGGTGTGGATGTGAGTGTGAGTGGTTGTTTGTCTATGTGTGGCCCTGCGATGGACTGGCGACCTGTCCAGGGTGTACCCCGCCTTTCGCCCTATGCCAGCTGGGATAGGCTCTAGCCCCCCGCGACCCTGTACGCAGGATAAGCGGTTGACGATGGATGGATGAAAGAAATTTAAGAAAACTTAAAACTAATTAAGTTACTGGTTCAAAATTGCAAAGTAAAGTGGATATATAGGGGTAAAATGGTCACAGGCCACAGGAGGATTCAATTTTCAAGGGTGGATAAGTATGTGGTTTATAGTTTTTAGTTTTAGATGAATGATAAAAAGAAAAGAAAAAAACTGACCATTACTCTTCAAATTTGAACCATGTAATCAGTGAACATTGTTAAATAATCAAGAATATTGAGCTGAAGTTTATCCAATGTCTTTTCCTGGCAGAGTAAGGACTTCAAACAGAGACTGAACCTCGGTGAGGAGGAGGAAGTGGGGCCTTGAAATCCATGGCTTTATGAACAAACACAGAGACATCAATCGTAACTTCATTCAGAGGCATCCCAAAGAAAGCCTAAGTCATGTGTGGACAAGAGGAAACCTGTGGGTCATGGGATTCCAGTGGGATTCCCACAGGATGGGACTCAATTTCACCAATCATCACGGGACTAGGATGGGACAGGAAAAAAGTAAACTGGATGGGAATCACGAATGTGTTTTGTTTTTTTATATATGAATATGCATGTCTAATTTGAATAAACTACATCTTCTGATTTTGTCGGGAACAGGATTCTTTCAGGATTGGGAAAGGACAGGATTCTTTTTTCACCCTCTGTGAACCATTTTCAGAAAACTGTTACAACTTAATTAGAAAATCAGTGATGAGCAAAAGGGAGTGGAAGCTGACAGATTTTAAATTCCTTACATCAGCATGCAATCATCTTGTAACATAATTTCTTCAGTAACCATGCATGGCTAACATGGCCCATGTTTCCCTACTCTAAATAGACACATTGTAAAAACAGAAAATTAGTGTTTATGTTGTATTTTGTACGTTGTTGTCACTTTTAATTTGCTAAACCTGTATATGGTTTTGCTGTTCGTGCAATGTGACTATGCATATGGAAACACATCTGACTCTACCTCACTGTGTTTGTGATGAGTTTCCCTCCTTCCACATTGCAGCTGTATACAGCTTGTCTTTCTTGATCCATCTACAGCTCACCTCAGTGCTTCATATGGTCTCTCCATGAAGTCAATGATAATACCCTTGACGACTGTGTTTCAGATATACATAATTAGTTGATCTCTGCAGCTAACAGGACTTAGCTAGCTTTACTTGACATTTAAGTGTGTTACAAGTTGGCTCCTGCTTGCAACACAGAGGAAGCTCATGCAAACATAAACTTAATGGTTTTATTGTTAACTAAAGATAAACATAAGCTTCAAGGCAAATGTGAGAATCAGTATTATCAGGAGTGTCATGGGTATATGTGTGAGTGTGAAATGTAGTGAGTGCAAAAAGAAAAACTACATAATAAGTCAAAACTGAAGAGCTGGTGTGTCCCAGGGGTGGCACATGGTGCCATGGGAATCCAAAGAGAGGACTAGGCAGAATTGACAGCCATCTTAAATACATCTCAGCCAGGATGAACAGGTGAGCCACATCTCCTGACGACCCTGGCCTTGGCTCCGCCCATAGACAGCATGGCACTCAACACAGCACAACACAGACAACCCCAGAGTCGTCACAAGTGGGAATAGGACCTATGTTAGTGATGCATTCTGCTATGCTCAAACATATGGTATAATGTAAGTATTATACTATGTGGAGTACATTTGCATGGACATTACTGTTTATGCAGGACTTAATAATAATAATAATAATAGCTGTCAAAATAGTTCATAGACTTCCAATCTAGGCTAAGCTTTGTCATCAGGGTCTCAGTCATTTGATCTAACTTTAACTGCTAATCATTGGTTTATTTAGACTTTTCCTTCTGATACTATTTGTCCCAATACAAGTTGGCATATTTACTCATTAAATGTGTTTCTTCTGTGCTTCCATTTCCTCTCCTACTCCGCATCACCATTTTTAACAACAAACAGAAGTGTGAAGGTACAGTAGATGTTCCAACACAAATTTACCATGAACATTAAATTAATTCACACTTTTTTTCTGCTGTGGGTAGAAGGGCTATTTAAATGGTAGTCTCTAAAATAGATGTCCACTTGTCGTTGCTATGTTTTGTCTTGGTTAAAATGACTGACAGTCAACACCACCCATGTTTTAACGCATATGACATGATTGACATGTGTAGATGAGCATTGTGAACACTGCCCTGTCAATCTTGCAGAGGTGAAGGAAACTAAGCAAATGGCATGTCTTCATCTTTCATGTTTGTCTGATATTCTGATGATACAATATATTCGAAATTGTCTGCTGACCACTTAGCATGCAGGCGGAGCTGTCCTGCTGCACAGAGCTCAGCACAGTGACCTACCTGAGATCTAACAGAGGCTGTGTACTGTGTGTTGTTTTACTGATTACACTGTGGATATTTGTTAAATAATGAAGTACATGAGTTCATTTGTGTTTGCGAATACTAATTATGTAATGCTCACTTGCTTTACAAAGCTATATTTATCCCAAAACTGGCATGTGGTACAAATCATGACAAATTCTGACAAATTAGTTGACCTCCACTCTTCCACACACCCAATATCAAATTCCAGTTTAACCCTTGGTCGAAGTCGAGTTTTTCTCTGCTTTGAAATATCTAAGGTTTGTTTGTAAAACTCTAGCGGTTGACAGCTCCCTCCCTCCCTTTCTACCCCGCTGGCTGTTCTTGTTCACTTGTATTTCTGTCTTTACCATTCCAGGTAGAGCTGAGACTGATGCAACAGCCTTCCCCACATACTTCGGCAAAGTATGTCTTCAGGCAAAATATCACGAGCCTCCATAATCTCTTTATGCTATACTGTTTTTCAGGACTGCAGACTTTTTAACTGTAAACTTTTGAATCCCTTCTGTAAACTTTGGGAAACTCAAGGAAATCCTGTGTACAAAGTATACAGTATGTACATGGAGCATGCTCTTGTGTATGGACTTTTGTGTCTGAACTGGAATTTGTTAGTATTTATATCTAAAAAATATTTCTAATATAAAGTACCTGGTAAAGTATATAGATTGAGAACCCACAACCCAGTGTACACTGTGGTTTATAAAATGTAAGCACTGACTTCAGAAAATATAGTGGTCATTGGGTTGTTCTCCAGCATGATTCAGTGATGTGGTGAGAAAATGTTGCCCCAATCATGATTTGCTAACTTCTTTTCATTCATGGATTAGTTTAGTAGTTTTCTAACTTTTCCCGCTCTCCCACTCTCAATCCGCCACCCCTTCAAATGTCAGAGAACGCCTGCCTGCATGGCGCTGCCTCTTGGGTATAGCGTTTGTGTTTTTCATCTAAAACTAATAATAACGAGACAGGCCCTTGGAGGCACTTTGTAATTTTTCTTCCCTTTTTCACAGATCGCTACATTTCTTTTTATACCGCTGCACATAAAAACGTTATTATAGGCCAGTCAGAGTGTACTGCCATCTCTAATTTTCACTTGGATAGTGATTTTATTCAAGTTTTATGTCATGATATTTGCTGCAAAGATTTTTCTGTTCAAGAGGCTGTGAAACTTGCTGCTTTACGTGACAAGGAAGTAAAGAAATCTCCAAAACTCTTGTTAAATAAAGAATGTTTGTGTGTAGGTTTCATGTTTTTTTCTTCAGGCCTCACTCCAACTTTTTTTTGTACTTTTAGTTTTCTGTTTTTCCAAAATAAAATTTGAGGAAATAACGCTTGCTATCAGATTTGCAGAATTTGTCTTATTGCTCTTATTTTTCAGTCCGCTTCAGTAAGCAGTAGCAAGTGGTCAAATCCGTTCAGGTGTCATAATCACTGATATGTTTGACATTAGGTCAGTTGATTTGCTCTACTCTATAGAGAATGCACTGAGAGAAGCAATAGTTTTTCATTATTATAGACATTGATTTTCAATACATGCGGTGCCGATGAATTGCGTACACACACACACACACACACACACACACACACACACACACACCTGTTATTGACTGGACCACTGCAGTCAGCAAAATGTTTTGATAAGTGATGCGATTGAATGGGTGGAATGAGATGTTGATGGACAGGCAAGAAAGAGCTGACAGGGGAAATGACACACTGTTGATACATTCTGTTTGCAATTTGTTCTTGCTAGCAAGGTTTCCTGGATTATTTTAAGGTTTGAGTGAAAAATCAATGGACTCATTGTATATCAGGAGTCCATATATCTAAAAGAGAGAAATTGTAAAAGCAATATTCTCTATACGTAGCAAAGTCTCCTGTGTGATGCAGTTAGCAATGACAACAAAACTAATGGTCCTCTGAAGTCAGTCCCAATGGGTTTGGAGTAGGCCAAACACATGAATCAAATGCTATACTTGGTGCCCAACTATTTCCTTGGAGTGTGAAGTACATCCTCACTTCATTACTCAAAGCCAATGACTTACATTCATTCATTATGTAGTCAACATTACAGGTTGATTATTGGAAGCATTAATAACACATGGAGCTTGACCTAAGTTAAATATGATTGATCAAGCAAGTGGAAAGCATTTTTTCCGCATAACTGTCTCTACATATACGTGTATTAAGCTGACATGGTATTAAGATGACATATCTTCATGAATTAATTTTTTACATTCATGCACACTATTTGAAGACGGATGTAGGACCATATAGGTCACTTTAGCCACACAAAATTACAGCAACCTTCAATTACAAAGAAGGTCACGTGTTATAGTCTCAAGTTGTGGCAGTTTGGGTGGAAGGTTAGCATCTTAGCTGCCTTTCACCTGGGAGTCCAGCGTTTGGGTTCCTTATAAAACAAGATTGATTTGTTTATTCTTAAAGGCACTGATAGCCCCCCCGTAGCGCCTAACCCTTACCCTAACCTTCACAGGTGTGTGCCTAAACCTAAGTCAGTAAAATAACCTATGTTGTTATTTAAGTTGGAGGACTTGTTGGACCAAGTAGGCTATGTGTGTACTGGATCATAGCCATTTCTGTTGACTTTGCTGATGGCAGCATATACATATCTTCCCTTCACATTCCAGGATGCACAGTAACGCAAGGTTGTGAAAGAGAGCACAAAAAGCGACACATTTCAAATGTGGTCCATGCAGGTGTGCAACAGTCAGAAGAAACCTTTAGAGAGAAATATCACCATATATCTATGACACAACAAAGCACAGAGAGCACATTTCATAGCAGCTCATCTGTCTTCATTGTGTCAAATAGGAGAAGCAGGCCACCGGGCCACAGCACAAATACAGAACATGGGACATGTGGACAACAGTGGGAAAATCTAAAGAAAACCACTGGAGCCAGGATTTTACCTGCAGCTTACTGCTGTCTGTTTGTTCCTGGTGTTGTTGTGTCTCTCTCTTGCTGGACTGCTCTAACAAATATAAGCTAACTGATGCAATAGGAAAACCTTTTAAAGGTTTTTTTCCTTCTCCGCCTCCCATGCAGTTACACACTAATGGATCTATTTTCCAGCTAAGAGCATATCTTACCTAATGTCCTACACAGGATTAATAAACAATTTATGACTATTGGTCTTCAAAAGGACTGATAGGCAGGCTTTTGTACAGGATGTGAGTTCTGAAATGTCTTTCATTTTTTCAAATTAAATAACAAAAGTCCACGCCTTTCTCGTTTTGTTTCATTCATTCATCTAACTAGAACATTTCTATACATATATATCTTGTTACTCTGAGGTAAATCACCAGGTGACGTCCCCATTTACAAAAATATCACCAATCAACTTTGCAGATGCTTTCTACTGGAAGATAAATGTTCTGAAATTGGTTGTGAAAGTTCTTCAGAGTGTTTGCAAAGAGTTAATGAAATGTACTGTAGTTTGAAAGCAAACAGGGCATACTCCTGTACAATTCATAGTTTGTGAAGATTCACATCTGTGAAGTAATCATATTGATACTCTTTAATACCTCTCAGACCTGGAGATAACACAGATCCAGCAGGAAACTCCTGGTAAGGGAGCAGAGATTAAATCTCCGCTGGCAATCCCTGTGCAACTTTTACACACAATCGGCTGACTGGCTGTTTGCCAAGACATCGCAGAGAATTGAGCAGCACCAGAGAGTGGTGAAATATTTGGTGGCAGAGAGTGTTGTCTGTGAGTCTCTAGGTGTGTGTAGGCTATGAATGAGTTCCTCACATTCCTGGAGGATGATTTTGTGTTTGTGACTCTCCTTTTCCCTGGCCATCTGTTGGTCTATTCCCTCTCTCATCTATATGGATAACAAGACATGCATTTGAATAACTTATACAAGAGACATCATATGGTGTGTGTGTGTGTGCACTAACAAGGTGGTACAGATTGTGGGGAGATTCTTAGAGGTTGTGTTCTGCTGAGGGTTAAGGCCATGCTGAGGTCTGTGGTGCTACATTGGCGTCATGAAGTAATGGTTTATTATAAAGGCCTGTGGGAGGCCATACATACTGTAACATGCTCTAGCCTAAAGAATGCCTTTTTACCTATAAATAGATCATGTTTGACCTGTTTTGTTCAAGCAGTAAATTTATCAACCTTTTAAACAGGTACATACTCTGAGGTTGCATTTTTGATCTAACTGTCAACGTCTGCAGGGGAAAGTATCCAAGAGAGCAATTGGAGATTCAGGCAAAGTTCAGCCCATGGTAACTCTGGTCCAACAGAGGAGGAGGTACTTCAAGAAATAAAAGACTGGGTAGTTGTGGGAGATTCCTCAGTGGAGCCTCCGGTGGTAAAATAAACTGCGGGGCCAGGGCTGGGCTGTGGGAAGCAATCCCTCAGGATGAGTTCTGCTAAAATTGAGAGATCTGAAGTGTTCTTATCCTGAGGGAAAGGCCATCCACATCCAGATGTTGAGAGCAAAGTTGATGATTGATGCCTGGAGGGAGCGTTGTGATTGTAAATTTGTGCACGCGCACACACACACACACACACACTTGATATGTATGTGTTTGTCAGGGATTCTCACTAAATATTTCAAAGGGCCAAGAGAGAAAACAAATGGAAAATGGATATCAGAATGTGGAGCAGTAGTCCCAGAAGAAACACCGAAGGAGCCCCCTTCTCCCAGTTACAACAGAAATAAAATCGTTTGATCTCTGCCCCTCCTGTTTCTATTGTTATCTGCTGTAAACCTCCACCCTCCCTACTATACTGATTATAGCACTGTGAAACTGTGGAGGCCAACAAATATGTGCAGATAAATAGGCAGAGCAAATATGTTTACTCATGCAACCTGCAAAATACTTGATACCACCAGGGACGCACTGCTAATTTGTAGCATTTCTATACACCTTCCCACTTTAATTAGCAGTTTTAGAGAAGAGCCTCCCCCTGCCACCACCTCCACATACTCACACACCTGACTTCGCCTGGCTTCTCAAAGCATTTGTAATTACCAACAATAGCCACTTCATTCTTTTCAACAGGAACCTTGTTTAGCCAGGCAAATCTTCCATTAGTTCAGTAAATGTGCTGTGATTTCATTATGGTCCAATACCAGAGATGTGCATGGTGCAGTTTGAATGATGCTTATAAGAGAGCTGCGGCTGGGGGGATATCCACATTTTCTTTGAGAAGGAGAGCAGATGGATTTTCTTTTATAAAAACATCCTTTTCCTCTTTTTTTAACCATGCAATCAATCCATGTTGGCTGTGTCTCGCTGTGACTGACTCAGAAGTGCGACTGGTGTTACGAAACCAAAAATTACATCTATCCACTCTGGTTTTGGCTGCATGTTTGGTCTGGCTGGATTATTTTTTTGCACTGCCCAGGTTACAGTACACACTGCTACACACTCCCCCAAAAGACAGGGTATCAATCTATGTTGTCTTGAAAAAACCTGTTTTGGTTAGAAGCTGTCTAACGCTTCATCGGTGTTGGCTGCATCATCTGAACCACAGCAAACTAGTCACAGTCGCTTAATCAATACAACACCCAAGATATTGAACAGGTCTTTAGTTTAGACCACGTCCTAATGGGTCAGGACAGCTGTGTTTGCTGTACCTTGCAGATTGGGTAGTTCATTCATGATAACAAACATGAAGCACCCTCTTAGGCTGGTCATTTCCTTATCACTATGTTGCATGAACCACCCCATTCATTAGCATCGATTAGCTCCCCTTTGAATGGCCATAAAAAAGTGTACTGTGTCCATCCCCTCTCTATTTCTTATTCTCTTTTTCTCCTTGTTCCGTCCTAACCTTCCATGCTCTGTGTCTCCTCTGGCTCTAAAAGGATCATTCCTTCCGGACACTACAGTAGGTGAACTCTTGTTAATTGCTCACAGCAGTTGGAGGTTATCAGCTGGCTGGCAGTGAAGGTCTGAATAATAAGCTGAGCTGAACAAGGCCCAGGTGGAAAACACTTAACACAGGAAAGAAGCTGTTTCTTTCTTACCAGAGAGGATGTGGTGCAAAGGCTCAGTAAAAACTGGTTTGTGCCCCAAATGCACGACTCAGACCAGGCCAGGAACATAAAAAATTCAAGTTTATTTGAGTTCGAAAACAGGCAAAAATCAAATCCAGGCAGGGAGCGGAGATAAAGAAAATGATCCAAAAGGGGATCAGGGTAGCAAAAGGCAGGCAAAGGGTCATAGCAGGCAAGCAGCACAGACAATCTGGGGGGGAATGAATGGCATGCCAGTATGATAATGGGATGGAACAGGTGTGCAGGTGGGCGGAGAATGTCAGGTGATGGGGAATGGCGGAAACACAGGGATTACTGCAGGGCAGGTGGGATTGGCAGGGTCTGAAACGACAGGAGATTTAGTATATGGTTGGGGAAAAGAACAGACAAATGTGGACTAGGAATTGGCTGACATAATGACATGAAGAAGGAGGAGAAGAGATTAGATGAAATAGTTGCAGGTTTAGGGGTGACTCATAAATAGGGTGAACAGGAGCGAAGGTAGTTTGTTGGCTGATTAGGTGCTGTACATAATATTTTTTGCCCTGAGCGTCCCTCTGGCTGCCCTTTTCATGGTGATTCCCGTATTTCCATAATGCCACTTTCTGATGGTTGATTGTCTGAGGTTGACACACACACACACACACACACATACACTCCCAAACACATACTGTCAACCTAACTATATACCCAGCACAAAGTTTGATCTGCATTGGACAGCACATCAATGAATGTATTTAAGTTTTTCTACTGCCATGTTTTTTTCCAAATGACCTTCAGACAGAAAACTACCTTAAAAGGTATGTCTGGCTTCCATCCATCTATATGTATTATCTGAAAATTCTTTGTAGCCTGTATGTACGCATTCAGCGGGAGAGTGCATCGATGCATGCATACTGTATGAGCATGACACCAACCATGAACCCACCTGTATGGATCTGTTTTCATCATTTGGAATCAGATTTGTGCGTGGGTGTGCTTGTGTTTCAATTCATTATTTTAAATGTAAGAGTTGTCAGTCATTGCATCCCCATGGAAAATAGTAGAATAAATACTTTTGCGAGGAGTTGTGAATTTAAGTGAAGAAAGGGTGCAGTCGAGAGCAGCGTTTCTCTCTTTTTTCAGATGTAACCCCCCGTTCAAACGCATGCACGCACACACTCTTCTTCCATCAAGTCTCCACTGTTCATCCTCCATTTTATTGCCTGCAGGCACTCTAACTTGGAGTCTGAACTTATTATGCTTCTCCCTCCTCTGAATTTTGGTGCACTCAGCTTGTGAATGGAGAGGGAATGAGCTCATTCTACCTGCGTCAGCACGAGGAATGGTTATTCTGTAGATGGCTCGGTGAGGAAAGTGTAATGAGGAAGCACAGGGGGTTTTTTTTCTGCGGTGAAGGTGGCCTCCTGCGTTCGGTATCAGCTTCTACCTCTCAACCAATCAAGTGTGACATGATTTAAACCTCCCGCCGCTGCAGGTGAACTCCATGAGAACAGATTTATAAAAATGTTTAACTTTTTCCTGTAAGAGCGCTTCAGGCTCTCTGTCCTCTCTCAAACCCAATCAACCAAAACGCTCCATTTTTCTGTCTTTGTCTCTCCTCTTACCCTTCCTTCTCTCTCCCTCAGTCAGCCTGTTCTTACTGTGTCTCTCCGTTTTGCACGCAATCAGACCTTTGTCCTTGCCTCCACAAACTAGGGAAATAGGGATGACAAATCTTCCTTCTCAGCGGGGATTGCTGGAGGGATTTTTTTCATTGATGATGGCTGATTCTTCCATGCTGTGTTCAAGGAAGGTAATGCTCCCAAACTGTGGTTTTTATCCTCGCGGCAACCATTGAGCTTAAATGCTCACCCATGGTTTTGGATATGAACGGTGTGCTTGTGTTGCTAAACAAACAAATACTTTTGCTCATCGTTTCTGGAGAGCACAGATGAAAGAAATAAACAACATGACAGTCAGTTCAGTTTTATGATAAATGGCCTTGTGTGCTCCAGTAGTTGTGACACAGAGGGCAAAAAAGAGACGAAGATTGAGGAAGAGAATGGAGGGAAGATGACAAGATATGGTGTTTGTCTGGTCCTTGAGAGGGGAGAGGTTTCATTACCTGAGGGACTTCAGCAGGGAATGTCTCGGCGGCGGTGTATTTTTTTCTCACTGCTTGTCAGAGTTGTGGTGCTGCTACATATACTTCTGTGTTTTTTAGTGGGATTTCAGGGATTTCAGCGGCACCACCAGGAGCCAGACAGCCCAGGAATCAGCTGTGATGGATGGCCATGTCTGTCCTAGAGGATGCAGGGGTCACCGGGGTTCACAGCAGTGATGGAGACACTTCCCTGCTTGGCCCACATGACTTTTTTAATTAACCTCTTTGGGAGGACCAGTCTCTTCCTTTAGAGGTAATCACAGCCTGGAAAGTCCCTTCATTAGCACTTATCTGACCTCGGTGTGTCCAGTAGCGTGCACAGTTTCTTTCCCTACATCCTCTACCTCCCATTCAGTACAGTAATGGCTCTGCCACACAGGCAGGGACAGTGACAGGCTACAGAATACTTAGAAATGTACCTAGCCCTTCAGAGTTCTCATTCTCTGTAACCTCTCAGTGTTCACACACCTCACTCAAGTCTTTGTTTTCTGCTCTCTATTAATCTCTCTAATTCTCCCAGCTAGAATCGGTTTTATTTCACAGCGAGACAACTTCATTGATCCCACCGAGACAATCTCAGTCTAATGGTGAATTAGGCAAGCCACCTCTTGCCAGATGCCTTTGTACCTTTCCTCTTCTCATCTCTCGACGCCACTCTTACTGTAAACCGTGTGGCCTCATTATATACAAACAGACAAGGAGCATAGACAGAAATAAAAATTATCCTATTTTTCACATTACACTTCTAAGGGACAAACAGTCCTCAGTAGTCCTTAGGGGAAGTGTACTCCTCTGAGTGATGCCCCAGAACAAGCAGATCAAACGCCTCTCCTCCAGCTTCTCGCCTTTCTTCCTATCTCTATTTTGGTTGCCTTCTTTCATGTTGGGGAATAGTGGCTTAAGTGGCTCTAGTGGAGCTCTGTGATGGGTCTCAAATGAGTGTGAGCTCAGGAAATAAATTGGTTTGGTCTGGGGCTGTGAATGCAGTGGCGCCCCCTGCTGTTAGCCCTCTGATCGGTGCTGCTGCATCTGGTGATGGAGGAGGAGGGAGGGGGGACAGGCAAAACAAAAAAAGTACCCGAGGCTGGCAGGGAAGAGGTCAAGAAAAAAAAGGGAATGGGATGAGTCATGCAACTTGCTTTGTTGGAGCATTTACATTTCATTTCAGTCAATGAGAGTTTTATACATGCTAAATGAACACTCTATATATAATGTATTCACACAGTAAGGAGGGGATTAACAGACAAGTGCATGGACCCACAACTCCCCCATGTGGAAATCCTGCACAAAATCACATTTTGAAAATCCAAAGATTCAATGAACTCACTTTTTATGAACTGACATGTGTCAGTACACACCCCATCGAAGCCCAGATATTCCAGTTATGACCATGCAACTAACAAACACAGATATATAATACTGACATACTCTACATTTTTCTTACTAATAATGTCTAGATTCCCAGCCTACTTCTACTTAATGTATGTAATAAAATACCAAGCAGAATGTATGAGTTTGTTCTACCTTCAGCAGTCCACCTCTGAATAATTCATTTTTTAAAGATTCCTTCTTGCCTGTGTATTCTTCATCCATATATGGCCTAACATGTTCCCTGGCTTTCCTGGTGCTTATCTGAAGTTGCTGTAGTCATTGTGTGTGGCAGTTTTGTTATGTGTGTGTGTGTGTGTGTGTGTGTGTGTGTGTGTGTGTGTGTGTGTAGGTTACCGTGCTTACACCACACCCATAGATATGTGTGTTTGCATGTGATACGCCAGAGAAACCAGTCTTTGTCACTAAATCAGGAGAACACAGAGCCTTTGTCTTTGGCTCTGTATGGCTCTATGTTAGCTCTATGTTGCATGCATTTGTTTTGTGCTGTTTTTCTGAACACATTTTCATCTTATTACAGAATAATCAGCACTTTCAGTGTGAAAACATACGCATCCAGCTAATGGCCGTAACCAGCTATGAGGTCACATGGGTGATAAACACGTAAACACGTGCAAATTTACGCATTTACGCACAAGCCACAGCAACATAACTTAATATTTAAATCTCCAGACACAACGACAGGATAGGTCAGAATCTAATGTTGATTAATGGTTTGTGTTTTTCTACACATCTAAAGGCCTCACACACAGTCCATGTTCATACAGTGAAAATCTCTGGAGTAAAGCAGCCGTACTCCTGATCAATCCTTAGCTTCATCAGAGCATCTAAACATTTCATAAGCTAAATGTTGAATTCAATTTCCTCTGCAGAGTTTCTTCTGTCTGCCCTGTCAAGTTTAACTACATTTTTTGTATGTTTTGCTGCTTAAATGTCCAACAATATTTGCTGTGACATTACTGCATGCATGGAAAAGTTTAAAGCAGCCTCTTTAATGATTCAAGTAAACCATTAAAGAAAACACTTATACATCAAGACAACCCAATAAAGAAAATCAAATCGAAAGCTACAAGGATCTAGTAAAGGTAAATATGAGAAAATAATTAGTTGTTGTTTTGTCAAGAGCCGATTCAGCTGCTATAATCATGACAAACAGTGCAAACAGCTAATGACATCAAATTATTTGGCTGTAATATGAGCCAGAGCATCATCTGCATTCAGCACTGACCTGCTATACTTTATGTTGTCATATACTTATATAAGTGTCCATTATGAAGTCTGCACAAGTCATTCCAACAGTATAGTCCTGTAATGACAGTTGTAGGCTACATTTGAGATACATTTAGTCTAATGCATGTTGTGAAGATTAGTGGCCTATACCAAGATTTCCCTGTTTGCAATACTTGTTCATAACTTGTCCATCTGTTTCTCTGATTTTATACAATTTTAGTGATCCAAGCTGTGGGAGACCATACCTCTAGTTAGTGTGTTTTTATCCAAACACAGTGCTTAGCCCACTGCTTGGTTTAAGCCTCCACTGTGCACACACACACACACACACACACACACACACACTCACACACACACACACACACACACACACACACACACACACACACACACAAATGTATTGTATAAGTTTGTTGTATTTAGGTGTAACTTTGGTATGAATTACAGTAAATAAGCTCAAAAAATGTGGCCCTTACTAATTTCAAAAACCCTGGTTAAAACCCTGATCCAGGTACTGAAGTGTTAATTCTTACATGCCACTGAATGCTAATATTTGCCCTTCCTCTTCTCCTAAAACACTGATAGCAGTTATATTATTTTGACACAAGTGTCCCTTAAACTTTATTTTAATTTATATGAATGGAGTGTTTGAAATTTTACCATCTGGGCATGGTTTTTAAGTGACTAAAGAGCTTACAGTTTTGTTGCTGTATGGAGGCTTTTTGAAGACTGTTGATAGTGTAACACACTGCGTAATCATATTGATTCAATCTGTTCCAAAACAGTAAAGCTTATCATCCTGACCAAACTTGTCAGCATAATGTTCCAGTAAACCAGATGCTGGCTTTACTTCCTCATTTTTGAGGCTCTCATATGAATGTGAAAAATATCTATTTATAGTAAAAAGCTAAAGAATGGCACATTTAACAGTGTTATAAAACCTATAATCATTTGATAATTATTAGGCTAACATTAAGTGCTTTTTAATGTTGCAGCAGGTTGACATACTTTAGGCTTAGTGTATATCCTATTTTAAAAGCTGACTATATGTAACATCTTAATCTACAAAGTAACTAAATCATCTGTCAAATAAATGTAGCGGAGTAAAAATTACAATATTTTCTGAAATGTATAAAGAAATATAAAAATGGAAATAGAAGTAAAGTAGCTAACAGTACATGTGTTTTAGTAGGACCTATACTTGGGTGAATGAAGCTATAGGTCGCCACTGATTACAGCCCTACATAACATCAGACCAATATAGGAGATTAAATAAAACTGGCTATTTTTCCAGAACCTCCTTGTACTATTATTTTACTCTATTCTTATTTTGCTTATTCACAGGTTTATAATGTCACGACACAAACACCTTGTGAGGCTGAATGAAGTTGTGTTATTCGGTAAATACAGCAAAGCCGATTATGGCCCAGGCCCTGAGGCTGAGTAGCAGAGGTGAACTGGCAATTTTATTGGTTACTGGCGTGCAAGGAAGTGTGAAGCAACCAATTGAAAGGCAGAGATTTATAACTGCCTCTAACCATCCGACCTACAGTCCTAGGTCAACACAGTACACTGCATGGTTCTACAGAAGGTAGGCAAATGAAATTTCAGAATGTTTTCCTCTCACAAAACAGCTGTTTGACCGGGCCTGATGGGTTATAAAAATGACAGGAACGCCAGAGGAGTAAAGTAACGAAGTACAAATAGGCTAATTTGTTACTGTAGGCCACTTAGTTCGTTTTTTCCGGATTTGTACTTCTTCTATTTCAAGTTGTTGCAACTTTTACTTTCACTTTGCTAAATGTCTAAGCCAAATAACGTTTTAACAAGATTTTACTCTGACACATTCTGTACCAGACCATTGTTTCTCATAAAAAAAGAAAAGCATGCAGCGCACCTGGGTGGAACAGCATTCAAGATCAAATGTATACTGATAAAGTCCCGGGCGCGACTAAGCTGACACCGGCAAACGCCGGGATCCTTGCGCCGTGAGTCCTGTCACAGACCCCGTTGTGACAGCAACTCCTGCAGAGTTTGACAGTATAAACATCTAAAAACTGAGACGCAAACTTGCTCTGTTTGAGACTCTGAGCTGCACAATAACCGGTCAGGTCATCTGCGCTTCAGAGAGCTGCAGCAGCCACACAGGATTGCGCGTACACATCGCCTGTTACGGTAAAGCGTGTGGGCACCGATAGGGACGTCATGTTGCAATAATGTGCACCACGTAAATTCTCGTATCTATTCTCGAATGGCCACTAAGGTTATTTTAATACGGGAAGATTTCTATATATAAAAATATAATATAGGCTACCTTACTGTCTTTCACTACAGCATTTTTAAGAATCACTTGGCAAGGCAAAACCAATTGCCTATTCAGCTCTATAGATTATCCAGTCTTAAAAATTCCTAAAGTAATCCGATCAAATTGTTTACAGCAATTGTTATCAGCAAACCCCACCATAATCTCGTCTCCAGGTACATCTGTGATGATTTTCAAGTTATTTTACAACAGCAGTATTTACATTCAGAACCAATACACGTGTATTGCACATATAAAACGTTCCATTAAAAATAGAATCAGCAAATCATATAATCTATAATCAGCAAACTTCAGCATATAGGTACTTGTACAACATCTGGTATGATAAATAATTAAATAACAAATAATCCCAGAGGTACCGGGTGACATGTTTGCTTATAACAATTTGATTACATTTTTATATGGGCTTTGTAATATATGTCTGTTGTGCTATGTATGCATAAAGAGTATGCTTCAGTGAAACAACTTGAAAATCACCATAAAGGTCAGTGGACATATTGTACAGTAACTATATGGTGGAGTATGCTAATAACATCTGCTGTAAACAATCTGATTGGATTAGTTTATGGAAATTTGAAAATTGGAATCTAAAGCACTGAATGGACAATTGGTTTTGCTTTGCTATGTGATGTGAAAAAATGCTGTAGTGAAAGGGCAAGAAAGTAATTTTTTATTTTTATTCCCCTTTCAATCACCTTCAGTAGCCATTCCAATAGAGATTTCTGAGTTTACGAGGTGCACCTGAATGCACCATGAAGTCCCAGTTGGCGCCCATGCACTTTACCTCAAAAATCTGTGTATAGGCGCATTCGATTTTGACGTGTAGATAGCGCGACAGTGTGTCTCCGAAGTGCAGATGGGTGACTGCACTGGAATAACGCAGGCTAATACACAGCAGAGTATAGGAAATATCCACTTGTCCTCTTGCCACTCAGTAATCTTGCGATTCACTGTACCGTCCTATGCTGCAGGCCTATTCAAACGTGTATGTGATGTGTGTAGTACTTTTTACTTCTGACACTTAACTACTTTTTAAACCAGTTACTTTTTACTTTTACTTGAGTAGTATTTTGACATTTGTTGCAACTACTAGAATGGAGTGGCTGTTCCAGCGATGCCATAAAGAGGCTGTATTCTACTCTGTCTTTCGGGTGGTGCTGCTCATGACATGCATGGTAAGAGCTACTGTGATTGTTTTTTGGACTTTTGTAATCATTTCTCACGTGAAAACTTTGAGTGAAGTATAAGGTAATCCGTAACAAAAGGGATTTGATGTCGGAATCGCTAAATTGTTATTAATTGCATTTTTTCTAACATATTTGTGGGGGATTAATGCATCTATGTCTGGCTGGGTTGCAGAGAAGTAGGACAGATTATAAATTGGTCACTGCATCCAAGCCAAGGCCCATACTCATTTATCTGTGACAGACAGTGCCAAATAATAAGAGGATAAATACTGAATCCAATCCAATCCAAACATGACAATCCTTTCAGAGGGCGGCAGATAATTAAATTGAGTTATAACTTGGCCTCCCAAATCAAATAATGTGAAACAGCCAAATGTCCAAATAATTTGACAGATACAAACCTCACCCAGGGATGCCACAAACATGCTCTTAAAGTCTGTTAGGTAACTTTTACATCCAACCCCTCCTAGCTCTTGGTCCTGTCCCTGTATTCCGTGTTGTGGTCTGTTGGGGTCCAGCTTCATTCAGCCTTCACAGGGAGCTATGTACCAGGCTACCACTCTGTCCTTCTCATCAACAGTCCCAACGAAAATGCAGCCAGCGACATTGCCAGGTACAGTAAGTCAGGCAAGGTTACATGTTACAGTCTGCGTCACACCACTGTAGTGCTTTAAATTTGTTAAGTGGAATGATTCAGCTTAAATACATCAAAAGAATAGTTCCACATTTTGGGAAATACCTGTATTTGTGAGTTTCCCCCAAAATGTGAAGATCGACAGGTTACTACTCTCGCATACAGCTAATATAGAGCTAGAGTTGGCAACGAGATAGCTTAGCTTAGCACAAAGAATAGAAACAAGGGGAAACAGCTAATCTGGCTAAAAGGTTTTAACAATTCTGTTTTTATAATGATTAAACAAAAAAATATATACAACATGTTAATTACAAAACTGTGAATGGTTGGCAGATTTTTTTAAAAACTTTGTGGTGGGCCAAGTAAGCAGTTTCCTCCTGCCTCCAGTGTTTCTGCTAAGCAAGGCTAAGCGGTTGCTGACTCTAGCCACCATTCAGATGGCATCAATCTTCTCATCTAACTCTTGGCAAGAGAGTGAATAAGTGTATTTCCTATAGTATTACTTTAATCTGGGTGCTAATTAAATTACTTTCCTTTGGTATGGATTTGTTAATGTGATTTAAGCCACTGAAAGTCAGTCAGCCAGGCTTAAATTTTACTTTTCTGTCTTGAGAAAAAATACAATCTTGTCAAACCCACAACTGGTAGAGAGCTGTGTTTGCACTCTCATCTTCTTTGTTGGCATTTTAGCTGCATGTAAATGAGCTCCATTTACCACATGTTAAGACAGAAACAAGTGCAGGGGCCAGATATGTAAATCACCTCCTTCAGAGACACTGGTTAGAGGAGGGGGGCACGCACAGGTGAACTGGTAATAAACTATAATATCAGCCGAGCAGCAGCAGAAAGCAAAGTTTACCATCATTTCTGAATGTAGTGCATGTAAGTCCATCCTTGCGGCCTGCTTGAAGAGCACCATAATGAACCACTCAGTTTCCTGCTGTGTTTGTGTGTTTAATTTTTCTTTCCTCTCTTTCCATGACTGCCCACGCCGTTTCGATCCACACTCCCTACCCTTCTGTCTTTTTTTCCAGGGCAATCATGGATAGACGGCTGGCAGCCAGTATTAACATTCTCACCAGGACCTCTGCAATGTAAATCATATTTACCCCCTCCTTTGACACAATTTTGTACCAAGCTGATGCACAAGCAAAAAAAAAGCTCTGTCATAATGTCCGTCACATGTGCAGATACATAAACAAATATGTTCATTTTTTTTGTCTCTCTCTATTACATAGCTGGTTGATAAGAAATCACATGTTGAATGGGTTGCATCTGAATGCTTTATCAGTTTTCTCATCCCTAGAAAATGAGTGCAGTTAGCCTTCTAAGTGGTCATGCAGTTGATTTAGCTTTCCTGTTAATGCATAACCACAAAAGGAACTAGGAAGGAGTAGAGCACAGAGCGTAGCTCAATAGAAAAGGCAGCGTCAAACCTGTTATCCAAACAGAGGTTTAGCCTAAAAATAGAGAATGAGGTTGGATTAGTTTTGGGGTGATGGAGGTGGTAGGGGTTTTATATGTGCGAGTACAGGTGTGTAATGAATAAGTTTCACTTATATCGAGGCTTATTTTGTCTTTAAAATTTATTTTGACATTTTACATGGGACACGTTTAAGTATGGGTTCTTGTTTTGCTGCCTTTCACAAGCCATGAAAAAAAGCACCATGTTTAAAGTGCAGAGGCAGTTTTGACACCATAAAAGCCTGTCGAGGACACTTTGACAGTATCTGTGAATCACTGTGGCCGTAATAAATGGTGGGCATGGTTGGTTTGTTTGCTGTGTTCTTTCAGAAAATATAGTTTTTCATGGAAGCTTTACTTTTTTTAACCGAATTTAAAGGCTCTGCTCCCTTTACTGGTACTTTTCAGCCCCCTCTAATTTGCAGTCCCCTCATGTACGTATAGTAAATGGTACTGTACTAATGTCTTGTTTTCTGGTTCTTTAGGTACTATTGGAAAGGCGAAATCCAGGAGGCAAGTGAAATTCTAATGGTAAGCTTACTGAGAAAGTCCTGTTGTGATTAATGCGTACTCAAGAGGCAAAGCCAAGCTGTAAGATGAGATGTCACTGTTGTTGCAGCTGGTGAAAACAAAGACCTCCAGGATCAAGCAAGTCATAGAATATGTGAGGTGAGATTTTGCTTTATGTAATGGGTTTTATTTCAGATAATAGAAACTGCTTTAATGTTCATTAAATTACTGTTTAGGTTTCAAACTAACTTAATGCTTAAACTGGATTTAGTTGCTCCAGCTTGAAAATAATACATTTAGATGTTTGACTCAATAAAACAGCCACATTCAAAAGCAGTTTCAGAAGCACAATGTGGTTTATTGAGACTCGGCCGAGGAGATACAATGCTAGCGATGTGTAAACACATGCAATACCAACACCAAATCTAAAGGACACTTCCTGTCTGGGGATATTTATCCTTCCTAGACCGGTGTCCAAATAAGGTTGTTGTGCACCCATCTATACATGTGTGAAGACTCTTGGATATTGGTTCAAATCAAGACACTATGCTTATCTAAGTTAACCTAAAGTCACGTTGTGAGTCTTTCAAGCCACATGCAAGACTTTCTCTATCAAGACAGCTGCATCTGTCTGTCCACCAAGCAGGCATAGAGGAGAGTCTGACCTACTGTGTGGGAGAGTCGCTGGGTGTCACCTTTGACTTGGTGGTGGGTGAGAGTAGGTTATCACCCTTTACTCTGAAGCGCTTTGAGTGTCTAAGATTAAGCTCCGCATCTAATCCATTATTATTATTATTGACACTTATGTACAGTGAATATGAGAAATGTGAAGTCTTTGGCTAGAGATCAAGGTAAAATCTGATTGGTGAACTAAAGAGTCAGCTGATTAGAGTGGCAGTAAGAGCAAGAGAGTGAATGAGAGAGTGTGTGAAGCATGAAGAGAGTCTTCCGAGTTGGATTTGAACTGTGTTTGTGAGTTTGATAATGAATGTAACTGATTCATCTGCAACACCATAAAGTAACCACTGAGTGTTAATCATCTACTTTTCTTCTCATTGTGCCATTAGTGATTTCCACAATCAGGCTATTAGACTTGTTCCAGTGCCTTGTACCTAAGTTCTGCATATACATTATGCAGACCTTAGGTAATGGATTCCAAGAAGAACATTGAATGAAGTTATGGCTCCTTGCAATTTGGCCATTATTATGTTGTAGAGACACTTTCTTTTTATCCTTAAAGTGTACTGGGAAGCCTCAGTCCAAACAAACTAGTGCATAGAGTCAAAAAGTAGGAAAGTAAAGTAGCAACTCCTATTGGTTGTTGCTTCCTGCTTTGCAGTAGTGCAGACGCGCCTCTCCCTTGTTCTCTCCTTAGCTGTTATTTTTGCTACTTTTTCCAACTTGCTCAAACTACAAAAGGAGATTTCCTATAACAACTAAATCTTTGACAGGACAATTTATGACAACTCTGATTTGCGATAATCTACTTTGATCTGCCTTCAGCTACCCACAACATTAATACATTATACCTCTCTGCTCATCAGAATCAATGGAGTGCAGTCATGAATTATTGCAGATGATTTACTTGAGACGAGGATATTCGCACTGGAGTAGTCTTCTACTCTGGTCATGTCTTCTGTCAGCTCATCACTACTCAACTTGAAAAGATTTTAATGGACAGCTCAGCTGTCTCTAAATGACACCACAACTTGCCCAAGACTTACTGAAACAAAACCAATAAATCCATGGGCTATGAATGGGATTTCTATCGTACCTGCTGGGATAATCTGGGTGCAAAACCTGAAGATAAGAACAAAACTGTACCCCCTTAGAGAGCAAAATTTATGGATTCATCCTCAGCCAACTTTGATCCTGGGCATTGGCGGACAGCCAAAAGTGGGCAGACCACAGTCACCCCTGATTTTACAACCGGAAAACAGGTTCAAACCATTAAGAAATCTCCACGACACAGAAGTCGAGATGAACAAGTCTCAAGAAATAGGACAAAACTCATCCAAAGAGAAAGATCAACTTGTAACTGTAGCTGTGGGAGATGCCGCTATTAGTAACATAAGCAATTAAAAAAATATTGCATTCCAGGTTCCATGGTCTGTAACAACAGAAATCCATCAACTCAAATTAAACAACCCAAAATTAATTATATTATTCAAAATGTAGGGGCACTGATGTTTGCAGAGATAAGTCAGAGATGCTAAAGCAGGATATATATTGAACTGTTTAACTGTCTGGACAAAGTGGAAGCCCGGTTTTTAATTAGTTGAGCACTGCCAATGCTCAACAGAAGGATCAGGATCAGACAAGGTCACTACCCTGCTTCTACTATCAAATACAATCCTGATTTTAAGTTTTTAACTGAAACTTAGACAAAGACTGTTGTGAGTCAGCCCCTTCCATCTTCAGTTTTATGAACAATGCCAGAGTGCATAAGTAAGGAGATGGAGTTGCATTTTGTTTGATTATTCTTTTTATGTATTTATGGAGAAATTTTCAAGCTGTATTCCCTAATGTGTTTTTTTTAGATGACTTGGATGAACTGCTGTCTATCATCTGTATTGACTATACTGTTGGTGATTATAACAGGTTGTCAACATGAATTGCCTTGGTGTTTAAATGTGCTATATAAATACATTTGTCTTTGCCTTGCTTGTACAGATATTAGTTTCTCCTGTATTGGTCAACTATATGAAGAAATCTTACCTGACGTGTGTGTCTTTAAGGTCTGTCCACCCCTATGCAAACCCAGAAGTCCTCAGCTTCCGTGTGGAGGACGGCAGCCTGGCTTACATGAAGTGGATGGATGAAGCCATTCCAGATGACTGAAGTCATTCAAATCAAAGCCAATGTCTGCATGGACTGCTGCCGAACATGGAAACTGAGCCATGTGTACAGGCTGTTGTTTGAAGGCTTTGGATCAAAGACTTTAGAGAGTCCTCTATTGAACAAAAGTTCAGTACCTGACATTTATACTATTTTGTTGGATTTGACTTCAGCCCATAAAGAGCTGTAGAATCCATAGAAAATACTTGCTTCTGACTGGCTGTTAACGTTGCACAAAATATTAAGTGGTAGGTAACCATAATAGCACTATAAATTAATCTGCTTAATGCTATGATGTTCTCTGTTAACTCTTGCTGGTGAAACTGACCTACCATGGCTTAAACTGATTTCAGCTTAAACTGAATTTGAACAGCCTGTTGAGTGAATAACTATGGTACAAGTGAGATAATACAGTCCAAGGTGTCTAGATTTAGAAAATAATGGACTCAGTAGAGGAATCACCACTCTGTATCATGCATTCTTTGAATACACCTCATTATGCATTATCGCTTATACATTGTTACAGATACCACTATCCTCTAACAGCAGTAATGTTTGAAAATTTGCACATGACGAAAAATGTCTTCTACTTCTGCTTTTTATTTATACATTAATTTAATTTAATTTTGAATGATATCATTCCAGCAGGCAGGCTTTAAGGTTTGCCTTTAAGCCAGGTTTATAGTTTGTACTGGAACATATTGATGGCATGACCATGTATTGCCTGTTATTGAACACAACATTGCCTATACTATAATATTATATATTGCATTTGTTGATATGAATCGGAACATCAAAAGATTTTCTAAAAAGAGAAACCTGATCAGCAACACAGGAAGGACAGGATGTCAAAGCAACCTACATATTCCTACAGTTGCAGTAAGTAATCTTGTTTACTCTGTGTACAGGGAAATATTGCTGTACTGTGATCTAGGTTAGCTTAGCTTATAGTAATAAAACATTTTCCACATTGCATAACCTCAAATGAAGTAACAGAACCACTGAGGATACATTAACACTCAGATATGAATGACATCACTTGGCATTATTGTACATCTTGACCCTGTCTCTCACTTGTATTTCTAATGACTAATTATATATAATTATTATTTCATTGTCTTCTTTGTATCTTGAAGATGAACTGCTGCTGATCTAAGCAAGACTCCCTTGTGATCTCCACAGAGTAGTCTTGGCAAATGAACTTTTAATTGAGCAACAAAAACAAACTAATTTGTTAATCAGCTCCCAACTATATTTGGATATCTTGAGAACATCACAGGTCAGAGTCTTGTAATTTGGATTCTTGCTTTTATAGATATACATTGGAGATACGGTACATGACCACAGAGGTGGCACATAAGCTTTGTTGAATGTAATTGTGTCCCAGTAAATGTTCTGTTGATTAAATTTCAAAAAGAGAGTCAATATTCTAAAATACAACAAATCTGCCAGTTATACCATGCCATATGTGCAGTTTTAAAGGTCAGGCATGCACGCTTACCTCATTAAACAAAAGCACTCACTAAGCCTCAGTCTGTAGACAGCGTTTCTGACATGAGGTCCCAACAAAGGAACTGCAGACGAGGTTTAGTTGAGTGTTTGTGCCAGTGGAGCCAAAATAATCCCTCCCATCGGGTCAAGAGATCAAGCCATTCATTGGCAGTGTGTGTGTTTGCATTTCTGTATGTGTGGGCTTCAGTTACCTCACTACATATGTGTCCATTCACATCAATGTGTATGTACAGTAGGTGTGTTCTCATGTTTGAATATGCTATGCATACCTACAGGTACTTCCTGTAAGTTCTGCAATTTCATTAAATGATCACTAGATGGTGGTGTTTCAATACACATAAAAACACTTTACCAGATATTCACATGTGAGTCATACTGAATTACAGTAATGCAGATTACCTGTTTTTTTGCACTTGTTTTATATTTTATATATCAAAACACAATCCATTAATTTCCCATCTAAATATAATTCTTGTATGGTACCACTACTACTTACTACCACTCCTCTCCTG
The DNA here is from genome assembly GCA_024633595.2 of Lepomis macrochirus. Taxonomy (NCBI): domain Eukaryota; kingdom Metazoa; phylum Chordata; class Actinopteri; order Centrarchiformes; family Centrarchidae; genus Lepomis; species Lepomis macrochirus. The sequence continues at coordinate 21,567,919 of JALXJV020000019.1, forward strand.
AGGTTTTGGAGCAGACTTTCTCCTCTCCTTAATATGAAATCAGGTTCAGCTGTATGCAAGGAGCTGAAAAAGAAAATTCTAATATAAGAAAGTGTATAATATATATTTCTAATATTTTGGAATCCTTATTATAGCCAACTACTGTCAACTTCAATAAGCACTGGTTGCTGTGCTTCAGATACATAACTCTTTTTCACTTCTCTAAATAATCTGACACTAAGCAAATCTCTTGTTCACAATTAATTATTTCCCACTGTATCTCTTTGTACTTATGTAAAGACCTTCTCTACAGTACATTCAGTCAAAACCTAATTGGTTGAGGCAACTAAAGAACTACCATATATCTCAACATGAATATTATAGTTGTATAAACACAGAGACTATGGCTGGCTCTTTTCCTTCCTGTGTGTTATTAAATTCTCCATGGGATTCGGACTTAGGAGGAGGATAATTAAGAATAAGCTGTAAGAAACAGACCCTGATAACATGCTCCCACTGAGCAATTCAATAAACTGAGGATAATAACACAGATATCTGATCCAGCAAGGCAAAGATGGTGAGCTATCACAGAATTCTTTAATAACTTATGTGTATATACTGGCTACAGAATCTTGTCACTGCAGTTTGAAAATAAGACTATCAAGACAACTAGTCTATAGCTTACTGGATGTATAGGAACGTCTAGATGGTGACAGCAGGAGGGAGGTCAATTTCAACCATTGCTCTATTGTATTGTACATTTACTGTATAACTCCAAACTGCTAGATGTCCAACTACTGTTTGTATTTTAATTTTGATTTACAATTAACACAATGTTCCAGCTTCACCAACACAGGAGTTTTTTTCATATATACAAATGCCATGTCCCACTATTGTTAACAGTGCAGTCTTTTGACATTAGTACATTCACTCACCACACCTGGCTTATATAACTTTACATTGTGTCGCTTTTACCAACATTGTCTTGTAGTGTTGTCCAACAGTGCTCCAACTCAGGTTTGGGTCATAGGCAATACAAGTTAGGAACTCCAGAAACACCATACAGGTACACACACACACACACACACACACATCTAATGAGCAGATCTCTCAGTACAGTGGCATATCATTCTCATGAATGGATAAAAACAGGCTTCTGGTAAGGTACTAAAATAGGTGAACAACAACTGTGACAACTCAGATAAGTCGACATGGCAGAGGAAGAGAAGCAGGCCATAAGCTTTGTTAAGATGATTTCCCTCTTTAAACAGTACATTCTCCAAGTACCTCACTTGTGTTTAGTACAGATGCCTGGATCCAGCAAAGGGCTTGTCACTAAAGAGTCTTCTTAAAACAAAGATTTGAAAATGAATGGCATGAGAGGGTTTTATTCCTCTGAAAATAAATGTGAACACACACAAGTGTTGCACAGCTGCAACAGTTACATCATCCATCTTATCTTCATTTTAGAGTTCTTGGGTGGCAATGTAAAGCAGATTACAGACACCTGATCTGGGTAATGATCAGGGGTGTCACTATGTGTTGAAAAGTGATGGGAACATAAAGGCTGAGATTACAGGTGTGAGAGTGTACAATATTGAGGTCACAAGAACAAAAAGAGAAGATATTTTTAATACTATTTAATTTAAAACTATTTTAAATCCTGCATTCAGGAGACATTTCCTGTTCCAATTTATGGCGGAATTGTCTTTATTTATATGTAAAGGGAAATACAAAATCCAGGTGGCATGTGACAATATGAAATATAATGGAATATAATTTTTTTGATCAATGCACATTTGTTTCTTCTATATTTAAATTGCATTGTGTGTTTTCTTATTTTGTAAACCATTCTCAAAGCATTTTAATTTTTTATTTAATATTTCTTGTAGCAAGCTCAGACCATTTTAACAAATGCTTTTAAAAAGTGATATGGACAAAATCAGCATTTCAAGAGGTGATGTCCCCAGCATACCCAGTGAAAGTGACACCTATGGTAATAATTGTGTGTTATTGAAAATGTGCTAAATGGTGAGTTAAAAAATACATTATCACTTTTAGGACTGTTATTGTTACTACTGGGTATTTGCGCACACACAAGCACACAGGGTGCAAGCACAAATGATTGAGGTGCAGATTGGGCGACCAGAGGTAATACTACCATCTAGATGCAGAAAACCACCATCTGGAAAAGGGGCTGGAGCACGGTGAATGCATTGTAAGTAGGAGGAATATTTTAGCAGCAGACAGTTAACTAATGTACTGGAGAAACCTGACCACCTACTCTAGCTAAAAAACTGCTCTTTCCTGGGGAGATGCCACGAGATTATACAGCATACCAGATCTGCTTCCAAGGGCGGATGATCTACTTGTTTAATCTGAGTGCATATTTTAGAATAAAAGTATAGCTTTTCTGCTCTCTTAAAAGTTTTTTTCTTTAAATAAAGTTCAATTATATGCTTTCACAGTAGACCATGAGAATGACTCAACTTTAGGCCGCTGACTGACCAAATGAATCACCACATGCCAAAGAAGTTTCACATTGGTTAGTTTTGAGGGCAAGTAAGGACCTCCTGCGAAATGCATGGAAAAAAGTGGTACCTTTAAAAAGGTTCCCAGGCATGCATAATGGCATCTGTGTTAGCAGGCACATATAATTACACTGTTTTGGAAACAGTACATTCCTTAAATTATAAACTGCAGATTGAATTCACATACCATACCCGGCATCATCTAATGCCTACAGAGTTTTAATTAGGTGAAAAAGAAGAATCCCATTCATCTGACAAGCAAGGACAACATTGTTTAGTATCTCTGACTAACCTAACCCAGTATAGACTCTGCTCCATTTTCACTGAAAACCAAATGGTTCTACAGACAAGGAGAATGTACTGGTTGCACATTTTTATGTTGTAATTAAATTGTTTTATTTTCTGTTGTATTTGTTTAGTTATTGTATGCTTTATGTAAAGCACTTTTGAAATGCCTTTGTGTATTAAATGTGCTACATAAATAAACTTGCCTTTTACACATTGTCATGAGCCTTGCCATTTTTAATAGAGCAGAGTGTGTGGATGTTTGTGTCTGTTCTTACTCAGACATGGAGGCATTTATCCATTTACAACCTCCACTGGCCACTAAATTCACTAAAGCTAAGATCTCTGACACACAGACCAAACAGATGTTTTGGTACATGTAAGCTGTGAATTGGCTTAGTGTTCAGCGTTGCAAGGTTACATGGAGGGAAGGGAAGAGTAATGGCTCAGTGCCTGGGTGAGTAAGCCTACACTAAAGGTGATTGCTTTCTTCCTCTCTTCAACACCTCCTCTTCTTCAACCTCTACAGATCCCTCCCTCCCCATGCTCCTCCCATATCCCCTGCTATGTGCACCTCATATATCTCCATCTGCACTACATGTGTTGTGTGTAAGACATACACGTCTCACACTCACAGAAAATGAGGAAGAGAATGAAAGAAATTGAGAATGACATTAGAGACACTTGGTAATAAAGAAGCTCATTTCTTCTCTTATGCCTTCCTCCTGGCTCTGTTGCTTGCTCACTCCCTTAGCTGCTACGCGGACTCCGTCATCAAAACACACAGTGAGGCGTGCTGGCTTGCTCACTCTCTGTAGCTTGTGGACGCACACAAACACACTGTCTCACACTGGAGCCCAGCATTCAAGATGCAGCAGCAAGAGAGCATGTCTTCAGATTCCCTGTCAGGTAAATGCAAAAATTAGATGTGCATCTCTGTCATCACACCCCTTTCATGCATCATTATTCATCTTGTTTCCCTCCTTTCACTGTTAAATGACACATTATTTGCTCTCTCTCTTGTTTCCCTTGCTTCACTCTCCCTCTCTCTATCCATCTGTCTATTCCATGTGTTTCTTTTCCTCTTATGAGTGCCCATGAGTACATGTGTTTTCCTATAAGAGAAGAAAACCGTGATGATTGTTATTGTAGAAAAACAGGAGGTGTACCTTTTTTTCCATATGGCAGTGCTGGAAGGAGTGCATTAAGGTGGAGTAGCTCCTGCTACTACAACTGCCTCACATCCATATGCACAGCTGTGGAAGTACATACAATATGGACTAGAGAATCTTGCATTCTTCTGACCTAGATACAATGACAACAGCTTGTGCTGCTTTAGCTGGGATCTCCTTGTTTTCCTTTAACTTATGCCAAGTGTAGTATGCTGTAGTTGATTATTATAACATAACGTGGTTTTGAGTGTGCTCTCGCTTTGGAAATTCAGTTTTATACGAAATTTAAATAGTGAGCGATGGCACAGGCAAGGCAAAGCGTCTGTTTAAATGAGCTGTGCTTGGCCTGTGGAGGTTGGTACAGTAGTTGTCCTTGCTGATGAGGACAATCCTGCTGGGTATTATGCTGGGAACTAGACTGTGCGCACATCTTTCATTAGTTATGTAATTCATTTGATTGGAGTCAGTAAAAAGTTAACCTGGAGGTAAAAGATAAATGTATTTGACTTGTCAGGTTTACTTTGATTTACATTACCCGAATGCTAAGTTATATCATACTCATGGTAATCATGGCATTCAAAATCAGGAGAAGAACTTGTTTTTTTCCATCACTGCACAGCATCAAGCTCATTAAGGCTACTCAATATGAACCTGAGAACTACAAAAACCTGACTGCAGCAAATATTTAAACTTTGTATGGTGAAGGGAAAAATATCATGTGAATGACTCAAGAGCTCAATTGATCTGTTTTTGTGCTTTTCATTCACAGCTTCTTTCTACAGTCACATTACTTAACAAGTAAACAATAACCTGATTTGCTGCAGATGTGACCATGCATTTATGCATCTATTTATGGTGCTTTTCTGGGAGGGTTAAGGGGATCACATCCCAGCACGCTTTGGACAGAAGGCAGGGAAATCAGTCCATTACAACATGAATAGATGGAATCTTGCATGGCTTTGAGTTGTGAGAGGGAAAAACCCCACGAACAACCAATTTGCACATGCCACAGATATACTAATAAAAGGAAGAATTTTTGCAAATTTAATTTAATTTGACTTTTTTGAAAACTTTAAGAGCATTTACTCATTTATTTTGGTTGATTTGGGCACAGTCTCCTCCAAGTTGACTACAGTGCAAATTATTTGTTGTGAGGCCATTTTATTGTGATCTTTTTGCTGGTCAGACCACAAATAACAATATAAAGCCTGGTAAGTGCAAGACAAGTGACCTAAATAAATGAGATCTTCACTTTTGTGTTGAACCCCCCTGACACCCTCACACCTCCACACACCCCCACCCCTCCGCCCATGCCAAAAAATGTACTTTTTCATAATGACAGATGACCCAAAACTGAGATCCAAGGTGCCTCACAATGCATTTTTTTTCTGTCTTGAATTAAATACTACGTACTGATGGAAACAAACAACCAACCATAACTATTTCTTAGCATGTCACGTGTTCTCTTCATGGCAGTCAGTGATTATCTAGTGCTCTAAAAACAGAAATCTTGTGCCTGAGTTCCACAGTTGAAGTTTGTTTAAATGAGAAAACAAAAATTCAGTTGTTGCAAAGTTGCACAGTGGTGTTTGGAGGAATTTAAAACCTAATGTTGTTGTGGCTGCCACAGCATTGTTCATGATTTACTGACATCACTCCTGTTCTGACACCTCACTTGTCACCCATCACCGAGCTCCCAGGTGAAATCCTTATCAGTGTATTCTCCAGTTGATTCTCGTCACCTCTGCTGCACTTAATCTGTGAACAAACCAAAAACAGATACACGGCAGCACAGCTCAATTGTGATACAGATGCGTTGTTTGTTTCATGGGCTTCTTAGACAGATGGGCGTTATTAGTAATGCAATCTCAGCATGAACAAGAAAGGCATAATTTCCCTTTAAGTGTGTTGTATTGGCCTACAGCAGTGATGATAGCAGGTGGCAAGCAGGATTACATAATGTGTGTGAGCGTGAGAGAGAAATGTGAAGGTTCACATGGAGTTAGAGCGAGGAAAAGTGTAAACCACCAAGAATTTGATGTTAAAACATAAACAGAGAGGTAAATAACATGCACTTTTTAGTGCATGCACCTTTTTTAGTTATGCATTTCTGCTGCATCATACTCTGGTTTGCTTTCTGATGACAAGACATTTTTTCTGATTGCCTTGGCACAGTAACAACAGTTTGAATGTGCAAAACTGTTAATCAAAGACCCAAAAGCCACTCAAAAACAACTGGCAAATACTTCCTGATATATGCTGCATTTTCCTTTAAGTATGAACAGCAACCAAAGGACACAGACACACACAGCCCTGACAAACACTTGTACACATGACAAAATCAAACATCCCTACTAACCCTACTCAAAAAGAGGAGCAGGTCTAATAAAGCACATGTTACAAACATGCAAACATGTTACAGTTGAACTTTTGTATCTGATAGACCATTTTGTCATTACTGATTCTCACACATCATGCCTCTCAAAGTTACACATGACATTTTCCAGCCACCAATGCAACCATCAAAATAAAATATGTAAAAACATACTATGTGATTCTTAATCAGAATTGGGTTTTGGTTCAAATTGAAGCAGCTCAAGTGTAACTGCAACTTGTGCTGAGCTTACTGATTTATTTAAAAATCTGTACAGCTATGAACTCAGTGTGTTCTAGATTTTAGAAAGAACTCGTTTGCACAAAAACTTTGCAAAAAGACTAACTCATCTAATCCTTTTCAATGCTTTGTATTAGAGTATCATTTACAAAAGCTTTTGCATCCCATTTTCTCTTGTTTTCATGGGGGCCATCATCATCCAAAGACGAGATGTTACAGTTTAATCGAATAAAATATGAATTCTTCCTGCCAAGAATCAATTCAGCCTAAACTCTTTACAGACAACACTTCCCAGTAAACAGCACACACGTAACCACACTCTACAAACTAATTTAAAAAGTGAATTTCAAAGGAAACCTTTTTTTTTTAATTTTTAGCAATTGAAAGTTTGGACAGTTGATGCATTGACACCCCAAGTTCAAATGCTGTAGTTTCGTCTCTCTGCTGGTTGAATGAAAGAATCATTTCAATGAAAACACAGCTCATTTGGTTTTACATACATTCATCTTTCTAACTTTTAATGTTGAATTTTAAACTTTTTGGATGTAAAACATTAAGGATATATGTCTGGAACAGCAGAGAAAAAGAAAACTTGACAGTGTCTATTTAGATACTTTTTACCCATTTCTCTTAGGTTGCTAGCACCCTCATTGGCAAACATTATAAAACCACAAAACAATATAGTTTAATGTTTGTTAGTTCAAAAATTGAAATGGGGTCTGCGCAGTGACAGAAAAGTAAGTTCTGACTTCATCACAGCATTTAATCCAGTGAGAATGAAGGCATTGGGTGCATTGTGCACATTTTCACATATCACAAAGAAAAATGATATTGCTCAAGGCACTAACAGACAAAGGGAAAGTTGACAATCTGGTTTGCCTTAAAGGGTGCAACACGTCCTTTAAAATAACTGAAACAACCAAAGAGAAGCCATAAAGGATGTAGGTGAATCACAATGGGCTAAATAAAACAAAAAGATCTAGGAGGGAAAACTGCAGCAGGTATCCTGAGACTACAGAATAGAAATAAATCCTCAGCGAACCACAGGACCCTTGAACATTTCTGTTTCTTTCCACAAAAATGTGTAGCTCATCCTCCTCTTTAAATTTCTATAGCCCACGAAATGCCTGCAAAGGAAGATATTACAATTATAAATACAATGGAGCAGCTTAAAACTCCATACCTTTAGTTCCAACAGTTTTTCCCCTAATCAGAAAGTCAACTTCTGCACTTTTTGTTTATAACATGTGAAATAGATTCTTCAACAGCCAAAATAGGTGTAAACATCTTTCACAGGATTATCTTATATCATATACATTTAATTTCTATTCAAATGATTGCTTGGCAATTACATTTCAGGACTATATGTAAGAAATATTACTGTTACAACTCAAGGAAGTGAAGAAATCAATGTGGAATCTTTATTTAAGCAGAGTTACTTGTTTCTTTATTTTGTAAACCTCCTTTAGATGAATCATGTATAACTGAAATTTCTGCTTTAGTACAGTCTGAAAATGGATATCTCAGTTACTTATCTGATGCTACTGAAACTGACTGATGACTGAAGACAATTCAGTTTATAAAAAAGATACCAAAATCATTTGTTTTGTGAGTGCTAACATTCTTTCTCAACATCGGTATATGTGAGTCATCACCTGCTCGCACCTGATTTATTGTTCCAAACCAGCAGATAACCAGCACCCAAAGTTTGCATACATCTGTAGTTAATGTTAGTTTTAGTTTCTCTATTAATAGTAATTTTTATAGATTTTATGTTCTAACTGAATTGTAAATTATCTTAGGTAATAAATGGCATTAGTTTAGTGAATATCTGTATTTTAAAGAGTGTTAAAAAATAAACTACACATTTTTCATTTTCCAATGTGTCATTTCATGTTCTATAGTTTATGTTTTGCAGTGGCTTTAGGGTATTGGCTTCTGAAATACTTGCAGTTACTAATGCACACAGTTCTCATTCTTTATATGTATGGCTGTCTTCATTAAGACATTGTTAAGTAATGTTGCTGCCTTGTTTCCCTGCTCTGGACTCAGTTAAAGGTTTCCCTTAGTCTTAAACTCAAAATGTATCCATCTGTGTCCTACCTCTTCTAAGAATGTGTTTTTCACAGATACAGTATAAGAGCACTTTCAGTATATTTGGGAACAAAATCAAAAGAAACATCTTACAGCTTGATAAACAGTATTTTCTGCTCTTTTAGACAACACTAACATAATAGCACCATCACCAACATTACTCAGCTTACTCTCAAAGCTGCTGAATGAAGACTGGCTTTCAACTAAACCTTGTTCATTTATTCCTTGAGTGTAGCAGCCAGGTCATAAATCTAAGTCTAAGTCTTGTGATGTGGAACCCTAGCATCTCCTTGCTGACTGGCTGAGAGCAAGACGAGGGATGTTCAACCAGCAGCTAGAGTTCAAAGTCTAGGTCAGTTTGTGTGCAACAAAAACATCCTCCGTTGCAGTCAAGCGTAGCACTGCCTCCGCAACTCCCACTCACCCGCTAAGAGATGTGACTCAAAATCTACTATTTAGTCTTTGAAAGTAATAGTTATTGGAGTTCAAAACCACAAGGCTACAAAATGGAAATGAAAACTTTCTCCTATTGACCTGCTTGAAAACTGCATTTTTTTGTGTTAGTACAATCCTTTAATTTCACTCTCAGCTCATAGTTTGTTTTGTTGTTGTTTGCCGTTCAATCCGAAATGCAGTGACACAATGTTACTTGCAGTCAGTATTTCTTCACACTTAGTTTTAAGAGTTCAGCTCATATTCATATAATTTACAGCCAGATAACTTAAAGTATTGGTTAACTTGGGTGGTGGAAATGGAGCAGTGGGTGAGACACATGCCTTTGTGTGAGGGACCAGGGTTCAGTTCCCACTGTGACAAATCCACTAATGTGTTGTGTCACTGAGCAAGACACTTAACCCCTAGATGACATATCTAGCAATTGTAAGTCACTTTGGATAAAAGCATCAGCTAAATAAATGTAAGTGATGTGTTGGCCCACATCGTTGTTTAAAACTCTGTCTAAATGACAGCCAATGGACTAAAAGTCATTTGTAGGGAGAAAAGAGCAGCTGGTTTATCCCAAGACGCAGCCTGCTGTGTCTCTATGTACATGACTTTGTTTGAAATCACAAGCTAACGTACAATTTATATTAAGTATGATGTCAAATAGTAGGTGTCACATTTGTATAGTGGATTTTGTGCATGAGAGAAATCATTAGATGTACACTAGATTTGCAAGATTTTCTGAGTATGTGCTGGTAAGTCATTTCTCATCAAGCGTTTCAGTTTTTTTACACTCTCCAATTACATGGCCAAGCACAATTTCACAAATTGGTCTTTATTTCATGCATGACATTTTATGGCATTTTAAATGTGTTTATAATTTTTATAACCTTTTAATTCTGCAATTTCTGGCTAAAATCTAACCTCTAAAATGTGATTTAATGGTCTTATCAAGACAGAAGTGACAATTACCTGAAATAGATGGCAGTGGAATTCATTTCTGACAACGCCACAAATCCAGAGTTACACCAGTAACACATGCTTTGCTAGACACCAATGGTGAGGAAATTCAAATATAAATGAGTTTTTGTTTTTAGTGGTAGAATTACCACCTTGCTATATTTATTATTACCTAAGTGGTGTTTTGCAGTCTTGGTGTGTGTGTGTGTGTACGAGACCTTTTATTTACTCTTGTCAGGAAGGCTTATCCGCACTGCATTTCCCCCAACAAGATTTTATGCCATGCCTTTTAAATGTAAATAAATATTGTAGGGAAGGAATGAAGGTAGGTACATGTCATTTTGTTGTCAGTGTATCATGTTTACCGGTACCTCTCGTAGCTGTCAGTTGCTTGAGTTGCATCTGCACCTGTGTCACCAAGACGACTTTCTGTGTGCTTAGCAAGTATAGTGACAGTGATTCATAAGAGCTTGAACACATTTATATGTAGAACACTGATCTTTTGATCATTTCTTCACCTGACTGAGGGCTGCAACGGTAGATTAAATTTTAATTGATACCCAGAAGCTAGAAAACTGCTCATATTAATGTTGTGGCTGTCAAAAGCAGCAGCAACTACAGAGACTTTCTTCTTCTCTTTTCAACTAGTTTTATTGTGCCATTGACTGGTTGACACCATATTTCTGGCCTCACGCCAGTTCCATCTTCACGCTCCAACCCTAAAGTCCATTTAATACTGCCATCTTTTTGAGTCTATTACTTGACAGCTATGGTTCAGTGAGATCCTTGAGTCTAAATGAGTGTGAGTGAGTGGTTGTCCGTGGAAGTGTGACATCCTCCATAGCTATAAAGGCTGCTTTTAGAATCTCATCTCAACCAATGTTAAGATAAGATTACCAAACACTTTTTTATTTGTGAATTTGCGTCCTGCCTGTCTCTGTGTTACCTGCAGACCCAGGTTGTCATTGGTGGCAGCGGAAAACTAAAAAGGTGCCAGGCAAGCTTATGGCATTTATTTGCTTGCATGGCATTTCCGGAAAGCTCTGAGAGGAAGTTCAATCATGGGCTCTGCATGTGGGCTTACCTTGTGGCCTTTGCAGCATTGCTTTGTATGAGCAGAAAACAAGATGAAGCTTCCTATCAGCAGCGCAGCGAACACAAGGGCTCTAAATCTCTCAGCTGCATCAGAGCATGCTGGTGTAGCCAGCGGCATGTAGACAGGCAGGATTTATTACTTACTGTTTAAATGGATGCACCTCATCCTAAGTGCTTCTTCAGAGGGTTATGATAAGTGCGTACCAGCTTGCTCTGTTGATATTCCCAGTTCAATTTGGAAATATTTTCTGCAATATCGCTTGTATTACATGAAGCAGAAGCAAGCGGCTGTGATTTCTTGTGGATATTAAGCCAAAATGACATTTGTACACTGCATACAAAGTCATTTGTCTTATCAATTGTGAGAATGATGCTTTTGATTTATATTTCAAGAAAACAGTGTGAATACAATAACAAGTAATACGGTACTTAAAAGATCCAAACAGGCTATGGACAATAACCATTAACCATTTTATCCTGAGGCTTCAAGACAGCGTTCAGTCAATCTACCATGTCCACCCAAGCTGCTGTAATATACTTTTTGTAGAAAACCACAGGTATAACTAATAAGTAATGGTTGCACTCTCATTTTTGGTGTCATTACATTCCAATTAGCCACCATGCACAGTAGGTCCCAAAAACTGAATCTTAACCCAACATACCAAATCTCTACAGACCTCTAGACTCCTGCAAAAGTCTGATTTAGGTGAGCTGGGAGGCTGGGATCCATATTATGTGGGAGTCGTAGGTGTAGAGACTGGGAAATCAATATTAACCTCTATATTTTCATACCACTTGTGTGATACCTGTGAACAAAACCTAAAATATCCAGAGTACTTTAATTTATAACCTTGCTAACATTAGTTTCATGAGATTAGGCTATTGGTAGATCAACAAGGCAGCCTACACACTCATATCTCCTATGTTTGTGCTTCACTCTAAAACCAATGTTGGATCACATCCTCTCTTCCACCTTCACTCGGGGATGTGCCTTAAAACGTAAAATATTGATCTAATCCCCATTAGGGCCTTTTATATTTGCTTTATCAATACTGGACAGGAGGACCCAGCAGCTGGTGAAAGGTGAGGTTTATTGTCATATTGCGGAGTACAGCTATTGATGCAGGGGAAATAAAATGCTAAAAGTGCAGCTATTGATTTCACTCAGCCACTAATATGTACAACACGGGAGGGGCAAGCACAGCATGGATATAAATAATGGATATAAATATATGCAAATGAAATGTGGCCATTCCTTGACATTCAAGTTAGATTATAGTAGCTAGCTGCTATCTAATTGGAACACTCCTTACACAGAGCGAAACATGACACCGTGCTTTCATGGACACAAACATCCGCGTGCACATACACAAGCCCAATGAATACGTGATCTATTTTCTCTTTCCCCTGCTATTCATTTGAGCCTCAGTGAAATGTGCTAGATTACATAACTGCTCTACAAGTGAAGGTAGTAATACAAAGAGAGTAGACTACTGTGTAACCTAATAATGCTCTCTTATTTGGTTTAAAAAATAATCTTGTTGCTCCAAGATAAAAACACTGAACAAAACCAGACATTTTTAGGCATTTCTTATGAGTGAAAATGTGGAGTGCAAAGTGAAAGGGACAGTGTGTCAGAAGTGAGTCTTGTTTTTTAACACTGAAGAAATACAGAGGTACTGCGCTAGTTCTGACCTTCTGAGGTGTGTTTTTTTAAATACCTGGAAAGAGAGATTACCATCCCATAGGGAACACTGTCATTTAATTAAATAAATTGTCTCAGATGGCTTTGTGGAATGGCCTTAATACAACGTAGTCTTCTCTTTTCAAAAAGCATTTGCAGCAAGTGCTGTTCTGTCTTGTATATTTACCTCCTGTATCAGTTTTAACAGTGGTGAGGCAATGTGTGCCTACTTAGCAGCAACCTCCTCTTTGTGTTGCTTGATTTTAAATTTCCCACAATTTTGCATGCCTTGTACAGATGTTGTCTATCTGTCCAAGGTTTTGCTAGGGACCTTCTCCATCCAGGTTCAAACATGGAGAAAGATGGGCGCTGCACACTGTTGGTTAGTGTGTAAGGGACTTGAGGGTAGGGTTCCACATGTTCAGAAAGCTCCTAAAGACCTCATCTTCAGCTACAGAAATGGCTGGACATCCTTCACTATCAAAAGCCAAACAAGGAGTTGTACTTACAATTGCTTATTTCTTTAGTTAGTTGTCTTGCCCGGTAGACCCTTACAGCTACAGGGAAATGACTGTAGTATGTTGCTGTGGAGGAAAATGCAGTTTGTGTGTATTCACCTAGTCTACTACCTGAGACAGCAGTGCCTGCAAATTATTGATTGACAATAGAATATGTACCTGTCAAATCAAAAAGTCCATGAAATCCATATAATTTATATCACATCAGCGAATTGTCCTTGAATCTGTCTGTCAACCAGAGACCTTTGAGAAATGTAGTGCAGGCCAAACTTGAGTTGCTTTTTATGGCATTGGTCTTGCCAGTGATTTGTGTCTTTTTTGTTTTCCTTTACCAGCTATGTTGGTTAAGAGGTTTGGACCAAGATACTAACAGACCCAGAGATCATCTGCTTCACACATGAATATCACCAATGTTGCTTTATTAAAGGAAATGAAGCCAGACATGAAAAGCAAAAGTCTGTCCGTCTAAAGACTTCCATTATTTCTGTCTCTCTTGCCTAAGGTCTCTGTCTAACCATAATTATAAATCTTGTGGAACAGATTCTGGATTGCGTAATTGAATCAACACCAGGATGAAAAAATGGTCTCTAAAGAAGCTCTGCTAAATGGAAAACTGTGTACTTGACCTGCTCCTGTCCACAGCGTGGCTGTAAGCTGATCATGCAGATGCCGTATGCCGTAGCTGTATCTGTGTCTGTTTGTGCATTAATGTGTCTGTGCACTTAGTCTAATGGGGTGGTGATGAGGCTACCTGGGATATGAAGCAGTCACTAAGACAAAATGATCAAAGAGACACAAGTGACAACCCTAAATTTAATGTGTGCATTACGTGCATTTTGCACAAAGATGTCCAGTTTACAGAATGTCTAATTCCACAGTGTTGTAAATGAATTTATGAAGAAATGCATGACAGAAAAATTCACAACGGAATGTATGAATAATATAAGTCACATTACTTAGAATATTCGTTGTGAAATTCTGCATGACTGGAGATTCTCTGAAAGCACACTTTTTTATACTGTTTCCCATTTTACATTTCCATTTTTAAATTTTACAAAAGCCTCATGTTTCAAAGTTGCTACCAGACCCACAAACACTTAAATGGCCTAAACAGTATAAAATAAGTATATCTTGTCTATCTCTCTCAGTGCTTTCTTGAGTTGCTCTACATATGGCATGTTTTGTATCATATGATGAAACACATTGATGCACAATACAGGGATGCCCCTGTGTATGGCCTAACCCTTTTTAGAAGCAAGAGCGGGAGTGTACTGTGTCAACAGTTGATCTTGGTCTTCACAGAACTGTTGTGTTAAAGTGTTCGAGTTTACCCATCAGAAATGTATTTTCTAATATATGTGGTGTGAAGAGAAAATACCAGGGATTCTAATAAGCTTTTGGTTCACATAGCAGATCTGTAATGAAACTCTTGGATTATGCTCTGCATTGACTGATGTAGTCACAGTGTCTCTGTGGCTGTCCATCCACGTGTGAGAATTGATGGATTGAATTTCCTGTGTGAAAAAGCATATGTATTGCTTTTTCTGCGATTTATGTCACCTCTTCATTGGAGATGCAGGAGAATCCAATTTATGCCAGTCTCCATTGTTTTATATCCATTCTTTACCTGACATCTACATAATGATAGAAGTAAAAAAAGTGGAGAGCATGCAGTAGTCATGACCCTTGCAGAGGCAAGATTTTTTTTTGCTCATATGCATAAATGAAGGGCCCATTAAACAAAAATCTTTTTTGTCCACTCTTTTCTGCCTACTTATCTCTCATCTAGAGACTTTTGTGCTTTTGTAGTGTCACTATTAAAACTATTACTCTCTATTCCACTCAACAATCAGGCAAGCAAACAAATAGTTTAGTCACAACAACAGTCTGCAGAGAGTGCTGCTTGGGTGTGAAAAGGATATTCCTCTGGTGTCTACTAGTTTAGAATTGTTGAAGAAATCTGACGCACTCAAGAGGGTAGCGATTTAAAAAATTTAGTCATAGAAACATTTAAAAACATGAATATGTATTTCAGCCGTGAAGGTCTTTCTCAAGGGCTAATAATCACTGCCGCTTTTGAGTGTCTCAGATTTCTTCAACAAATCTGAATGTCTTAGTTTTTTTGCAGGCCACTTGTCTTTTCTCTAACTTCACAACTGACACCTGACACCTGACACCTTTCCTCATGCAATTTTTTTATTGTTCCTTTCTAGATGCACGGTGTCTGTCGAGACAGTGGATGTCACGTGGCCACTCCTATGAAGAGCAAACTGTGTGGAACCCAAAGTACTGTGTGGTTGCCGACTGTCAGATGCTGCTTCTGAATGAGGAGGAGGTGGTGAGAGCAGACAGTACAATCTTGTCATGTCCCTCCGTGTCACCATTGTCTTTCTCGTCTGTTCATGTTCTTCATTTTTTTTGTCCTTGTCAATTTCATTTTGTGTGCTACTGATTTTTAGATCTTTTCCATCCAACCATTTCTCCACATAGTCTAGCTATACACATTTATAAATTAATGTATTAAAGTATTATTAAGTATTATTATTAGGGTCACATTCTACTTCGATAGTCCATTCCTAATGATGGCAATGTATTAGTTTAAGTGTGAATTGAGCCAGGCAAAACTGAATGAAACTACTTGTCTCAGTGAAAAGCAGTCCACAGACATCCAGTGCAGGCTTGCTTTTTAATTATGTTTAAATTATATTTTAAGTAAATACTAATCAAAAAACAACTAGAACTGCAAGTAGTTGTAAGTGGGGTCCAAGCCCCGTGGCGCCAGCCGCCAGCCGCCAGCCCCGCGGGGGCCGCATGATCAGTCCCGGGGCACCCCACCGTGGCTTCAGGGGCTAGTGGGGAATAAATGACCAGAGATTGAAATTAAAGGGACTTGTGGTTACGGAGATGTAAAATTAATGTAAATCTATGGGAGTATTATTTGATATACAATTAATAGCGCCACCTAGAGGACGATTGACACCAAATTTCACACAGCTACTCTTGAGGGTGTGCCAGATGGGGTCACAGAGTTTGGTGTAGATCGGTCATTTCAAACTTAAGATATGACATCACATCCTGTTTTTGGCATTTTCTACAAACATTTGTTAGCTTATAATTAGGAGATTTTGTGGCGGATCAAAATTTCCTCAACAAACTTTTATCACCTTGGTTTAGACATTGTCTGTGCCAAGTTTGGTGCCGATCAGACTTGCCGCTTTGGAGGAGTTAATTAAAAGAGGTTTTACAAAATGAAAACGTCGTCACACAGAGGCATGTCCTATATCATATGAATCGACAGTATCTCCCACATAGATATAAGGTTTATAAATTTGCAATGCAGTGTTGCATAGTTATGACGCAAAATGGTCCTTGGTTCAAAATCCCATGAAATGAATGGGATTTTCCCACAGTATCTGAGCTTTTATTATAGCACCACCTTTAGAGCGAATTGCACCAAATTTTTCAGGTATCTTCACGGCCTCATGGGGAACAAATGACCCAAATATATCAATTGGTATCAATTGGACTTGTGGTTACGGAAATAAAAAATGCATGTAAATCAGTGGGATTTTTTTGGATATCTTTAATCTGCAATAACAGTGCCACCTATGGGCATATTTGGGTCAACTGTGGTGCCAGTGGTGAGGAGACCATGCAGAACAATTTGGCTCAAGTTTCATGTCAATGTGACTTGTGGTTATAGAGGAACAAATTGTTCAACAAAGGGGGTATACATTAGAGCTCCAAGTTTGGTGTTGATCGCTCCAAGTTTGGTGTTGATGGTGCAAACATTTGTGTCTGTAGCACTTACCGTCTAGAGGCTGCAGTATGAGTTTTAGCGGCAGAATAACAATTAAAATCTTAGCGAATACAATAGCTTTGTATTCGCTAAGAACCGCAATGCCTTGCATTCGCGGCTTGGACCCGTAATTAGCCAATAGATTGACCAGGCCAGTATACTGGTCAATGTTGCTTACTTGCAGATACATTGGTATGTCCATCAATAAGCAAGAAGAAATTGCAGATCAAAATGCCCTCCAAGGTTTCGTGCCAAAAAGTGCAGTTTATTTTATGGCCACTTGAGGCTTCAAAAGCGCATGAATCCTCATAGACCCCTGTGTTAAAATGACTCGTTTTAGAGCAGAATAAACATGTTTACAATCTGGTACAAGGAAGCTTTTTTGGTCTCCATAGACATAGACTTTCCCTAACAACTGTACATGTTTATATACTTATAATTATACTAATAATTAAGGACATGGCAGCGTTGGGCAGCGAGGCTTCTTTTGGCCGTCCTCAGCCTTCTATGATGAGCCAGCGTCAGGTACTGTCAAGATGGCAACAGCCGACGTCAATCTTTACAAAAGCTCTTCAGAAACCTAAGGGTGACGTCACGGACAATACATCCATGTTTTATACAGTCTGTGGTTTGAGGTAATTTAGTTTGAGGTAATTTAATATAGAAATAGTTATCAGACATTTTAAACTCCCAAATATCTATATCAGGGGGGGCTATGAAAATGATAAGTACCTATGGAGAAACATACACTCCTGAGTGAATCCTGTGTTGTGTGAGTAATCTTTCTACATTGAAATTCATCCCACAGCAGAGACCACCGGTAGCCAGGTTATTCAGAGTAAATTCGCTCACAGTCTGGCTCTTTGTTTTGATTAGTATCACACTGGATTATGCAAGTTTAGAGGTCGTGTTAGGAACAAATCAGGAGTCAGCAGGGATATTACATTGTTCAGTCTGCACCAGTGAGCTAATTTTAAACGCTACACCTTCACATATGTTTTTACTTAATTTGGCTTATTGTGTCTTCACAGCACTGTGAATTGCTAAGAAGAACTAAGAAGAAATAATATTGTTGGTTTAATAATATTGTTAAAAGTTTGACCAACTAAGTTCCATTAAAAGAAAGAAGATAAGGGATGTGTACTGTATTCAGAAAATACTGTTTTGTTTGTACCAGATTACACTACGATCTGGCCTAGCTCTGTTTCTTCGCCACTACAAGTAGACTTTGACAATTACCCACTTTGCCGTCCACAAAAAAACACTGGCAGACATTGCACACCAGTTTCGCAGCAGTTATGAATTTTGTTTGGCCATCTGTTGTACAAACATTCAGTTACGTGGGGTTTGCCAGCCCTTGTCTAATAAAAAGAAATAAATACATGTTTAGTTATTATTTGATTATGGCTGATCATTCGTTGCTTTAAAAAAAAGAACTTATTACAGAGTTCTTGACTGACTTATCCCACACTGTCCTGTTAGTTCAGAGGGACAGCCTATAACTAGCTTGGTCACCATGTGTAATCACTTGCATACCTCTGCCAAACTTTAACCTCAGCTCAACCAATTCCATTAGAGCCTTTTGCCTAAAAGTTTCTCCAAATTCTGCATGCACCTCCTGCCATGGGTGCCAGTAACTCTTGAACATTTGTGTTTGTGAGCAACTATATGCACACATGCTTGGCACAAAAATAATAGTTAGTTTTTATTGGTGGCACATAAAAAAAGTTGCTTCTTTTGCAGTGGATGTGTATGCGTAAAAAGTCCCAGGGACTACATATGACATGCCATTTCAACTAATGCTATTATCGGAGATTCATCAGTAACAAATTAAATTATACATGCCTTGGGGTATTTCTCAAGCAGTCTTTTTTCATTTTTAAGATTTCAGCACAGCAGCAGGAAAAGAACAATGCCCCTCTTAGGGAATATAGCTTCGTGTACAACAGCACTTTGGGCAAATTGGATTGATCTCACTGGTTCGGACTGTTTCAATGTCACAAAAGCACCTGGCCATGGTGAAGATATTGGATTTGCTAAACTTTTTACATACCAACATGAATGGTATAAAAAAGTGTGGCCTCAGTTTTTCTTTGTCTGCAAGTACTGAGGTAGGCTATGTTAAAATAACAGAGCTGTAATTGCAGGGAGGAATTATTTGCATCGACCCATTGGCAGCCTTTCCACCACACTGCTTTTTGTTTCACAGCGGCAAAGCTTTTAAATGCATCCATCTAGAGACCTACACCTTGAAAGGTCATCTGTAACACTGCTGGATTTCTGTGATGTCAGCAAACTGCAGGTCAATATGATCCAGTCTTATAATGGCTTTCTTCAGATGAAGGTGTGATGACATGGTTTGGACAGATAAACAGTTTTCAGTAGAATGGGTCAGAGCATTAACTGCTGTTAACAAGCAATCCAGGTCAAACATTTACATGCACTTCTGAGGGACGTGTTTGTCACGGCACTATTAAGTCTTTATTGTATCTCATCATTCTTTAACAGAATGATCAGAACACAAAAATACAGCTTAGATAAAACTACTCAGACTCGACATATGTTACTATAGATATTCCTCCATGTTTGTATGTGCAGCATCATCAACAATCAGAAGTCCTAGAAAATGATTCAGATGAAGCCATTAACCTCATGTGAAGAATGCTCATTTGTTCTTGCTGTGCATGTGATGTAATGCAAAAATATGATCTACCCTGAGATCATTCAGAAAATTTTAATTTGCAGCTGAAATGATGAAATAGTTTAAACTTGCCCTTTGGCTTTGATGTGTGAAATTAATGTATGATCAGGAATATGCAAATATTCTATACCTACATAGTTAAATCATCATTGATTACTAATTTGACAAAATGTATTTGTCTTTATTCACTCTTTATTTCCTTAAATTTGGCCTGTATATTCCTCTGTTCTATACCACCTTGAGCAAACACTTCAGTGAATAAATATGTAAGATCTGAAAGTGAGAGGAAAGAAAAATCATTGTGTACAGCACGACTTTAACAGTCCCTGCACAAAAGTTTGGATTGATTTTTGGGCCGTGAGTTTTTGCTGTAGGGGTTTTAGTAAACAGTCACTCTGTTTCTTTATTCCTTTTTTCTGTCTTTTTGTTTTATCCATTTTTGTCTTACTGTTTTTTTGTCTTTTATTTTTTTTGTTGGATTCTTCTACTCTCTCCTTCTTCAGAATGTTTTTCTGTCTATGTCGCTCTTCCTTAGACTCATGGTTCTCTTGTGCTCTGAGATATTATGAAAGGCATAAAATTGAAGTGCAGTAATGCTGTCAACAGCTGATGCTAATATTGATATGTAATAGAATGTTTACTTTTACAATTAGGCCTTTAGGTCATTTGTATAGCCAACGTGACATTTCCCTAATCGTAAAATAAAAGATGCTTCCACAAACACAAAGAGAGCCAAAAAAAAGCAAGTGTGACGCATTTCTTGATGGGTGCAGTATGAAGGTGTGACTCCAGAGGGGTTTCTATGTGTGGACTATTCTCTCTCTGACCTTCAGCTACATTTCTAAAGCTCCACATGAGTGCCAGCAGAGGGGGCTCATGATTAAAGACAAAAGTTTTTCATGCTGGTGCCAACAGTCAAAAAGTCTTGCTGAGTTGAAGATACTTGAAGGGGCCCACACCAGTGTTTAAATTTAGCCTAAATTCAAGTGGCCTTTTCCATTACCTCAACTCTAATCAAATCAGTGCTTACATCCAAGGCAACAGCAATTATATAAATTGAATCAGAGGGGAGTGAAAAGAGACATCACTATTTCCTGTTAGATCAACAATAGAACAATTGTATAACTAAACTTATTTTACCTTTTTGTCTTTCTGTTTTTTTATTTTATTTTAGGAATTTACCTAAATGTAGGTAAAGCTTACCTTTCAAATAATTGATGACCCAGTTACTGAGTATTATAAATGCTTAACCGGATGACTTTGCGAAATGAATTGGTTATGATTCATTATTATAATAAAGCCGCAAGTTATGCTCTAAAGATCAGTGTAAGCCACATACTCTGGACCTTTCAGTACTATACTGTATACATCCCAGACAGAATTGTTGCAGTGAATAGTGGGACTCAAATTACAGCTCATACTGTACTGCTTAGTCATTATGGCTCAGACCACCAGACGTTGTCTTTACGTCAGAGGCAGTGTCAGTGAGAGCTGTCTTTAAACCCAAGTCCCATGGGGCAAGTAAAGAGGTGAATCGCAGAGACAATCAGAAAGACACAGAGAGATAAACAGACAAACATGGAAACAGAGGTATAGCAAAAACAAGACAGACAGGGGAGAGTTATTGAGTAGAGAGGTGTGAGGATGTTCGATAAGCCATTATCACTCCTCTTTGGGGACATCAGGCCTTTTTTCCTTTTTCTCTCAGTAAACGCTTTCTCAACCCCAGCCATCCTTTTTCCCTTTGTCTGTTTAATCTTTTGGGGCCAAACATTTGGTATGCAAACTACAGGAAGATATGGGCTGACACAGACTGATGTGCCACTAATACCTGCTCTGTTTTATGCAATGACACCTCATTTATCAGAAGCTCTACAGCTATTGTGCACTATTGGCCCAACACAGTATTAAACATGGTGACCAGAATAACCACAACAACATAGATAAGGAGCCTCTCTGCCCATTGTATTGCATTCCTTACATTTCTAGCAGCCACAATTTTTCTTCTTGGTAGTTTTGATTCTTCTTCTGTACTCAGTCTACTCCATGTGACTACTTTGTATCAGTGCCCTTTGTTATATTTATACAGCCTTTTATCTGTCTTGAATCTCTTGCTCTGTGTCTCCTTCTTTCTCCTTCTTTCTCAGCAGATGCGTCCCTTGTTTTTGCAGGAGAAGCGCTCTGCGTCAGGCAAGGTCCATCTTCTGCGGCGCACCATCAGCGTTCCAGTGGAAACACAGTTTCCAGAATTCCACAGCCAGCTGTCCACTGAGAGCGGTGAGCACCCTGAGGACATGCCTCTGCAGTGATCAGGATGCAACCCCCCCAACACGATTAATGATTAATAACATAGAAATCAAACATTTAAGACTTATTCAACATGGTTAAGGACAATTAATCATAAAAAAGACTCTGAGACTTAGTTAAGACTTAAGAAATTTTAATGGCTTGGCTCTGGTTTTGGCTTTTTTACCTCCTACAATCTTCTGTCTACTAAACATCAGCTTAAAGTCAAAGTTAGGCACTCATATGCAGATGCTTGGTCTATACAAAAGTCAAATTACCCATTTAACTCAAGAGAAGCACTTCTTTCTGCTCCTCAGTGACATGACCAGTCAACCACTTACGCATGCAAGTGAGCCTTACATTGCTCACATGCCTGGGTGAGCATTTTAAAACTGCTGATACACTTTTCTTCTACCTCACATCCACTAGATGGAGAGCTTGCTGCTTCGTAGCCCTGCATATATAATGCTTCATCCTAACGACAGACTCTGAAAAGTGTTTTGGTCTCTTTCAAACAGCGCCTGTCATGTTGAATTTCCCCTGTTGCCTTTTATGACAATGAAATGCTTGTAATACACTGCTATTTATTTCTGGATGTGCCAGTGTATGCACTTACAGACTAGATAGAGAGGCTCAGTAAAAAAACTGGTGAGGTTTGTAGATGTTTGTGACAATGAACACACAGAATCAGTCAGTGAGACACTAGGTGGCACTGAGGTTTGACATTCAAGCATTTGTATCCCACAGTTACCGTTGCTGGGTTGTTAGCTGGCATGCAACCTAATATTGCCAACCTTTAAATCAGTGTGTACAATGGTAATTTAGTTTAAGGGCCTTTTCATGATGTCATTACATTATTTTACAGTACAGTACATAAGTTAAGTCCAGGTTTAATTGAGTTAAGTAACTTCCTGAGGTGTTGTTGCCTTCTATCCCTGAGACAGTGTTGTTGGACAATGCTATTGTATAATTTCTGAGTTAGAAATGTTACATAAGCATTTTAAACCAAGATTCTTGAAAGATTTTTGCATGTGAACAGACACTTCTAAGCCCCGGAGTTGTTACAATGACTTGTTTTAACATTTTTTTTTTTACTAACCCTTGATCATCAAAGGAAGCCAGTGTTAGCAATAAAACTATAATTTTGGGGTGCATTAAAGGTTCAGTGTGTAAGTTTTAGTGGTATCTAGTGGTGAAGGTTGTGAATTGCAACAAATGGCTCCACTTCCCGAGTTGTGAATTAGTTTTTTCCGACTTTGGAGTGCTCTTAAGTCAGAATATGGAATCAACATGGACGCTACAACAAAGATGTGTTAAATTAGCATTATCAGAGCATTTAAATACAGAACACTCAGACATATTACGATATATCAATTTAATTTCTAATTTCAGATTATTTTGACACCATATCAGTCACTGCTCACCCCTCCCTTTCCAAGCACACAGAAGAAGCTACATTGTGCCACATCCTCTGTCAGCTCTTGTGCTAAATAATATGTGTGGTCCTCTGTTTGTCCAAATCTCACTTCTCTTCTTACTTCTGATAAACTAGACGACTACATCTTCTACTACTACTACTTCTTCTTCTTCTTGTATGTATTTAATGTAATGACGAAACACGCTCTGTAGAGCAGTTTGTCCATTCAGACCACTGTAGAAATGTGGCGGTGCAACATGGCAACTTCCATGTAAAGGGACCCACGGTGTATGTAGATAGAAACGATTCATTCTAAGGTAATAAAAACATAACAGTTCATTATGTAAGTTCTTTATACACCACTGAAAACATAGTTTATATGTTATATTGCATTTCTGTCAGTAGATCCTCCTAAATATTACACACTAAACATATGTATTTCTTAATCCTTTAGTTGCACATGATGAAGCATGCAACATCAAGGCATGCTATTTGAAACAGCTTATGAAGGGCTTCATTCAAGTGTCTTTATTTTATTTTATTTTGTGTGTGCAGTCAAATGCTTCAAATGCCTCCAGTTTTCTCCTTTCTTATGCTTTGCCTGGGACACCCTTAATACCCTATCTCTCCCTAGTGAGGTTACATTCCTGTTGAGAGTATGATGAGGGCTAGATGATGAGGTAAGCAGAGATGTCCTCCTGTCTCCTCAAAACTATGGCTGTTACCCTGCATTGTCTGCAAAGCACATATTTGGCTTGGAAAATATTTGTAATATATTCACTGATACAAGTGATGACATGATGATGAGTAAGACGCATCATTCTACTGAATGTATGATTAGGTTGATTTTGTTTACCTGAGATGAGACAGAGGGTGAAAGAATAAACACAGTCTGCCAGCTAGTTCACTAATTACAGTTTGCACTTTTGCAACTCTGCCGATGACATTCTGAAACTTTCATAATGATAATGAAAGAATATTTAAAAATTGCTGATTCGGAATTTCATAGTCAAGCTACAGTTTCCCGCTTGTATACATTACAATAAATTAATATATTATAGTGGTTATTCATGTAAAAAATAACATCATTTCATACTTAGTTTTTTAATAAAATTATCACTTTTTTGCTTGTTTGTGAATGGGTTGTGACCCCACATACTACAATAACCTCAGATAAACCATTCAATGGCTTTCTTTCTTGGTTACCTATGAAAGCCTATATGCCTCTTTCTATGTGAAGAAATTGGTTCGGATTTTACACGAAATCCATTGGGTTACATAGGATGTGACGTTTAATCGTACTCCTGAGCCTCTTGCTTAATTCTGCCCTCAACAGCGATGACAACACCGCAGCTGACAAAATGGAGTTCACTAACACCAAAAAAAGCAACCAGCTCTCAGCACAACACAAACTCCACATAAGGATAAAAAAGTTTTATGTGCTGAATCTAATTAGGCCAAACAAGAATCAGTTCAAGCGTCGGGCGTTGGTTTTCAACATTGGAAAGGCGTTTGAGTCATAAAGAGACTGACCCAGAGTTGGCTAAACATGCTATGGGACAGGTAAGCTAACGTTACTGCCAAAATGGGGATTTTGTATTTTAATTGGCTCAAGTTAGATAAAATTAGCTTGCCAGCTAATGCCGACCAGTTGCTAAAGTGGTTGCAAAATTCTATAGTTGTATCGCTTGACGCATCACTTTACCAGCTAGTATGATCCATACTAGCCTGTAGTGATGCAAGGCAGGGGCAGCTAGCTACATTAGCATGGATCTAGTGTTGTTTGCTTCATTACTTTCAATTTAGATTTACTGTTGTTTTACCAATAAGTGTGGAAACAATCTCATTCATAATATTCAGCTCACTAACTGTATTCATTATCATCGAATAAATTTAATTATGCTGACACTGCTCAGCGTCAGTGAAAGATACACAATTAGTTACTAAAAAGCCGGCTGGCTAGCTAACACCGACATATGAATGTCTCATTATCACAATGAGCATGGATTAGTTCAAGCCGATAAAAAGTTATTTTATTGTTGCAGTGAGAGTTTACCTGAGTTTCCAGCATTTTGTGTGATGCCAATGCTTGTATGTCTGTCTCTGTTTTGGCTGATGCTGAGTGCACGCTTATTAGTTCGAGCACAAGCACACGCTTGGGAATATAGTGGTTGCAATCTGAAACCTCACCGGCAGAGGCCAATGAAAACCACACATAGCAGCCTTATATTGTTCTGTCACCTTTTGAGGTATTTAGCCAAATAAAAAAATACATATATAAAAAGCATGACTAGGGCTTTAAATGCATGTTCGAAATGTGTGTGAATTAAAATTCCAGTTGGTATTTTAAAGGGAGCAGTGAAAGTGGCAGTCATAAGGTCACTACAGTAAATACTATAAAAAACTGATGAAAACAAATGTAAATTGATCTGTATTGCCATGAAATATCAGATATACAATGTGCATCACTTTTAGCATCAGTGCTGAGGTGAGATACTGCTAGAGCTTCATTAAAACACTCTTAACATGTTCACTGGCAACACTAGCAAAATAATAAATTGTATGAACAAAAACAAGTGTTTGCCTCTTATACAATATAATATGTACAATACAATATTGGTCGAAAGGTTGTTGCGAAAATTATCCCTGAAACAGTAATACATGTTCTAGTCCCCTCTTCAGTATCTAACCTTTAAGTGGCATCTGTGTGTGTGGTGTGTGTGTGAGTGTGTGTGTGTGTGCACCTGGTATGGTTTTTAAAACCTGTTCCACGTCACAACACTGCAAACACTGACACGGTCTATGTTTTACTAAATTATTCATTGGTGTAGGGTTGCTCTTGTCCTTGTGTGACACAGGCTCTAAATAAGCAGCGTGATGAATAAAAACTACACTTAGATGAATAGGAATCCACAGCAAATCAGAGAGCGCTCTCATCTCGTCTCATCCTCCGACTGAATAGTGAGCGGCTGCCTCCTCTGTTCTTTTGAACTTGTTGAGGTTTTGGCACAAACATGCTAGAGACGAAGAGCGCTGCTACGCTCCCACCAGAACAACTACGCTTAATTTTACAGAGGTGAAAGTTTTTTTTCTGGATGCTGCTTTGGAAAAGTTCTCAATACTTGGTTCTTTAAAGATGCTGGGGCATATGCTGCCCTATTTTCCATTTTTTACTGTTACCATTAATATTTTGACTGAAGCTATAACATTTTAGATAGGATTAAATAGAACTGGATAACTGACCAAAGGCTGTTGAATGATTTTTATATGCCTTGTAGCCTAAATATTGCCTCATATGGGGTTTAAGTATCTTAACACTCCTTGTGATGTTTAATTTGACAAAGTCCTACTTGCCTCCATTTCTCTCCTCAGATTATAATCACAATTAGCTATAATTGGACAGAATGGTATTTCTTGACGCCCTGCGATGGACTGGCGACCTATCCAGGGTGTACCCCGCCTTTCGTCCAATGTCAGCTGGGATAGGCTCCAGCCCCCCCGCGACCCTGTACGCAGGATAAGCGGTTGATGATGGATGGATGGATGGATGGATGGATGGTATTTCTTGACTACGTGCCAGTCACCCCAGTCTATCCTGCCAGCACACCTCTAAATAATTGACTTTTTTCAGTGTCTTGTCTTACAGTTTTGATAAAGATGAACTCTAAATATCTCACCTAGGGGGAGTTAAAACTTATCAAGAATGTGGGATAGTTGAGATTAAACTGTTTTCAAGTTGAAGGTTGGCTGGGCTCCATTTGGCTGTGTGACAGTGCTGAAGGAGAAGAGTGGTAGGAGTGGCATATGAGCAGGTATCCCTTTAATTTAAGAAGAGTTGTCCAATTACTGAACTAGAAATAGGTAATATAAGGAAGTTATAAATAACATTGGAACTAATGTCTGTATGCAACCAGCCCAGTTATCATTGCAGCTCATTTCCCTTGACAGCATTCTCAGTGCAATGCTTTGTATGTTTGGATTTAGCCTTGTGATTACCAATTTATTTTTCTGTTGCCATGCCCTGTTAACCAGAGCTGGAGGATTAGTCCATTAATCAATTGGTCTATCGGCAGAACATTTATTGGCAACTAAACTGATAACTGATTAATCCTTTCAACAAAAATTTAATTCATTCCATGGTTGCAGAATCTCAAATATAAAAACTCAGAATTTTCTGTCATTGAAAATTTTGATCATTGTAGAATGAATATCTTGGATTTTGGGGTAGGAAGTAACTCTGAGCTCTGAGAAATTTTGAGGAGCATTTCTTTCGATGTATATTTTACATTTAATAGACTAAGCGATCAATTTTGGATGAAAATAATCATTAGTTGCAGTCCTAATTTGCCTCACAAGCTGTCAATTGTCATCTTAAGCTGCATGTGCTGTTTTATGTGCTGCATTGAAATGAGAGCAGAAACCATGCCAAGCCAGCACAACCCCAACAGGCTTTTGAGTCCACCCATTGTTAATTCCCAGGCTGCTGTACTACAGTATGTAAGTTACTAAATTCTTCTGGCATGTTAATGTTTTCCAAACTAATGTTACTAAATTCTCATGATGAGAAAAAAATGTGCTAAGTGTAAAATTGATCAAAGTGGAAACATTCAGCACTGCCACAACCCTCTCCACCCATATCTCTCCACCTCTCTCTCTCCAAACACCACAGTGCTAAACTGATCCTCTCTCTCTTCCCTCCCATTCTGTGATCCGCTATACTCTCTCTCTCTCTCTCTCTCTCTCTCTCTCTCTCTCCTCTCTCTCCCCCCTCATTCTCTAGAGAGGGGCTCAGTCAGACAGATGTAACACAGCGGTAGAAGTCTGAGCTGAGCTGGCAGGCTACAGGGGCCAGACCAGAGCCAGTAGCTCTGACTGGAGAGAACAGCAGAGAGGAGACGGCAGTGGCGGCGGCAGTAGAAATAAAACAGCAATTGTAGGAATAGTTTGAGTAGTTGCAATTCAGTTTCAGAGCCGACTTTGCCTCAGGATATGGGTGTGTTGATCCGGGCGTCCATCAGCCTGTGAATTTAACATGGACCCCGACACCAGCACCCATCCAGAAGCACAGCATGGTGAGTGAGATTTGAAGTGCCAGGAAGGGAGGAAAGGACTGGAAATGATGAGAGTGAAACTGTGGGAAAAGTTAAAGAGCGTGTTGGTGAACAAGGGAACCATGTCACAAGGTTTTCCTGTAAGCTTGCTACTATGACTAGGCTCTCCATTTGGCTCTTAAGCTGTTGACTAGGGGCTATGTGGTCAGATGAATAGGACTTCAGTCTGTTCTTTTGGGTAGGGGGTCAAGGGGTGAGGGGTGTTACATGGTAATGTGATGAAATCAACAGCCTGCTAACGACATTTTACTCTAAGGACCTTTTGGACATTATTTTAACAGATTGTTTCATGGCAAATAAACACCAAAATATATGTTGAATTTTGTTGCTTTGGAATTTACCTTGTCTTTTAGTTATTTATTTTGACTGTTTTAGTGCAGGCTTCATGGAGCAGGAAGCTCGCCTCTTGTTCTTTTGAATGCAATAATGAACCGTTACATATGTGAGGGTCGTGGGTGTACCATTTCTGTTAAAATGCAGCAAGATAATTCACTGGTTATGTGAATCAGTATATCTGAATACTGTGTAGTGGTTGCAGCATGTGGGTGTTTGTGTTAGAGACACAGAGCGGTGCGAAAGAATGAAAGTGGGAGAGGGAAAGAGAAGGGGAGAGACAGAAAGAGAAAGAGTTATGTACACAAATAAATCCAGGGGGATCTAGCCTGCACTGTAGGGCAGTGAGAGTGCTCGCTGTTTCTCTTCCCTCATTTTCCACTGCCACTTTTCTTTTTTCTCCATTGCTCCAAATGTTGGAGCCTAAACTAGATAGTTAAAAGGCAGAAAAAATGGTGTATTATTAACTGGGCCAGAAAAGACGGTGTTTTGTCTTCATGGCCGGTGGGAAGGTCTCTGCTGTGCTGCTGATGAAGAATGTGGTTACAAGAATGAGTCAACAGAGAACATATTTCCAAGAGACCATAGTTTCTCTTCGCCAGCCTTTAAGCCACATTGCTTTATGCACTGGGCTGTCTTCCATGATGGAGAAGGAGAGACAAAGAAAGGGAAAGAAAACTACAAAACCTCATCACTTTTATCCATCTCTTGAGACGTGAAACTTCTGTTAACAATCTAACCCGAAGATGTGAGAACATTGAGCGTTTTCTCACCATCACAGTTAAGGTTTCTTAACACAGAATGTCAACTTCATTCAGTGATTGACTACTGTCTCATCTCACCCAGTCAGCCGACCCCTCTCAATGAGTACAGCCTCAGAGGATATCTTCTAAAGGTGCAATATAAATAGAAAAGTGAGAGTAGAAAGGGCAATAATCTGATATCATCCGATTACATTCGCACCTCAGGCTTGCAAGCCTCAGGAAGAGTTCACGCCTCCTTAGGCTTGTAGGCATCAGTTTTCACTCTCTTTCTCACTCACTCATACACACAAACACATACATGCACCCAGACCTCATTGCTTTTGATTACAGAAATCCTTCCAGTGCATTTTTTTCATATATTACAAATTGCTTTGTGTATTCAGCATATGAGGTAATGTTGATGTGCTGTCTGCATCAGCTGACACTTAGTTCCATTTTCTATCTAAAGAAAACATATTACTCTGGAGATCCACTCTTACTGTACAATACTTTGATACTACTTTAATGTTGTGAGTGGTATTGCTACAAGAAAAGCTAATATAAAAGTGGTCACTTAAATAACTCAAACAATAGTCATATATATAATCTCAATCTGCATCTTTAGTTTTATTACAAAATTCTAGAATTTTGGTACACTGTGCACACAACAGGTTTTTTTTTTCAGAAATATGCCGAGAAAATATTTCTCTTTACAAGAAGCCATGCTTTTAGTAGACATCAAAATGAGCATGTCTACTAGTTTACAGAAGCACACAGAGATGAGAGGAAAATTGAGGTAGGAAAGTAAAAAGGGAGAAAAGTTGTTATCCATGGCCTTCATTGACATGTAAATAGGTCTGCATGTTTTTGTCCTAGTTGAGAAAGGTTGAATGCCTGCTCATGTACTGGAGGAGAAAACACAGGGACAATTTTTGTGCGAGCATGTGTGTGTCTGTACTTGAGTGTGTATGTGTGTGTTTGTACAGCACTTTTATTAGACAGGGGGATTAAAGCAGTTGAGATTTCTTCTCTTTCGCTATAAAGCATTTTTGTGAAAAACAAGGGGCTTTACTCTCATTTTCCATTTTGAGGTGAATTAGGGATTCTGACTACGCTTCGAAAATTCCCAGATTTGATCCAGATGAAAGTGTGGTCTTGTGGGTGAAAGTGCTGCAGGGCTTTGTCTTCAAGAATGTTCAGCTTTTAATAAAAGATTTATTCTTGCTTGTGTTGTCATGTTCTGAAATCTAGCCAGACTTTGGAGCTTGGTAGTACAGGGCGTGTAAATTTAGGAACTGGGCTGTCGGCTTATAAATTTTAATCTAGCTTTAAGAGAGGAAACACTGTCTTGAACCAGGCCTTATGGTTAAATCAAGTTCATTCTGATGTACTAGAGACTTTCTTCACTCTATGAGGTTAAAGCCTCAGCAGATGAGTGTTGTCTAAGACTTTCGAGCCTCCTAAAAACATGTTTAGTCTGTCCTGTTTCCAGGCTGCTGTTGTAAACACGTTTGAGTGTGTAGGGCTGGGTGTTTGCGTGTGTTTTTGTACTTGCATTTTTTAAGAAGCAAATCTAGATTTTAAACCTTTGGTGGAAAGATATTTGGCAAAGTGAGGACATTCTGGCTTGTTGCATTTCTTTAAAGGCCTATTTCAGGGTTTCAGGGAATTTGGTTTGAGGTTCAGGCCCAAACTGGCCACAAACTGGCCACAAACTCCTGGGTTTCAAACTTGCTAGATGTTCGACTTTATTCCCAGCTAACTTTTTCTGCCCGTTTTCTGTTTTTGCTTAGCAGGTAGTGTAGTAATGTAAGTATTTTTTTACTGCGTGGATGTGAAACCAAAACATTGAGCTAAAGTTGCAGAGTTGGCAAATCACAATGAGTTGTTTGAAATTTAAATTTAAAAATATTATTGCAGTGTTAAATCTGTTTGTGGGGTTTTTTTGTTTGTTTTTTTGGCCACTTGGGGCAAGCGGAAACAAGTTGTGAACACAACATTGACATTTTAAGTTGATATGGGGAACTTTATCATTCATTTGGAGTCATACTTCTAGTCAACTGTTGAATGTAAGTCCGTTATTCACTTTCTTTAAGCCTTGCTTTTGGTCTCTATAAACTCCAGAGGGAAATATCTGGCACTTAAGCTGCTAAACACTCCACTGCTGCAAGTTCACCAGCGGGTCACTAACTTTTGTATGTCTGCTATTTGATACATTTAAATCCTTCTGTTTGTAGGTAACATGACAAATGTTTTCTCATATCTGTTTTATCACGTTAAAATATGCAAATTAATACATATTATCTGTTGACATCACAACGAGGGTTTGCAGTGGAGGAAAATATCCCAGAATATAGAATTAGTATATATTATTATTATTCTTTTGACAGTGCCTGTTTTTTTTTTACCCTCCCCAGGCCAGCAGCCGGTAAAAGCAAAGCATGTAGGTCAGATTGTGTTCTAAGTTCTGATGTCTGGATATTGATGCCTCTGGAATATACCTCAGGCTTTCAATTTGGGGAAGCTTAAAGCCAATGTTTCACGTTAGTCTCTTTTCTTACAGGCACCAGACTAGAAGCTGGAAAAGAATGTCATGAGTAGTTTTAACTGGTTTTAACTTCTGATTTCTGGCTTTGATGTTATTTCAAAATGAAAATCAAACATTACCTTTACATACATTTTTTTTCACTTTAATAGACTCTTATCAGTACTGAACCACAGGCTTACTAGAGAATACTTTGTCACTCTGGTATCTTGCGTGACAAAATTCAGATTGTGGTCACACATGGCTTTAAAATTCTTCTTAAATATATCTTGAGTGGGTGTTTGTGATGGGATTTTACTTCAATGCTTATGTTTGGCTATATATGTATGGAAAACTGTGAATGTTTCTGAAGACAGAGGAAAATAAAAAAAACAAGTAGCCACACAAGAGGATTGATGTGGTTATTTGCATGATGGATAGTCCTACAAAAAACTCAAATGAGAAAGAAAAATCTGGACATATAAGAGCCATGAATACAGATACAATATAGAGAAGGACACAGAGGTCTATGTTTGGTGGCTTTGTTGAGCGCTATATATATTTACTACAAACTTCACTAGGTGGTCCTTCAAGGAGGTCAAGGACACATTTGTGTTGACACTACACTACATATTTGGATAAATGTATCCTTGACCTGGCAATGTCTAAATGTGGCTGGAACAATCAGGTCCTGATGTGTCCAGGTGCTTTCACTCCTGTATTCAGAGTCATCTGCTGTTATCCACAGATGTGTTCTACAGCTTAAAAAGCCTGTTGCTAGTAACAGTCTCAGAGGAACTAAGAATTAGTAAGCATTTGTGCTTCTTATGCAGTTTACCTTTTGGCCAAATTATCCCAGGAACTCAACAGCCTCAAGAACTAAACTCAGGAACAAAAATGTCTTTAGGGTGATCACATTTGCCTATAAATATGCAAATCAAAATGAATTATTTTTGTGTGTGGGGAAAAAAACAAGTAAACATAGATGAGTGTTAAGTCATTGTTATTTTTGATGTATGTTGTAAAGGAGACATTCAGAGAGTGACACACCTTGCTTGTAATTGAATAACTGTGCTTGTGTAATCAGATATTACAACGCATAATCTACCTTGATAGTCACAAGCCACTGAAAAAGCACTACCTACCTTGGAAGCAGAAACTGAAACTGGTGTTTGGAATGGAAGTAAAGTTCTTGAGATCCTAAAAAGGTTCCTGTTGTCAAAAAAGGCCATTTCTGACACTGGTACTATCACACGCAGTTCCTGAAAAACTTTTTTGGATTTTGGATTTGGATTTTGGATTTAGTAGTAAATGTCATCTATCCAAAAAGTACAAGAACATGTCTCCTTCTTTTTATTGTGAAAACGTGAAGTCTTGTCAAGTCATTCAGAAATACAAGATATTCCACATTTTCTAATTGTATTGTTCCAACACATACATATAGAACTGAAAATATTAGCAGATTGCAACCCAAAAGAGCCACAGCCATGAGGTTCTCACAGGAGATGGCACATGAAAAGTTCATCAAACACTGAAAACTAGTCTGGTGATGGTGGATATAAATAACAGTGTAAGAGCTGAGCTAAGCAGTAACCTCTGAGAGCTGACATGCGGCCAGCAGCAACAGTGGCACGACTCCATTTGGCCCCATTTGTCAGAAAGCCTCCCTGATGGGAGACTGTCAATCAACAGAGCACTGCGAGGAGGGGAGGAGGGACAGAGGGAGGGACCAGAAATTGAGAAAAGCAGTGCAGAGTATGTGGGACAATAGAGAGTTAAGGGAAATTAGAATGTGTCATCTTGTGTTGTAAAATGATAAATAAATCTACCTTGTAAATGTAAATTGTGCTTTTGCTATATGTTAAGTACATGTTAAGCATGTTAGTGTAGTTTGTGTGGGCTCTAGTGTGCACGTTTGTGTGTTAGTATGTGCCCATTGGTATGTGTTGCTGTCGAAGTGTGTGATGTGTGTCTAAGTTGAAGTGACTGCAAGTGGCAGAAACTGAGCCAAACACAGCCATGAGCTTGTTACACGCTCACAACAAATTTATGTTGGGAATGTGCTTTTCATGTCTCTGTAAATCTTATGTAAATGTGCCAGTCCCACATTAGGCAAAGAGTGCCAGAAAGGGTGAGAGTGGTGAGGGAATGAGAGTTGGAACATACTTTGGACTAACTATGTGAAATGAAACTGGTAAAGTCAGAAAGAGCATGAATATTTGATTCTAATCAAAGCAGGACAATAAACTCACAAGATAAACTGATCTTAATCAGTACCTTGTTTATCCTTCCTCATTGTTTATGTTGTTTACCCAGTTACTGATCTCTGATGATCCACCACACTATTTATTTCAGTACCAATGCCTGTAGGAAAATGAAGTAATTTGAGCCAGAACGTTTAGCTTTGGAGAAGTAGCAACATCACATTTTTGGAAGTTTCTATTTAAAGTCTTTGAAGTGCTATTACAGTATATCTGCTTTGAGTTATACAATCACAGTTAAATGAATCCATGAGGTTAACTGCCAAAACATCACATATTATTACTTTTTATTACATACTCAGCTTTTAGACAGTATACTATAAAAAAGTGGACATATATTATTGGTTTGTGAACTCCTGTTTTGAAGCCTTGGGTTTAGCATTTTGGCCGCCATTATCTCGTGTTTTTTTTTTGGATCTGAAGTGACATTGTCTTCATTTTCAGACCAGATGTTGTGGCTTGTTTTAAACCCAATATGTTTCTGTAACACACTTCCATCAAAGAATTGGAATCAAAAGGTTATCAATCAATCAATCAATCAATCAATCAATCAATCAATCAATCAATCAATCAATCAATCAATCAATCAACCAATCAGACTTAATTTTTTTAGCACTATTCATATAGATGCAACACAAAGTGCTTCACGCTGTAATGCTGTTTGATTTGCTTTGCTCTTTGAGGGTGCTCTCAAATAATCTAAGCAGCTTCAAGAATTGTGCTTGAAGAACTAATCCTCCAAGCATAACAATGACATAAATGATCAGATCTTTGTAAAGTCAACAATAGCTCATATGGAGGAGGTTTTGGTGGTGGGGGGAGCTACAGTACAGCAGCAAACATTTGCATGAGTGAATCAGTACATTGAAAGTTACAACTTGAGAGCCCTACCTAATCTGACATAATGCTCCATTTATGACAAAGCACTCAGAGTTCAGTATTTTAATCTGCAAGAGCAACTTTTGTATTTAGGTGTTTGATGTTGCCTTCATTGGATAGTTGACAGTAAAAAGTAACATTGGAGAAAGAGACGTAAATGAAATGTGATAAAGGCACAAGGGTGAAACCAGGGGGCGGTTATGTGGTATGCATGTTAGACCGCCAGGCCCCAGGATGCCCCAGTTCTAGCCTTTTATAAGTTGAATTCCCTTTGGAAACCTTCCACAAAAAGCACTTGCTGGCATGGTAGGCATGGTAGCAGCCTGACCCCACGTGCCGCACACAAGTGCCTTTGTCTCCAAAATGGCAGTTGTTGGCATTCCTGACTCCATGTCCAACTCTGCCTACAACTGAAATACAAATTTCTTTATTTCTCTGCTTTTACTGGAAAGAGGAAGTAAGAGGTGACTCGTAAACCAGACACTCCGATTTGAATTGATGTAGTTTATGATTGTGTTCATTTTTCTCTGACTCAGCTTTCTTAGGAGCACAGTGTCATTTTGTTATGCATTAAGCTGTGCCTCAGCACAAACATTTTGGATTATTTTTTAGCACCCAATCACTCAACAGAGTGAGAGAATTACTTCTAGAGGCAGATCATTAGGATACAGTGAAACACAGTGAATTATTTCTGAATGTTTCAACTGTTTGTTTGTTTCCTCTGTTTGTCACTGATGGTTCAGCCCTTTTGTGACACTGGACTTTCCAGTCCTGTTATACTGCTTTGTCTTTTCTTAATCTCTCCTGTATATGCTGTCTTTGTCTCTGTTTTTGTTATATTCTTAATTCTGTTTGAGCAGTAACATAAGTGCTGTTTCTCAAGGGAAAACCTGAAAAACTCTATTCCACTGGTTGTGGATTTTACTTCCAAGAACATGACTATCCTCTTTAACAAAAATCTATGCATAGACTAAACAAACAAGAATAAACATAGTCTTCACTCTGCATGTTCTTAATTTTAACGTACAAAAATCGACTCAGGAAAATAAACAGCGTGACAGGGGCAGTGGAATTAGTGAGACAGAAAGGGAGACAAACAGACACAAAGATAAAAGGAGAGGCATGTCAGAGTTGTCTATACGAGTGGACATCACTAGTTCACTTTTTGTCCCTGTGTAACTCTATAGCCCACATACCAAAGTACTCACTCACTATGTCACTTCAGCCTTTGGGTTTCTGTCTTTCCCATTTTTCTTCTCACTCTTTTCAGTGTTTTTCCTGGTAACTGTTTGTATTATACTTTCGGCAAATTCTGGCAACTTGGAGTTATTGTCCTTAAAATATGTCCCTACCTACAAGCTACATATGTCCATGGACATTTGTCTTACATATTTCTGTATTTAGCATTTTACTGTCATGTGAAGCACTTTTCCCTAGTTGTCATAAACTCTTTGCAAATTTAGAAGTGATCAAGCCTGTCTTCAAAAAAAAGGAGTTATCAGATGCCAAAATGTGACAAATAACTCTCATCACCAAGCTGTTGTGCACAACAAAGACACACTCACACCACAAAGTTTAACTGGAATCTTTCGAGTTGTGCTTGGTGCCTCAGAAGAAAGAAACATGTGAAAGTAATAGATCAACATATTTATCCAATCTTCAACTATGTCACAGACTGCCTCCACACCAAAACAATTTGTATCATTTAACATTTACTGAACATTTGTGGAAACATGACTGTTGCTTTTTTGGCTTTGAGAGAGGGGTAGAGGAAACGTGGAGCTGTCATCAGTTTATTCAAACCTGTTGGCTTTTTAATACTCCGTTGGTATAATTATAAATTATATAAAACATTGATGTTAATAAAGGAAACATCTTGTCACCACATTATCTGTAAAATCAGAAAGCATTACATTATTAGCCACAGTAGTCGCATGGTTCTTGGGATGGCAGTGTTGACCTGCAAATCTCATAAAATATCTCATCAACTGTTGGATGGATTGTCAGGTAATTTGATACAAACAGTCAGGGTTCCCAAACGATGCATCCTAAAGACTTTTATGGTCCTCAGACACTTCCTCTTTTGCCACCGGGAGGTTGACATTGGTAGTTTTTAGTGAAATGTCTTGATAACTATAGCATGGATTCCCATAAAAAATGAATAACTCAAATAGAAACATTTTAGTAATAATAATTTCAAGGTTAATTATAACAACATTAACAATCCCTTCACTTTTCATCTAGTATCTTCAGGTCAATATTTCAGTTTGTTTGGTTCATTTAAATTTTCAGTACTTTGGTTTATGCCCCTGCAAAACTAATGAAATCCTCATCAGCCACAAGTGTAACCTTGTGTTGATTGCTAATCTGCATGTTAACATGCTAAACTAAGATGTTGAACTTGATCAACATTATACCTGTTAAACATCAGCATGATAGCATTGTTGCTGTGTGCATGTTAGCTTCCTGATGTTAGCATTTCACTGAAGTACAGACTTAAAGAGTTGCTGGCGTGGCTCTAGAAACTTAGTCTTGTTACAATACCATCTTCAATTATTTATTTTCAGACGCAAAAAATATATGTTACAGCAATAATAAAGCCATTTTGGTGATGAACAACAGTGCACTGTATTTGGATGAAAAATCTAGCATAACCCAGTTTAGCAGTTTATTAAAAAAGCATCATCATATGATATTATTCTTATTCCACAGCCCTAAGGCTTTGGTGTGACTTGATAGGGTGAGAAGACAAGAGAAGGAAAAGGAAAAGCTGAAGTAGCCATAAGTAACTGGTGTGAACAGCAGGAGGAGGGAGAGATCTGATGTCATTTCTGTGGACAAATGCCTCGCTTGACATATGTCTCACCAAGGACAGCAGCCGAAACATGAGAGTACTGTTCTTTGGCAGGAAGGTGGAAGGGACGTGAGAAGAGACAAGGAAACATCACATTACCTTTTGTAGTTTCAGCATAGTTTTGTGTGGTGACTTGAGTCTTCTTTGGAAAATTGCCTTGATTCACTTAACAAATTAACTAGTTTCTCTCGTAGCTAAAGGGGGAAAAAGTGAGCCAGTAAAGAGTAAATAGCGTTTTAAATGTTTAATGGAGTTAAATATGAAATATTATGAACTTTCACCACTTACAACTGCCTTTGTGCCTGAAATATACTATTTAAAGAAAATGTCATTGTCTTGCCATTTTAAGAAACACTGATTATGTGTTTTTTTCACATTTTGCATTGAATGTTTAATATCTAAATATCAGTTAGGCAGAGCAAACGGAATTGTGTACAAAGACAAGCAATGTCCAAAGATAAAACCAGTAACAGTCATCCACAACACTGCTGTAGAATGTAGCTTAAGTGTATAGCAAACTCCAGCTAATGCTTTAAAGCTGGAGTGTGGTAGTGAGGCCTGGCCTGGCCCCGCGGTTTTGGTCAACCGCAACAAGGCCTCTGATTGGTCGAATGTTAGGTAGGAATTCAGCTCTCTAAGTCTGAACTCCGCCTCCTTCTACTCCTCCCGGCCCCAGGCGCTGAGGCATGACGGCTTTCCCTGCACACACACACACACACACACACACACACACACACACACACACACACACGCACAGTCTCTCTCATTTGCCTACTCCTATGAAAGGGACTGTAGAGAAGGGAGTTAGACGTTTGAAGACAGAGAAAGGAAGTGAGAGAAAGCAACAAAAGACAAAGAGAGTGCTCTCCTGCCCTCTGTTTGGGTGTGTGGGTAAGGTTTTTTTCTCTCTCTCTCTGTGAGCCTGAGAAGGGGGAGGACCTGAACCCTGCTAAGAGTCAATACCCCTGCAGGAGTCCACAGGACCATACACATACTCACTCACACCCTCATACACACTCACACACACACACACTACATGCATACTTGCTCAGTGCACTGCAGCTACTGTAGCCTGAATGAGTGCAAAGCAGAAGGAGAAACAGAGCAAGGAAGCAGGAGTGCGAGACAGGGGAAGAGAAATCTCAGGAGTTACTTGTTGCTCTTGGTTTTCTGTGCGGATTGAGGATGATATTCCTTCTGCTTTCCCTGTGGCAGTGGGACCTCGTCTGAGGTGAGCACTAGCATTCCACTCTTTCACCTTTTTTTTTTCTCTCCGTTCACCGGCTAATAATTCTGTAAGAGCAAAAAAGGGAGTCTGAGTTACAAATTTTGTGAGCTTTCCTGTGGCATGGTTGCACTCTTGGTGGAATGGCGGAGGGGGGTTGAAAGGAAGGAGGAGGTGTGGAGGGAAGCTTTTCACGTGCCGGGGAAGCTACCCTATCAAGCTGATCTGTCTGAGAAAGAAGCACAGTAGATTGGGTGGAAAGAGGCAAACTATCTTTTTTTTTGGAAGAAATGAATGTGGAGAAAGATGTTGAAGAAATGTCGGGCTCAAAAACACAAAGAGCTGTAACTTGTGATTCAGAGCTGTGCTCCCGCAAGTGGGACAGCAGAAGATGAGAAAAGTCAGTCCAGCTCTCAGTCTCTTCAGACTCTTCTGACTAATGCCTCCCATTTCTTGGTCTTTATGTGTGCAGCTTGGGGCTTCTTTGCTGACAGGGCCGACATAAATGTGACATTTATTCATAACCTGTCTGGATAAATGCATGTATTTGTATGTGTGTCTGTGGGTGTGTGTTTGTGTGTGTGTGTGCTGGAGGAGTAGTCCCATTCCAATACACAGGCAAAGGCACAAGGTAGCGTTCAACTACTTTAGCAGTGTATAGCCTTCATTTATCAGCTGCATGATTACAGTGTCTTCTCTGACTCCTCTACCACAGCTCACTTGAGTGTGCAGCCTCATCATCATTCCTCCACCAACATGTGTTTACATGCTGCAGTCTGTGACATACACACAGACTGCTGAACGTCAACAATTTAGGAAGTTACTCTTTTAGAGTTGGACGTCAATAATTGTAGTGACATTAAACATTTCTGTTAATTAAACAATCTTGGACATTTTTGTGTAAAATATATTATCTGCTAAAGTAAACTTGGAGCTGCAACGATTAGGCGATTAATCAATTAGTTGTCAATTGTTTTTAATCGGCTACTATTTTGATAATCGATCGATAATCGCTTTTAAAACTAATTTCATATGTGAATACTGAATATATTTGGGTTGTGGACGAAACAAGACATTTGATTATTTGATAAAATAATCGACAGATTCATCGAGAATGAAGTTAATCGTTAGTTTCAGATCCATGCAAAGAGTTTAGATGTTAAGGTGTTTTTTTTGTTTTTTTTCAGTAATACTGCAGTGTGTCCGGGCGTGGGGCGGGCATTGTTGTCCTATTATTAGAGCAAGCTGGGCTGGCCAGCAGCTGTGGAGAAAGGGAAGGAAGTAGGCTCAGAACAGCCGGAGAAGGGGGATTACTGGGAACACTGAGCGGGAATTATGGACTGACTGGAATGGCATTCCTAAGGTGGTGGTGGAGTCACTGGAGGGGAAGATAAGTCAGCCAGAGCACCAGACTAGGATCAGTGTGGGTCATAAGAAATGACATAGAGGTTGGAGGTCATCAGTGATCTGGTGGAATACACTCTGCCGTAATTGCCGATTACATGAACAAGTTGGTTTTTGATTTATTGACATGGATTTGCGAAGGGCTGCAAGTAGTTCTTTTTTCATTAAATCTTGTATGAAATGTCTGAAAAATGTCTCAAAACCTAAGGGGATGTCTTCAAGTTGCTTGTTTTGTTTAGCAAACAGTCCAGAATTCAGAGAAGTTTCAACACATTCTCATCTCAATGCATCATAACTGACACTTTCAGACAGCATGACAAAGCGTAAGGATTTTACGCTAAAGTTACCCCTCAGCATCCGCATGAAACGCCCCCGTTTGCTACGTTGCAGTAACACAAGGGACACCTGTGTCAGTCTTACGGCTGATGCGCTAACAGGTAGGGTTAGCCGGTCAACATTCATGAAGTCAGTGACTTAGGTTTAGGTACTAACATTTCTGATGATTGTGGTGAGGGTAGGGGCTTCGGCGGGCTATCAACACCTTATCACAAATGTAGCTAGCTAACTCCCCAGACCATCTCATAGAGATGCTTCCGGAAGCGTGTCATAGGATTAGGGTTAGGGGTAGGGTTAGGTGTGCACCCGGTGTGTCTCACACAGACACTAAAGGTTACCTTTTGCGTCAAATAACTAGAGAAATTTGGTAAATCTTTACATTTGTGAAACTAAAACCCATGAATGTGGGGGCTTGGCTTGGGTCACAACATCAAGTCCAGCACGGACCAGTCATATGGTTTGTGGACTGGTAGCTGGAGAGGTGCCAGTTCACCTATTGGTCACTGCTGAATGTGCCCTTGAGCAAAGCCCTGAACCTCTAACTGCTCCAGGCGTCGAACTTAGTGGCATCCCCTCGCTCTGACATCTCTCCATATGTTATTGTTATAAAAATAACAAGAGAGAAAGAATGAATGAATGAATTTCCCCTCAAGGGATTAATTAAGTTACCTTTTTCTTCATCAAAATAAACACCTCACTAAAGTTGCTGTATCGTATGACAATCTAAGTTTGTATAAAGGGTGATAAATAATATACAAACTAATAGAATCTGTCATCAAGTCTGCTTACTCACTCTTTGTAATATCTTTATCTCCGACAGCCCAGGCAGTGGAAGCTGACCAAGGGTTCTTGGCAGTGAAAGTGGAAGGAGTGCTTTACAGATAGTGATTACTTAGTGATTGACTGCTGTGATAAACAGCTGCCACACTGGCGAAAGAGATAACAGCATCCCAGTATTACACACATATCTCTGCTATCTCTGTCCCTCTCTCCCTGTAAATCTCTGCTGTGTATTCCAGTGAAATACACTTGCTCGATGCTATTAGATGAATACTGCAACAAGGGCTTTGTCATCTGGAAGGTTTGACTTTTTTGGATTTCTAATTTAACAATTTTTTGTTGTTTTTTAACATATATGACCACTGCTAAGTTTTCTACATGTTAAAAGTTGTCTGTAACTTTCTCCATACCTTCAGAGTTTGCAAGCTGGGATGTGTTTAATAAAGACTGGCCTTTTTGGTGAAAAACAGTTGACAAGCCTATTGTGAAACTGTCTCATCAACAAACCAGAACAGCGCAATTGAGGAAAGATTGAAGATTACATTTTTTTGTCTTGAACGTACTTGTTAGATACTTTTTTAATGATTGTGAAATCGAAGCTCACACTCCAGCTGCATTTTCTCTGATAGCGAAGGTGCTGATTGAGAATGTGATTTGATCAGAAGTTTACGCCTTACTGAAGAAGACAGAAGACTTCTGTAGAATTTAGAAAAAAGTATGTTACACCATATTACAAATTTACTAGTCCAATTAGTATTTATATATAGTCCTGTAACATATATTATGTGTATGTGTATGGGGTGACATAATTCTCTGTTTTAATATCAAAGTATTTTAGTTCATATACTGTCTATAGTGTCTCAAAAGCCATACTGTGGTTTAGTAGCACAAGACCAACCCCCATTTCACCCACTCTCTTTCCAGCTTTCCTTTCTCCCTCCCACCCCTGCTCTCTGAAGAACAGCTATGTAATTAGTCAGAGTCATAAATCACAGACAACCGAAGGGATTTTGATATATACGTTTGACAGCAACATACAGGGGTGGTTTCACTGTGTGGATTTTGGGTTCGGGGAGTAGAAGGGGTAGAGGGTGTTGGCATACTCTATGTTCATGTGTTTTGCAGGGTACATTCTGTTCATCTATAGACACACACGCTCTGTGTGTCATCATGTGTGAGAGAAATGATCTGTTCATTGCGTGTCTCCATTTCTTTTGGATTGCCTGTTTGGGCATGTGGCTGCAGCTGCAGCCTGTGTGTCTGCACTGGCAGTTATTGCTCATTAAGATCAAAATCAATTAGCCATTTCATTGTTTTCTGTCATGTGGACCACTAATGACAGCCATTGCATTGTGTCTTTGTTATAGCAATAAAGAACTTGCCATCTGAATTTAGGGCGACAAAAACCTGGGGTTTCTGTGGATCTAAATTCTTTGTTTTGCTTCCCCAAAATACATGCCTTCATCAACAAATGACTCCTACTGCTCACTACTGAGGGAACACACATCCACTCACACATAGAGATGAACAATAAACATAAAGGTCTTACTTAAATAACAAGTAAATATATTACTGGGCCAAAATTGAATTACTACATACAATAAATTACAGAAATTCTTTACTTCATTTGATGATACATTTGAATAAATAAGTGTGATATATTGACTCTCATTAATAATCCAGCTGTAGTCCATATGTAGTTAATCATTTAATTTTGTGGCCCCTCTCAGCAAATGTGGCCCTCAACAGCGGCTTTAACCCTGACTGAGCTTTTTGACGCACACTGAAGCTGCCAGATAAACGGATGTATTTGCTCACTGTGCGTCAGGTTGTATTCATGTAGGCTTAGAGCTTGACTAGGCACATTGCAGTGTCTGCATATATGCTGTATTCCGCTCCTGCATGCAGATGTAGTTAACAGTAGATGCTTCTATGTTGTCAGTACATTTGTGGTGGTATTGGTAAAAATAGCTGCAAACAGAGAAAATTGTCTACTATCTGTCTACAACTGAGACTTTTTGGGAGTTTGGTTTTGAAATTTAATGACCCGGTTACTCATAAACGAATGTTTGTTTGACACACTTCATCCATATTAGTTTCATTTAACGGTTGCACTTCAAGCTGTGAATCAGAAAATACTCTCAAATCCCAGTACAATTACCTTCATTGATGTCCCAGGAGCTGTTCTGTTATTCACTGTCTGTTTAGCAGCTCTGACATTTTTTCTCTGAATGACATCATTACTGTCTGCCTCTCTTCTAGTTACCTTAAATAGAGTCATTCAAATGCACAAATTAGGCCTGAGTAGTACAACGCTACAGAAATTATGGAAGAAGGTGAATTTAAAATGTTGTCACGGAACTAATTATGGTATGGTAATGTGGAAACACTTCAATAAAATTATGTTTAAATTGCCTAAGCAATGAGTCATATCCACTTTTACATAATGTGGGCAGCACAGCCTATTGCAGTGTTGTTGGGAGCATTTAGGATGTAAATACCTCGCAAGTGGTTGATGTTCTGTGAGACTCCATGATGGTAGTGTTTGTAATGTGTATATGTAAAGGTAGGCCATTTTTTGTGTGTGCCATCTAGTCTGAAAAAGCCTATTGATTCACAAGGTGCTGGATCACCCATTGAGTTTCAATGAGCTAAGAGATAAAAGAGCAAATACTTCTGGGCTCTTGCCTGTTTGTCTCCAGCAGTTGTCATTATCTATTTTAAGATTTTAGTATTGCACACACTTTTAAAGTTAGATGTTAGTTTAGGGTTTTTTGCATTTGTATGTTTGCCTTCACATCACCTCAAAGTAATGGCATAGTGTATATGGCAAGTGTGTATGACCTGTGTGTATGACCTGTTTCTGAATGACATCACTCACATCATGTTGAAGAATAACACTGTATTATTTATACATTCAGACACACACACAAAAAAACCTCTATATTCTACAACTTTTAAAGGGATA
The DNA here is from genome assembly GCA_024633595.2 of Lepomis macrochirus. NCBI lineage: Eukaryota > Metazoa > Chordata > Actinopteri > Centrarchiformes > Centrarchidae > Lepomis > Lepomis macrochirus. The sequence continues at coordinate 21,612,913 of JALXJV020000019.1, forward strand.
ATTCCAGTTTATTAGACCTTGGATGTTGTTTTTGTAGTTTTTTGGCCAGCATTTCTATCAGTTATAATAACTTTGTACCCACCAAGTTATTTTGCCAAGGTCTGGGAACATAGCATTGCAACAATGTCTGACACGACAAGCCACCAGTTAAGACAGATTATGTAAACCACTTTATTTGGAGGTAAAACGGAAAGAGAGGGCACTTGAAATGTCAGTAATGGTCTCTCATTTAAAAAGAAAACACTTGCCTTTGTTTTGTTTTCCAAATAAGTTCAACTGACCTGGGTTGTCAACCTGTCTGATACTGAAGTGTGACTGCTCGTATTTCTGGCTTTGTCCAACTTCCTTTTAGAGATGTTCTTGTGTTCCTGAATCACAGTAGTTAATTTGATGAGTGCATTACTATTATTACTGAAAACAGGACTGGAATTAATTCATTTTAGGGCAAGGCTACTTTGGCCTTTGACAAATACAAATTTATGTGAAAATCGCAGCCAAAATGTAGAACGCCATGGCCAAAACCAATGGCGCGATAAGTGGTAATTACTTTGTATGAAGACAAAATAATATGCCATCAACAAGCAGGAGTCAATGCATTGAAAAACAGTACTGACTTTATTAAAACTGTACACTTAATGTTTGACTTTTCCACAAAATCATTTACTGCACACTGCCGTTACAATTAACCCAATATGCCACTGTCAGTAATCAATGCAACAACATACATACAGCATTACTTAGTGTTTCTGTAGTGGTAAAAAAAACTCCCTTTAAGAAATATGACATAATGTCAACAGTCTTCTTGTCAATTTGACCATAATATAGTCCTTAAAGATAAACTGTATTTCCGTACAAACTTTACATTTTGGATTTTGTCTCCTCAACTGCTACTGTTGATATATTTTTGTGTGAAAAGACAAAGGGAATGAGAGACGAACTGTCTCACTAAAATACCTGCTGGTTGGAGGATACACCAAATTAAACACAGACTCATAACACTGTTTATTCGCCGGTTATCGTGTGTCACGTTATTTAAAATTTTTTTCAGTTTCCAAGTTTGCTGTTTCCTGTTTACACATGGTAATGCAAAATGGTAAGAAAAGTTTTTTTGACAGTGATGTTTCTATTATTCCACGCTGCAGGGCATCAGTGGCACTGGCCATTTGGCCGTGGTATAATCCCTCCCTTGCAAAAAGAAATGAAAGCCAAAACGATAAAAATAAAACCAACGTTGTAATAAAACCTCTACTTGATGCAAATTTTGCAATATTCTGTAAGAAAATGTCCCAACGCATTGCAAATGAGGAATCTTTGCTGTTTCTTGCTCTTTTATGTTTTCCTCTCCCTCTTTTCAAATCTTCCTTGACACTGATGTACAGATAAACAGGCTTTCATCACAGTCCCAGACAGACTAGTTACCAATAAAATCTGTGGAGACACGAACCCCAATACTGAGCCTGGCCCCTGGCTGTCAAAACAAAATTGAACTGGAGTGCAGAAAAGAGCACACACTGTTTGCATACACTAGTCTGCACGCTCTGAGAATATGCAGGTTGAACCCTGAAAAACACAGCATGGATATTATAGTTACACTGGCTTAACAAAGTTGCTCAGCCACAATGCTGTTGTTGTTAAAGTGCACCTTTGACTGTTCTTTAGTGTATGAAGCAGCACTACAGATGAAAAACTCCCTGAACTTGAGATTAAAGTCTTGCTAACTTGTCTCATGTCACTGAGCATTCAGAGACGCCACAAAACAACGATCACACTTTTAAATATTCATCCAAGGCTGGTGGGGCAGTGAGGGTTCGTCTAAATGGATCTGAGGCCTGTAATGTTTTCACAGAGCAATGAAGCAATAAATTATTAAAGAAAATAAAATATTGGAAAGTATTGTATATTTTACATACAGACTTGAGAGAAAGTTGGCGGGACAAAAACACCCTCCTGACATCCTGACTTTTCTTTTCACATAAATTCACAGGAACACATACAAAGTGCAAGATTTAATTGTTTTCTCATAGGCACAGTTTTCACTGTTTTTATGGTAACCATCAAGGGGCTCAATTCTACACAGTCAAAAGACACATGCTGCTTTATGAGACCAGTTGTTATGGGGATTAATTACGTTTATTTCCTGGACACAGGACATTTTCTCATGTAGGGGGGTTTTAATTTATTTACAGAGAGAGGGTGTCCTTATAGCAACAGTATTGTTTAAGATACATGACACTTTCTGAACACACCTTTCATGATGGATTATTGTACTTACAAAGGAAACTATTCTCTGGTCTCTGTTTATCAGTTCTCCTTCTCAGTTTATCTCACAGTGTCCTCTCAGTTTATCACATTCAGACACACACCGTGGGAGTGAAAGAAATTATGCTGATGATGTAAGAAGGTGGCCTAACATGCTGAGACAAAACAGAAAACAGGAAGGAGGGGAAAATGATCTCCACTCCCAAAGGTTCCCCTTTCCCCCCAAAGTACCTCACTTCCTGTCACAACTAACCACCTCCCACTTTGACCTTTCACACATACATACTCGCACTCACGCAATAGCCATATAAATATTTTTATTTGTTTTAGTTTAGTCCAGGTTGTGTTTTTGAGTTTGAAATATCGTTTAAATGGATATTTGCTGAGGTTTTAATAACCTGATTTTAAGTGTAACATTGAGTTACAGTTGCTTGTCAGTGCCTTTGTAGAACTGGTGGAGACTGCACTGTCCCAGATAGTTGTACTCCTCCTGTGTCCTGCCCTCGATCTCTCTGAATAGCTACACACATAGTGTAAGACATACATACATATACAAGCAGAAGTTGGTCCTTTTGTTATTGGTGCTGCACAACTTTGAGAAAAAGGTGCAGTCCCTGAGTGAAGTGTATGAAAGTGGTAAAATACAGTATTCCAATTCTGCCTGTTTCCTCCCTCTAATGCCCCCACAACTGCCATCTCATCTGCGGAAGGGCACAGACATGAACACAAACACACCCACAATGTGTCTGTGCATGTGTGTTGGAGAGAGAGGCTGTGAGATTGCTGTTTATAGCTTGGATGTGGATTCCCATACTAGAAAAAAGTGTTGCTGAGCAGTGATGACTACACTTAAAGGCTACGCTCTGTAGCAAATAGAATTCACTTTAAGTGCCTGTTTTGATGTCTGTGCTTGCTTCGTGTTTGAGTATGTCTGCGTGTGTTGTTAGCAGATTTTCATTGGCTGAGTTTCCTGAGGTGTGCCATTCTGAAAGCAGCTGAAATCAGAAGGCTTGCAACTCTGTTTCCCCATGACAGGAAATTGAAATGGTGTTGCTGACATCAATCAGCTCTTAAAGCTTTAAGGTTTTCCCAAACTGAAACAAGCACCTCTTTCCAATTGACTTGTTCCTATTGCTTGTTACTACTACTTTATCTGACAGATATAAAGGAGTAATGCTGTTTTCTGAACTGGTCTTTCAGAAAGATACAAACTAAATATGCACCTAAAATGAATGTAACCAACTATGCTGCAAGGAATAAATTAAATTGTGGAAGTCAATAGTGGTAACTAAGTCAGTACATTTTGAATTTAAGATTAGTTGAACAGTCAAAGGAAGGACTTTACATGGGTTTATCATATATAAGCTGCGTAAATATGCACATAGCAAATCAAGCCAGACAGGAAGTATGCCAAAAATGGTATAGAGAGTCCGGTCATTTTTCAAAATAAAACACCCTGTGCAGGTGACCGAATGTATATGAACAATAGACACAATTTAAACACACAAAAAAAGAAACAATTTAACTGCGTAGAAGCACACAAGGTCAAGGACAAATGACCGAGGAGGAGGTAAACGCTTCTTTTCTGAAACACTCCCTGTGGGGTACAAAGCTGTGTCGCAGACGCAACTTTATAGTCCCTAAAGCCACGCTAGCAGTGCTTCTAGCTAAATGCTAATGTCAGCATGCTAACATGGTAACACTGACAATACTAACATGCTAATATACCATGCAGGTATAATCTTTCTCATGTTTACCAGCTTAGTAGCATGTTAGCATGCTAACATTTGCTAGCATGCTAACATGCTAACGAAATACAAAGTACAGCTAACGCCAATGGATAATAAAATAATTAGTTTTGCAGTTATGTGGTTATAAACCAAAATATTGGACAAACTGAAATCAGGTCACTGAATCCGACTTGACGATGGTGCTAGATGATGGGTGTTATGGTGGCCCAGTGGATAGCACTGTGGCTTCACAGAAAGAAGGTCCTGGGTTCAAAACCCCAGTTGCCCCTGCTTTTCTGTATGGAGTTTGCATGTTCTCCCTGTGTCTGTGTGAGTTTCCTCTGGGTGCTCCAGTTTCCCCCCCACCATCAAAAACATATTTAGTTCTTCAGTCAGTGCATTTGACCAGTGACACTGACACAAATCTGGAGTTGGTCCCTGAGCGCCGCACAGTGGCTGCCCACATCTCCCTTGAGGGATGTGACAATAAAGTACATTTACCTTTAAAAGGTCAGAGGTCAAAAAACAGTATGTTTGAGTGTAGGCCTATTTGAGGTGTTGGATTATAAATCTTTTGGGTCCTCACAGTGGTAAACTTCCACCCTCAAATTTATTTCAAGAGTAGCTTCACCCACACTACCAAAAACTAAATAGATAAATAAAATAAACCAAAAATGTTCTCTCTTCTTCTTTGCTGTATCTGGCAATTTGGATAGATTCTGTTTCTGAAATGTTACAGATACAATGGATGTTGATGGAGCTTGTCATAGAAAAAAATTAATTGACTTGATTTGACCACTACAATTAGGCATATGGAAGCAGATGCTTGTATGCCAGACTGTGTACATGCAGCTGAGAGCTCAATAACAGTCAGTGCATTTGCATATGTCAGGGTCTTACAAGGTCAGTGGTTGATGGATAGAGAAGCTTTACAGTACCATTAATTGCCAGCCTCAGTATTGCCTGTATCCCTGCCAAATCCCTAGTTACCCCTCCTTAGCCTCACTCTGGCCCACTTAAATTTCACATGGCCATTTCACAAATTATGCCTGTTGTTCACATGACAATGGAGTCTCTGTGGCTTAATTAAAAGTAGCGAACCTTACATGGGCTGTTACTGAATTCCATGAATTCCAACATAAAGAAGTGTTACTAAATGTAACTACATAAATACCTACATATCTCATTATGAGATATGTAATCTACTCCATTCAATGCCACATCAGCATATCTGCACAGAAATATATGGTTTTGTCCTACATTTGCTTTTTTTTCAGTGGAGTTTGTTGCAGTGTGTAAGTGTGAACGGTATGATGAGTGAGCAAAGAAAAGACAGTGAGAGATTAAAAGAAAGAACGAAGAATGTTGATTTTTTTCTTACATGTACAAAGAGAGTGGGACGTTATAAAGAGCAGCAATAAAAAGCTTAGGAATGAACTAAGAGGAGGATAATTGAAGCACTACAGTCCCACTTCTGTAATGACATGTTCCTATAAATCCAGCTTCCCGGCTCTCGCTGTCCTCTAATTTTTTTCCCACATGTTTACAGCCTGTTACAGATGCCTTCTAAGAAATCATTTGGATTAACTTTGGGCACAGTATTGCAGCACCTTATATAAACTCTAACAATATGCTATATTGACAAAGCTATATGATACTAAGAGCGCTTACAGTGCCACACAGTTTTCAGTACATTATGTTCATCAAACAAAAGAGAGTTTTGTCTTGTTTTTTGTTTTGTAGTAAAAAAACAACCTCGGCCTTGTGTTCAAGATTTGGCATACTGCAAAGTATCAGAAAAGCCTCCTAACACAGTATAACACTAACTTCTGTTTTTATTCTTCCATCCCCTCTCATAGGATATTGTTTGACCTGGGATTTAAAGGTGAATTGCCCTGTAGATTAAATAAGAAGGGGATTACTATAAAGAGATGGACAGTGAATATCCGCATAGAGCTTACACCCTATGTGTGTGTGTGTTTGTGCACGCATGTGAACGCATATGAACATGTGCCCCCCAGTGGGATCAATGAAGTCTCAATCTATCTGTGTTAGGTTGAGATTAGTATGCAGATGTGAGTTTGTGTGTGGCTAGCCATGCAGTCTATGATCTTTTCTCGTGTGTGTTGTTTTGCTGGCTCCAGTGTGTTTGCTTATTCTTTTGATCTACAGAGAATTTATTGGAACAGATTTCCCTGTGTAAGCTTAAATGTCAATAGCAGAATGTGGGCTATTCAAACAGTAATCCTGACATTGTCTCTTTGATGATTGTTGCACATGGCCTCACAGTGTGTACTGTGTCACTTAGTGTGTGAGAGGCAGAGTAAAAGGAATTTGTGCCAGAATAAAAAGTTAATAAGTTGGTCAACAAGTATTTAATTGCCAAGGATTAATTAAGCAAAAATGCACAACATTCTTTGATTCCAGTATTATAAATGTGATGCTTAGGCAGTGTCTTTGATTTTAGGCTGTTGATCAGACAAAAAAAGCAACTGGAAGACTCTACTCTAGACTAGTTACTCTAGACTCTGGGGAGGTGTGACAGGCATTTTTCACAATTTTCTTACACAAAATGATTTATTAGTTAATCAAACAAAATACTGACAGGTTAATTAAGTATTAAATAAGTGTTAGCTGCAATTCTAGCTCAAATTCTATATAGGTTTAGAGTGATACTAACATATTTATAGCTCTTTACTAGCCAAATAACTGTATGTGAAATTTACTGAGACTTTGAGGACTTTGGGTCATAAAGAAGCCATTTCTTGCCTATTGCATTTAAAACAATTCAGTCCCATGCTTTTAGACACACACACACTCTAACTACCAGCATTAGTTGACAATTTTCAGCCTAGGTGCTTTTTGTATTGTTGAGTGCTATATAAAAGAACTGGTACTCTGTAAACAGAAATGGTATTTGCAGACCTCAAGCTCATAGAATCCTCTCACTGGTCTGAGCTTCACTATTGTGTTTTGGGTCTCTGTGAGACCTATAAGATCTACAGCCCACCAATGGATTTCGGACGGAGAGATAGACAGCCACAGACCACAAGCTAAGCTGAAATCCACACAGTCAGACGGCAAATGAACACAATATGAAATAACACTATAGGCTAGCAAATGATACTCAACTTAGATGTATTTAGCAAGGTGGTAGCATATTATTAAGTAGCGTTTTTTTCAATTAATCCAACACAGCATGCTCATAAAATTTATTTTTCATATTTATTTAATGCTTTTTGCATGCTTTCTTGACATTTTAGATTAGATTAGATTCCTTATTGTCCTTTTCGGGAAATTAATTTCCACCATCTATACTTAGATTAACTCACATTTAAACAACATGAACATACATAACAACGTGCTGTGCATTTTATACATAAATTGACACCCAAACCAAAACATTTAATTAGCAAGTAATCTTGTTGAGTAGTGTTATGGCAAAAGGGATAAAACTCCTGCTATAGCAAGCCCGTTTCCAGGCCAGGGATCTATATGGCCTGATGGTAGCAGAGTGAAAAAGGTGTTGAGAGGATGACTGATGTCATGTACTATTATTTGTGCTTTCCGTAAAATGGCTTTCCTGTTGAGGTCAGAGAGGTTGGGGGTGGGAAGATCAATTATTTTGGAGGCGTACTTGTGATACGTGTAAATTTGTTCTTATTGGTCACAGTGAGTAGGTTATGTTGAAATAACATATTGAACAGTAAAGACTTAATTGCAAATATATTTGTCTGATTGTTGTTCTTTGTTTGCACTTTCTTGGAATGTTGGTTGTGCAGTGTGAAGGTGTATGATAATATGTGTATGGTAATAATAATTATAATTATAACAATAATATAAGCTTTTTATAGACCGAAAGAAATGGAGAGATAGAGAAATAAATAAGTTTAAATGGATAAGTGTGAGTAATCAGCAGTGGTGTAGTCGTCGTGATACGCAGGTATACGCCATATAACCACTAGGATACGTACACCCACTTAAAATAGCAAGATGATTCATAACAACATCGTTTTGGGACAGAACTTTGACATGTTCACTCATAAATTCCCCCCGTCTGTGTTGTGAAGCTCTGAACTGACGTTTGCTGCTTCCGTGGCCTGTGACCGGGATCTGACGTCAACTACCAAACAACAACACAGCTGCGTGGCGGTCACTCGGCGCACGTTTGAAATTAACTAATGTGAATCAATGAAGGACATGTGGAACGCGAGCAAACGCAAATTGAAGTGTTTTCGTAAGCCTACAGGTAAAGCACACAAAACGAGCCAGATGGCATATTATCTTAACGTACCTGTGAGTGACAATAGCATTTAGGCCTATTAACGCTATCATTAACGGAACTGTACCATCATTGTTGCTCTAGTGAATTTAATCTAGTACTAGTTAACTAACGGATGCTTGCTAATGCTTTTAAGCTGAAACAGATTTGACAATGGTTTTTGGAAGATAAGTGAGCTTGAGAGGATGTGGACCCCTTTTGGTGTCCTCAGTGCTAATATTCTGTAATGATTCTGTATGAATGAGTTTTGGTGATAGAACTGCACATAGGCCTATGTTCATTGTTATTACTGCTACTGAAAAGCATCAGCTTTCCATTATTGTTAATAATAGTTGCAACTTGCACTCTGAAATGTGCATTGAAAATTGCCAGCTGATAAAACCAGATTTATAACATCTAAGGCTAAATATAGTTCTTAACTGGCTGAGTTAGATGGTGATTAACACCAAACATTAGACAACACCATAAATTGGTGCAGAAAAATGTTACATACTTTTAAAATATCCTCTAGTCTTGTGACCCTAATATTCTGGACACACATCTCGTATGCTAAGTGTTTTGTCACAACTCGCTTTTCAACACAAAGTGAAACTAGACTACTGGTAATCAGGATCTCAGAAGTTGATTGCAGTAGCAGACAATTGTTATGTATTTGCCAGGTCACCTTCCAGAAATGGATGACAGCCTGCATGTGAGCTCTGTTAGCTGTTAATGTCCTATTCACTGATTTTTTTCTCTTTTTTGTATCTGCTCATCTGTTGTTGAAGCGTAACCAACTGTCTGATTTGAGATTCAGAACGTTCAAAATGAACATTTTGAAGAGAATGCTTAATTGAATTCCACTTTTTGGGTACATTTGTGCCGTAGCATGTACAGTATTTAGTGATGCTTTTAAAGGACTCTCTTGTAAAAGAGCCTGTGTCTCAGTGGGACTTCCGTTTTATGAAAATGGTAAATAAATAAACGGTTTCAGGTGACAATCCCTTATATTGGTAGGGTGGCAGATGTTAGTGCTGGGTGACATGGCGAAAAATGTTATCATGATAAAAACATTTCATATGATTCCGTATTGATAATTATCACTGTATATGTCAAATCATTATTTCGTTCACGTTTAAAGGCTGATTTTTGCTCCTGAGTGAAAGTTAATTGTGGTTTTGAACTTTTCTTTCTAGTCAGAACAAACACTTGATTCCAAACAGCAGATCACTTCGTAAATCTGAGGCAGAACATTCAGAATTATTTTGATAAAATCTTTTTTCAACAAATATGATAAATAAATCTTTTTTCAGGGCTTTTTCCTCAGCAAAATAATAATAAACCAAATACTTATTTATTACTTATTACTTATATTATATTGAACATTTATTATGTTGTTATTTAGGAAAATTATAATGCGATAATTACCGTTATTGTTTTTTTGCCCAGCCCTAGCAGAAGTAACATGCAGTTTTTAGATTACTTTGTCATTCTGTAACCAAGAATTCTCCAAAATCACTTGTTTTCCTATGATGATACAAATAATTGTACTATTATACTTGTGTTTGTGCATGTAAGGAATGTCCTATATGAATAGAATTTGCTTGTGACTGAGCATGGTGGTGCATGACTGTGTGTGCCTTTGTGGCACATTTGATATTCAATTTGAAAACAGCATTGCCAGGGGTCTTTCCCTGCTCGTCTCAAGCGGTTGCTTCATTAGCAAGACCTCTCTCATCTCTTCCTCTCTCTCTCACTCCACATTTGTGCTCTTTATTTCTTTTAATCATGAGAGAAAAAAAAAGTCCAACCCCTTTTCTCCTCCTCCTCCTCCATCTTGGGTTTGTCTTTGGCCAATAGTGTCACACAGACTCCTCTGTTCTCTGTCAGCCTCTAGTCTTGTATAATGAGTTCGGCTTGGGACCGGAGTCGGGACATTCGGCAATTTGGCCTTTACTCTGTGGCCAAGAGGGAGTGGGAGGCATGAATAAGAGGAGGAAGAAAAGACAGCATGGATAGATGGCACCAGTCTGTCACTATAGCAGCAGGAGTATTATTAAACTTTGTGTTCAGAGAGATGTATTTTATGTCGGCACACTTTAATGACTGGCTCTCTTGTGGCTGTCTTGAAAAGTAACCCACACTGGACATACAGGCGCTGATAATAACCAAACATACACATTTTGACATGAATATCTTACATCTTAATACAAATCAAAATGTCAGTGGTGCATCACTTCCCTGTCACCTCTTCAGCTTCTGGTTGGATGTGAGTCGACTTAAAGTACAGTTTCATAGTAGACATAGAAGTCTTTTATAGTTTCACAAAATGTACCTTTCAGATATGACACTGATCAAAATTATATTGCAGTTATTAAATGATTCTCATTGGTTCAAGGCACAAATATGGGAGCTCATGATGAAGTGATCTTGGTCTCTTTAATTCCCCTTTACAGTATGTTCCTCTTTATAAGTTAGACACCAGAGTAGACCAATATGAAATAATGAGGATATTTTATTGTGTGCCCATTTCTTGGCCAGCAATTCTGTTTTTAAAGATTCAGTACGTTTTATTAAACCGTAAATTTATTAAACGTTTTCTTGGTTTAATTGTTTCAACTGTCTAAAATTCAGATTAGCATTAAATTAAAATATATGTTAATTATCTTTGTATTTGTTAAATGTCATTTCAGTTAACCCAAGATTTCAGATGGACTTTGCTCTTCTTACAAGCATCCCTTTTATCCACTCAAACACTCCACTTTCTTTGTGATTAAAAAGAATTGCTCGAGAGCAGACGCGCTCCTCTTTTATCTGTTGTTAGAGAGGGGCCGTTGGTTTCCATCTGTTTGTCCCTTGTCCACCAAATGTTTGTGGATTAATTCAGATTAGGAATTGATTGGACAGCAGTAATTAAGATGTAAAGATGTCAGGGTGGACAGCATGACATATCAAAGTGGACCACAATAATATATCTGCTAAAGGCTAAAACCATGTGATTATCTGTTTTCTGACTTTCTTACTGTGTGTCTTTATAACCAAACCAACTACAACAAGAAAACAGAATTGGAGTATATATTCTAGTGCAGTGTAGTCGTTTTGGTTTTATAAGGGACTTGCGTTTCAATAAATGCTGGTTCTGTCGTATGGTGATCCACAGTCCTTCCCACTGTGCATGTTATGTGTCTGCATCTGTTAAAGCCATCTAGCAAGTTCAGAACAGTTTGAAGTGTCATGAGTTCCCTTACCATCAGTTGTACATTACAGTGTTCTCCTGAAGAGGTCAGTATTGATGCAGCTTTGATCTGCCTTTTGACTCATTCCACAGGCCACTGTACAAAGCACACATTGCAGATGTGTGTTCCACATAATCAAAGTCTGTTATTGCGTAGACTCAGGTACATTAAAAATAGTTTGCAGTATCTACATCTAGACTTGAAAAAGTCAATTGGTCAGCCAATAGAAAAATTATTTGTAAGTATTAAGTATTTTCATGCAAAGATGTCAAACATTCAGTGACATTGTCATAGATGTTGGAAAATTGTAATGCTGATTTTTACCTTTTTTTTGGACATGTACAGACTAAATGATTAATTGAAAAGTGAATCGCTCGATTAATCAATAATGAAATCATTAGTTGCAGCCCTTTATACACTATTGTATATCCCCACTCAGTTGCCAGTAGGTTAGGCATATCTTACTAAACCTAATTCAGTTTAATACAGCAGTCCTGCATTAAACCCTAACTTCATAAATGTTAAAATGTTCAGTTTTTGTTGAAACCGTTTTAGAGAGGCATTGATTTAACTGTATGGTCATTTTAGAGGCTGCAGTTTGTGGTGGCGTTTCTGTTATTTTGTCCACTCAATTTATATCATTGAGAATGCGCTAAATAACAGAATCACCTCTCTGTATAATCCAAAACAGCCCCACCTGTTTGGCTTAACAGTATCAGGACAAGAGAGAGGGAAAATGCACTGCTTACTCTCTTCTCTGTCTAAAATCTATAAGTGTTTGTTGCTGTTTACACCAAAGCAGTAGCAACATTATTATTTATAATAAAGTCAAAGTGTCTTTTAGAGGGTAAAGTATTATCTCCCCAGGAAGATTCAAGAAGCAGTAGCCATCAATTCTGGGTTATCCATTGCTTGTAATCCATACTAATATGTTTTGTCATTTCTAGATGAACACATTTTTGCCCAGACTCTCAATCCTTAAATCTTTATGGGTTCTTATCACATGCTGCTCTGCTCTGTTGTTTAAGAGCAGTCTAATCCCTCTGTGTAATAGCCGGTATGTGCCACTTTCTCTGTGAGACCCACTGTGTGGAGACAACAGAGTGAGCTGTGTTAAGAATCAATACATCTCTCTCTATCTTTTTGTTTGCTCTGAAAGTGGAATTAGTTCAATTTTCCCCTCAGCTGGATACTTCACCATTTCTAAGCAATGTTTGAGAGCAAAAAATGATTTCATTTTTATTCACACCAATATATTTCTAATCCTCAGAAGGCTTTTTGCTCTGCTATCTCAGTCACCGGTGTTCATCATGTTTGAAATTTTGTCTGCTTGGGTATACATGTGTACTTGTGTGTGTAACTGATGTTAAGATTTGTGGAAGAAACTAAAGTGACCCTGACCATATGTTAAAGGAATATATACCGTGTAAGCAAGTATGTGCTTTTCTTGCAGTATTACCCTCAGTACAATATGCTAACCTACAAACAGTAGGTAAAAAATGTTCTTCATTCTTCTTAAACTACCATCTTAAAACTTTTACGTCAAACGTTTACAGTTACGTTTACCATGCATTGCTAAAGCTATACATATTGAATTCTTTCAAGTACGAGCACTCTTTCAAGTCAACTTTGGATACAAGGTTGTACTAACTTGCACTTTTCTTTTTTCTTCCTTGTTTGCTGCCATGTGCCATCTTTGACTCTTCCCTCAATTGGTGTCTTCAACAGGTAAGACATTTTTAATTTTACTTTTTTGTGTTTCTTTCTGGCCTCAAGGGGCGACATTTTGTTTCTTTCAATTTCCAGAAGATTTTTTTATTGTGTTTGGGAAACATAGAATCATTTAGCCCCATATGCTGTAGTACACCTTAACATTTGGTCTTTGTCATTAAGTCCTTGGCGTTTTTGTCATAACGAGGAACAGGAAGTAATTTCATCCCTCCGGCAGTACATTAGTTCACTTGCAAACATCATGCTCAATGTTTGGATCCTGCTTGATGGTTCTGTACTCTGTTAGCACACTTAATGGCTTGTGTTGATCAGTGCAGTTCAGGACAACAGTAAACTAAATGCATCCCTCTTAATATATTTATATTCAAGTCCTTGTGTGTCTGTATCCGTCTGCAAGACTCCAAACCTTTTGTACTCTTCTCTAGTGGATTAACAATTCAGTATACTGAGTGACTGGAAAGTGGTCTATTAAATAAACTGGTGGAAATGTCTGGTTTTGAAGTAATGCCATCAGTGCGTAAAGAAACTTGCACATCAGTATTATCTTTATTATATCCCCAGTCAAGTATTCAAGTAGAAATGGCATTCAAGTAAAACAGCACTATGTTAGATAAGACAAGGCTGCAAATTTAACATTTCTGTCATTGTCAACAAAAAGGCCAAAACCAACAATGTGTCTTAATACTGTCTGGGACACTCAGACCCAAGCCCATTGGTTTATACTGAAGATGTATCAAATTTCATATTTTACAAGAGCTACATTCCTAAAACAGCTGGGCAGTGTAGTTTTTAGCAAATTTAAAACAAAATTAAATGGTGCATTTGTTGAGGACTATTTTTGGTGGGGGATTAATACACATGTGGTATTCAAAAATATCATTTATACTATTTAATAGCTTTTGGACAACAATAGAGGTCAGTAGAGGCCCAGACAAAATATATATAGGCTAGTGGCCAAAAGGCCTATCAGCTTCAGTATTTTAATGTGTCCCCTTAGGTGTTACCGCCTGGTATAAAACTTTCTCTTTTTTTGGACCAAATTTGATTTCTAGCTTAATGGGTATCCTGATCTCTGACGTGTTCAAATTTTAAACTGTATGATTCTCAACCTCGAAATAGGACATTTAAGAACAATTTCTTCTTATTTCTTCTTATGCTATTTTAGTATTTGGCTTTCTCTAATGTTGCCAATTTTCAACATTACCGACCAGTTTTAGGAATACTTGATGACGCATAAGTTTACAACTGGCATTCGCGTTAAAACAAAAGCATGTGGTTTACTTTACCTTTTTATCGGCCCTTTTGCTGCTCACTGGTGTCTTTGTCGTCGACCCAGAGGAGGCCAGCAGCAGCACACAAACTCCGCATGACCCTGATTCTCTGTTCTGCCTGTCTATAGGCTCCTGCCATGTCTAACAAGAACTCATTGTAGGGAGTATTCCCACAGTGACTATTATGCAGGCAAGGCAAATCAGTCTGCTTTGTAATTTTAAAAAAGTAGTCTGGCCTCACACGTGTCTCTTTTGTGTGCATGAATTGGAATTACTGTTAGCCATATGAGTTAGAGTTGAATCCTGATTTGTGTGTCTTTATGTGACATTACAGGCTAGGTCTTAAAACCTAGGCAGACTTTGTGTATATCACTGGTTTCTCCTTGAGAGTGAGGGAACATATTAACAGTGTCTTCAGGGTGTTTCATGAGTCCTGCGGCAGCAGTGTGAAGCCTGAAGGCCTTTACATTTCCCCTGCCACACGGCACGAGGCTGTGGCTCGCTCTTGATTGATGTATACCTACTAGTGGTCCTACTAAATACTCTCTGTGGGACCAGGGAAACAGTAAAGCCTATGTGAGAGACATACAGACACATACACACACTGCTGCATCCTGTGATTGTGAATTTATGGGGTGAGATAATGGCTCCACACAGTGTGTAGCGCTATGGTCCCCACTGCTCTCACTAGCAACATGCGGCATCTCAGTGAACAATTGAGCAGCAATAGAGGGAATGAATGGTAATGCAGAGGGAGAGTCTGAGAGAGCAGAAGAGGAAGATGGATACAGTCATTTATCTTGGGACCGTGGGAGATGTTGATATAAAAACCCTGAGAGGCAAGTGAGAAAAAAAAATATGGTGATCCATTTTTTAAAGTCTTATCTAAATAGTTTTCTCTCCTGTGTTTAAGACTTAAGAACAAGTTAAAAAAAAGTTTTTCTAAGAAGCTTTTTTTTTTATCTGTGAAAAAGGTTTTTAAAAGTTATTATTTTATTTACTGCTTGTGTATGGTTTTGTATGAAATGTACTTTTTTCCCCTCAGGCAGCTGTGAACATGCCTGTTTGTGACCATTTGGTATTTTTTTGAATGTGTATCTGCTTTTTTTATTTTGGCATGTCTTCGTGGGCATCATTGTTTTTTTCTGTACTTCCCAAAAGTGACTTTTCAGTTGCACTATGGTAAGTTCTGTGACTTCTGCCTTCTGATTTTCTGTGGATACATTTTGAGTCTCTCTCTGTACTGCTCTTTTGTTTCTCTGTTCAAAGGTCTAAATTGCAATATGAAAATGCTCATCCAAATACTTAACCCTCTATGTGTACACACATACATTCATCCTTACAATTGATCATTTGTGTCATAATATCTAGTTGTGGACTATATGTGGACTGCCTGACCCTCTCCTTCAGAGCACACTCCGATTGGCAGTTAGACACTCTGCCTATTTACATCTGCTTCTGATAGGCTTTCACTCCCTGCCATGCCTCTCTTGCCTAGGGAAGCAAATTAAAGTGGTTGCTTTGGAAAACCAGGAACATCACTAAGTCTGGATCAGGAGTCCCTAACAGTGGGTGGTGACTTATTTTCTTTTTAAGTTAGACTTGTTTACTCCACCATATGCTGTCTAATCTGTGAGTGTAACAGATTAGCTTGTTTGATGGAGGGAATCAAAACATTCTGTAATCTGATAGCTGCCTTGTTAACTCCATTCCACTGAATCCATTATCTATGCGTGTTTTCTATGCAGCCCAAACTTTTGTCCTGTTGTTCTCAACTACATAGCATAGTCTCTCTCACAGAGTTGAAGATAGTGGTTTTGGATGCATCTAGCGGTGTTAAAAGAGAGTCCTTTACTGCTTTATGAAACAGAGGCACTAAGTTTCTGTCTATAAAATTCCTTTAGTGTACTGGCACTGGGAACAGGAACAGCTTTCCTGTCATTCAGGATACACACTCACACAGTATGCCGGACATCATGCCTCTGGGATCTCGCTGTGGGAAACTTTGAGGGGGAGTGTTCAAAGGTGGAGCAGCAGTCTGAGCTTGTGGCAAAGAACACAAGCATTGAACAGGAGTAGATGAGCAGATGTTTGATGGTTTGATCGACTCCACTTGTGTTTGATGGGAACTGGTTTCACAATGAAGTGGACTTGTTCAGGGGACATTCCATGAGGACTTAAATCAAGTTGAAGTGAGTGTGTTCAAGAGGATTCTTGAGTGAAGTTTTTTTTAAAAACAGAGTTGCACTCTATCAGAACTTTGCCAGGATTTTATCTGCACTGATACCAGATTCAAGAGGACTGCTCAGTGCTTCTGAGATACCTTGTTGTTGGTGGGCTCCAGAGTGGAAAAAAGCACCATGGCTGGGGTCACTAGGAAGGGATCTGGGAGACCCTCATACTACTACAGATTCCTGGGCAAGTCCCGCCTGCAGCGCCAGCGAAGCCGGTCCCGCAGCCGCACCAGGTTGTCTACAAGCAGGGGTAATAAATACTACCACTACAAAAAAAGTTCACTGTGCAGCAGTTTTACCCTTGTATACCACAAGACTCAAGTGAAGTCTAATAACTGTGTTTCTATAACATACTGTAGCTGTAGCTGTAGCTGATGCAACTCAGAATAGACAAACACTGTAGTTCAACACTAGCCCATAATCATTTTAACAGGATCTGTGTGTCTGATTCTCATTAGCAAGTGCTTATTTCTAGTGTTGATTGAGTCTTTAAAAATATTTCTATTTGCAGGTGTAGACTTCACTCTTTATTAAATATTTATACTTATATCTTTATTTTATTATTTTTAGGACCCAGTACAACACTCCACTACTGTGGGATTGTTTTAGCTCATGTGTGTTTGTGTGTGTATCCATGAGAAACAGAGTGAGATGGCAGTTTGGCGTCACTATTCACAAGGTGATGCTGCTCTCAAATTGCACCGCTAACACTTGACAGCTCTCAGGTCTGTGTCAACTTACTGGGTTCTACCCTGTTTAGGTGCTTTGCCTGCAAATATTTTTGTTGTTAGCAAACAAGAAACAATTTAAGCCACTTAGTCATTTTTTCCACTGCATAATTTCCTCTTTTTTTTGGTAGTCCATGTCCTCGAGCATGTTTCTTCACTTGCTGCTTTTCTGCCTCTCCGTACTCCTGTACTTACAGCTGGAGGCACTGTGTTTGAACTGCAAGGTTATAGTGATAAGTCTGCCCCCAAGGCTTAGCTCAGACTACTTGAATTGAGAGAAAAAAGTTTCTCTGAATTCTTTAGCATATGGACTTTTTTTCTAAGTGAACTGCTGTAACTGCCAACCAAGATATTAAGTATAGAAGGCTGTTGTGTATATCTGTTGCTCTGTTACTGTGGATGTGATGCAAACTTTCTAGAAACAAATAGCTCAGTTTATCTGAAACTGAACCTTGCTTGTAGTATTCTGAAAAGAACCTTGCATTATGAGTAAGTGTAGTTTGTCTTCTATTGTATTTGGACAGACAAAGCCAGACACAGTCACGAGGGAGACACAACAGTGTGTGTTGGTGCCCGGTTTGTCCGGTGTCTTCACTTTGTTTCTCCAGCTGATGAAAGAGGTGCTTTGAAGTCTCCCCTCTGTATCATTCAGTCCTCAAAAGATCACACATGCACACATGCATTTGAGCTCATGCACAAAGACACACACGCAAAACTCACTCTGCCTTGATCTTTGTGGCTAAGTGCAAGCTCCCCTCACAAAAACTTTTACACACTACATATTAAGGCAGTGACACACAGACAGGGTGAGGAGAGGTTTTTCCTGATGAAGCAAAAGACCAGTAGCAGCTCTCAGAAGCGATACACAATTTTTGTAGCTGTTTAATAAAAAGGTTGTGGTTGTTCTTTGTATGCCCCTTAACTGGTAACTGTGTGTGTAATTGTGTATCAGTGCATCTTAAAAACTAAAATGTGGGTCCTTACATTGGATGGTCATTTGACCTAATCTCATGACATTATTGTAACTGAATCAATAGTCAGCAAGTGATTTTTGAAGCTGCATAGAATGATAAAGCAGCTTTCAATATATTCACATCATAGGCATATTATTATTAGTTTTATTACTATTATTATTATTATATTAAAATCATATTATATAAAAAGTAATAGACAGAGTGATCATCCAACTGTGGTTCGACTCAGCTCTACAGAGCATAGCATCTTTCAAGTCATTCTTTTGTTTTGTAGAGGCGCCTGTGGCTCAGGAGTTAAAGTGGGTGGAATGTGACATGTATTGTGAACTGCTTTGAGTGGTTGGAAGACTAGAAAGCACTATACAAATGTGGACAAAGTTAGCAAATAGTGACTGACATAGTACAGCATTTCGCAGACCAAAACAGAGCTAAAAGTAGAGATTTACAGTCACCAGAAACAAGGCTCCAAATTAATGGTAATGTTACTCCAGATTTGCTAAAATGTGTAAATAGGCAACATGTTTGCAAACACGTTTGCCAACTTCAGAAGTTGATAATATGTTAGTGTTGTGTACAAAGCGTGTTCCAGCTGCCCTCAAGTTGCAAAACAATCAGCTCTTGCAGGTAGTGCACATGCTAATATAAAAATTAGTAATCTGGTTATTCGTAAGTATGGCCAAGAAATTTGCTTACTCCAGGGAAATTCAGGATCTCCTAATCCCCTTTCCTGATTACGGAAACCAGGAGCCTGTACAATGAAGCAAGTTCAGCCTACACAGGATATCTTTCATTACACTATACATTAGAATTGTGCCTTACCTTTGTTAGCCTTCATCTCAACTAGCAATCATGATTTATGTTAAATGCTAATGTTAATGTTCCCATTACCTTGTTTCGGGTCCGGTCCATGGACTCGATGCGTAGACTGAATGCTTTCTGCTCAGATTCTTGAAGCATTGCTGTCATGCTGTTGTGGTAGGCTAGCTCCGCTTTACAGTAGACACACTGTACAGAGCTGTTGTTTTATTTTAGCTTGAAATAAATCCATACTTTGGAGATTTTTTTCCTTTTTCTCTGGCCTGCCTCTGCTTTGTCCCTTGCTATTTTCTCTCGCTTCTTCTTTTGTAGTCTAGTCTGCGCCATCAAATGACGTTGTCTTCACTTTTCTCAGTGTACGAGCATTTTGCAACAGTAGCAATATCCGCACGGAACAATGTACTGTATATAGATTTATATATGGATTAAACAAAGCTATTTATCGCTTCAGTTTTAATGCACTGAATGTTGCAAATCAGGCAGGACTGCTTTATGGGTCTAGTTATTTTTACAGGATTTCTGCAACAACATGAAGTACTTTGATCTTGGTATCTCTCTGGTAACTCCAATTTCCAGAAATGTACTAAATCTCTAATACAATACTATTGCTGTGTAGAATTACATAAACAGTGAGATTTTATTCATGTCGTCTATATGAGAGGTGAAACCTTTTTCGTGTAAACAGTTCTATGTGCCTGAAGCTGATGTGATATTGCTGAAATGTGTCTCATTCGAGAAGTCCAGCAGCACAGACTAAAAGTTGTATTTTTCCTCTCACCACACAGCTATGTGAGTTTATCTTGAGGAAGTTACTGTAGCTCCTCTTGATGTATACACTGTCACTGGAACAGATCAGGTGGCAGATGCATGAGCTCATGTGTTATTGTTTTCTCAGTATGCGTATCTGCGAATGGAAAATCTTATATCCGTTCGGTTCACCCTCACATCATTCTGGATCTGTTTCCCCTTGTTTCGCTGGGGTTGGTGACACTTACATCCAGAATGACTCTTTTATCTCACAGAGAGAGTGGCAGAGAACGTTATTGTCTGGTCTGACTTGTTATGCTGCCGTGTTTTGAAACTCTTGATGCAATCAAACTCTTTGTTCTGAATTGTCCTGTCTCTTTTTGATCTACATTGGCAGAGTCTTTGTATAACACATAACTACTTTAAATTGCGAAGGACTTTCTACAGAAAAGTTGCCTTAGCTCTAGTAAAGTTTTCTATCTCCTCACAGAGACATTTTGGTGGATAAATTAGGTCTCTGAAAAAGTGGAGGTTTTAAGTTTCTTATATGTGTCTTATTTCTTGTTGGGAAGATTCCTTACCTGGCTGAACTGAACTGTTATTGCTCACCATGGTATTGTTTTGTTTGGTATCAGATAGACTGCCGTCAAGGTTTGGGTTTTTTCTTTGCCTAGGTGTATCGCTCAGACCTGCCTGTTGTTCCCTGGCAGGAATAACCTGCCATTCTTCTTTTATTTCCATTGATCCCACTTTATTCCTGCTGACCTGTGTTTACACTTAAAAGCAGGCAACACCTCACCTAAACACCAGCTGGCAGCTGTGTTACAAATGCGTAAACGTGCACACACACAGAGACACTTTTTTTATTGTATTTGAAAAGACATACGTAGATTACATTCATTCCCTTTGTTTCATTTCATGTCTCAGTCATTTTTGAAACTTTAAACTTAACCATAGTTTTAACTCTCACCTAACCATAAAGTGATCTTGAACCTCAAGCTGAACTAAAAAAATTTTAATTCTAGTAATTTATTCTTAATGAAATAGTTTAACATTTTGTGAAATATGCTTATTGGCTTTCTTGCCAAGAGTTAGATGAGAAGATTAAGACCACTCACATATCTGTCTGTTCAGTCTGAAGTTAGAGCCAGCAGCCAGTGAGCTTAGCCTAGCCTAAATATAGGAGACAGGGAAGCAGCTAGCAGGGCTATGTACAAAGGGAACATTATTCATCTATCAGCGCCTCTTAAACTCATTCTGGCTCCAGCTTCATTTTTTTACATTTTTTAAACATTTCTTACTTGACTAAAACATCAAAATGATATGTTGGAGGATGAGGTTAGCAGCTGCAGTTGAGAAGGCAGGTTTATGTCTTTGAACAAAAGTTGCAGTCTCTTAAAACAAGGAAGAAACTAACAAAACAAAAAAAAAGAGAGAAAATGTGCAGGAATAGGAAGGAAAAACTGAAAGATAACATCTGCAGAGGAAGTTCAATGATAGGAACCAGAGAAACAACGTTACATAACAAAACATGTCTAACAATAAAACAAAAAGAGTATAATAGGCCCACAGGAATATATCCAAAGAGGTAAGCTTTAGAAAGTAAGTGCCTGAAACAGGTTATCCTACATTGTCCTGCCCTTTAAATACACACGTTGTCGGTTCTGACTGCTCTGTGACTGTTCTAGTGAGAGCATTAACCATATACAGCAGTAAAAGAAGCAACATAGCAGAGTGAAAAACATGAAATATCGTAAGAGTAATATATCTTAGATTATGTTATAATATATTAATATATTACAGTCTAGACCTGCTCTATATGAAAAGTTCAATTAGATAACTTCTGTTATGAATTGCCATTATATAAATAAAATTGAACTGAATTAAAGAAATAGTTGCTGCCAGCAGCTTGCAACAAAGTGTTTGAACTACTCAATAATAACAACAACTCAATAATGCATTACCACTGACAGTTATTGCACATAATCATATTCTCAATGGGTCATTACCAAGAAATACTTTTTGATCTGTGCTACTGCTTCGTGCTTAGTATTTGTCAGGCTGTGTATGATGTAGCCAGATTTCCATCTGAGTATGTGTGTCTGCTGGTGGGAATTGAGGACGAAAATAAGACTGATATATGGGAAACATGGCGAGAACAACACAGACGATCATAATGACTCAATTTCCGACAAGTAAGTCATATTTACAGGTAAACACAGGAAGGCTGGAAACAAGTCTGTGTTAATGATTTGTGCCTCCAAGTGTCAATTTACTACAGTGGACTGAAAAACTAAGATTTAGAGTAAGGTAGTGGTAACTTCAGACCTTAAATTCACAGCAGGTGGAATCATTTTAAAAACAAATTAGCTCTTTTATCTGTTTTTGCAGTTTGTGCCTGAGCGTCCTCGCTGAGATTATGGTCACGTTTTAGTACAACAAAGGCTTCACTAATCAACATAGGCATTCTTTGATCATTTTTTGATGTAATTTTCAGCACAGTCAGGCCAAGGGGCATGAGAATATATAAGATAAAAGTGTAGAAAATAACAAAGATAACAGAGTAAAAGTATTTCCCATCTCCTTATACTATATATTATAGGAAGAGGAAGTGAAAATGTAATCAATTTGCCTCTGAGATCATATAATGGGAAGCAAGAGACATGAAACAGAGGGCAGGGACAGTTAATATGGAAAAGTGAAGTGAAACCGCCGGAACTCTTTGTATCATCTCAATGTTTAACCCAGGATTACTCTCTGATCTTTGTTTCATCTCTGGAGCCTGTGTCCCTGTCTGCCCTTCTTTTCCCTCAGCCTGGTGAATCATGGAGATGGGCCAAAAGACGCAATGCTTTTGAGCACCCAAAAGAGTCCAATAACGGGCACAGGTGGAGGCTAATCCCCCTTAATCCATAGATATCAACTCAGATTACAAACCAGAGCCAGGGAACGGTTTTGGAGAAATAGCTGTAGAACTACAGAAGATCATTGCTATCGCTCACCCTTAATTGAGCCTGTCAACATACACCAGACAGTATGTGCAAGTAAACATAGTTATTTTCACATGCATTTACTGTAGATATGTAAGAGCACACACAGCCAAGTTGAAAATTAACTGTGTGGTTATGACACTGTTGCACGTTTACATTGTTTATCCATTGTTACCCTTGTCTTACCCAGAGTTTTACAAAAATATTTGAAAGCCGGGTCTGGATATAATACAACCTCAATATACATGAAAACATGAGGAATGAAAACAAATCCTGCACAAACAGATCTGAAGAAATGCGTCCACAGCCCTTCAAAAACTGATCCATAAGATCAGATCTTACTAATCATGCAGAAGTGATACACTTAACTACAACTTTACCAATGAAGTGGGCCTGTCATTTTAGGTTTGCCTTGGGTAATAAAATAACATTTTTAGGGGAAAATATTTCAAAGAGCAGTCGTATGTCATTTTCCAAAACGTTATCAACAGACACCAAGCCTGCACGGGGTGTTTACTTCATATCTGTGCGTCTGCTAGTGGATGTTATTGAAGTAAGTTGGATCTCAGTCGGCAGTCGCAGGAATGTGGCTGCCGTGTCGCCCTGTGCACAAACACAAACTTCCTTCTTTTGCACCCCACTCTCCTCCTCCTCCTCCTCCTACTACTCCTCCTCCTACTCCTCCTCCTCGTCCACCACCACCACCACCCCTCTGCCTTCCCTTAACACACTGCAGACAAAGACATGCATGTGCCAAAGTAAACATGAACCAGAGGCCATAGCTCTGCATATCGCTTGAACATGGCGAAGTATAGAGTTATATGTTTGGGGATAACACTGCAGCTGTAGGGTGCAGTGCTGCTTGACGCTTCCATTATCTGTATTTTTACACTTCTCATTAGGTGACTGTATTTCAAAAACTTGAGGTGTTAATTCTGAATTCTGGTTTAAATTGAGGCTGCTGTGATCTTTGTATTATCAGCCAACAGTCAACTTTAGATAAGGGCTCAATGTTAACAGATAGTTAAGTGACTGTTGACTGTATCTGCACTAGTGCTTGTTCTGCTTGAAATTATTCTCTTTTACTCCCTCATGTCCACTGAGTTACTCCAAGGAGACGGAGCAGCACCTCTTTATCAACCCATCATCTCTGCACTGAGTAAATACCGCATCTCAGAGGTCAAAAGTCCAGCGCTGTCCTCACAGTTCAGTGTGAACACATTAAAGTCTCCGTGTACACACAAGGAAACACTCTCTCTGCCCTCCCTCTTATTTGCTGTCTCTCTCATGCACCAACACATGTTTTTAGACTAAGCCATAAAGCTTGACAATTCAAAGCTTTGCCTGTAAAACAGTATGTGCCTGGGTGGGCCTCCTCTGTGACCTCAATTACATGGTTCACTGGCCAGCTGGGAGTCAGATATACCACTAATGAGAACTGCCTTCTGACAAAATAAATTAAAAAATATCTTCTTTCTGCTCTTTGATTGACATTAATTCACAGTTTGTATTCCAGAGACAGCTTTCTTGCAGCGCTATCCCCCAGTCAAGACAAGTTCTAGTTGTCTTGAATTTGAGGCGGAAAACAGAAAAGAGGTGTGTTTGTGAGGGAGGGAGGATGAGAGGCGGGGTGGACCAAGAGAAGAGAGTCCTCCAGGTAGACAGAACACAGTAAACACAGCTTGACAGCCTGTGATTTTTTTCTGCACATCCACAGAAGATGTATGTGTGTATCTATATACGTGTGTGTGGGAGTTTGAATTCCGTTCTGCTTTTCCCTCCTGTCATAATACAAGAAATCTGCTTTCCCTTTGGAGGGTATTTTTCAGCCTTGAGGGTGTAGACCTCTTGAAATGTAGACGCGTGCTGCTATTGACAACAGGATCCTGCACCCAAACTCTCTGTTCATTAGCTTGGTGAGCACAGGTTGGATTACTGTTCAGCCTTGGTGAAACATACTTGTTAAAGTGGTTGTAAAAATATTTAATATTGGATGAAGTGACTACATATATGTGAAACTCAACATCTACAGTATTTTAACAGATTGGTATCAGCTTGATTTTAAAATCTGATAGTTTCACTTGCACTCTACTGTGGTAAGTCTACCTCAGCCTGCTTGAGCCAGCCACTAGAGTGTAAGCGTTCCAAAGTTATGTTAGTGAGAATTTGATTGTGTGAATATGGAAAATGATTTGGGCGCACTGATAAGCGCAGAACATTGGCAAAATGCAGTTTGTTTCTGCTGCCCCTGAATGCAGTCTAAGTTTCCCTGCAGAGTTTCTGACCACTCATAGTGCAATGGAGGAATTTTTTGATGAGTGGGTCCCTGTTTTGTTGGTTATCTTGCTCTCATGCACACACAGGATACATGCTATTCCATTGATTCACAGTTTGCGGCTGTAATGTGCCAAGAAATGTGGCATCATATCCAGAAACCACAAACCTGGCAAGATCTAAACTGCCAGCTAGCAAACTTTTTCATATTATATTCAGCAAATCAACTACTCAAATGTTTTATGAAGAAGCAAATCCTTCATCTGTATTTTTTGTAAATTGAAATAGAACTTTACCATTACAAAAAAACTCTACTGGGTACTTGTTTGTTGTGATTAAAACTAAAATGTATAACCTTTTTAGCCACTAGACCCAGTCAGCAATGTATTGTGCCTGTTTCATTAGCTTGTAATGTTGAAATAAGGTTGCAGTCAGATTGTACACAGCATTCATTACACAGAAACAGCAGTAACAATGTAAATGTAAACAAGAAATATGTATTTTACATTTAACAGATGACATATCTTTTCAGTGGCGTGGATGGACATTTGTAAAAAAACAAACAAAAAGAATAAAAATTGAGAATTGATTACTTGTGTAACACCGGCAGTACAGACTGTTATAAATACTGAATGTTCTTTTCAATTCGCTATAATTTGTAGGCAGATTACATACACTCTGCAACAACAGCTTGCTTATACCAACCTTCGCGAATTTCCTCTTTCATCACAGAGCCACTTAACACAGCCAGCTCCTTAAGCAAGTAAAGATCATAAAGCACACATCACTCCAGGCAAAAGAACCTGTGTTTAGAAAGTGAACTATTATTATTATATCAGGAAAGCAGAAAACACTTTGGCACGGCCACACCATAAGTTGTTATGCAAAATATCCATCACCCTTCCTGTTTTTCGCTTCTCAAACAGGCAACTCCATATTTTTCTCCTGGTCATCCATGCCCCCACCCTCAGCAGTAGGAGGCTTTGAGCTTCCTCCCCAGCGTGGCCAGAGTCCCTGCAAGTATGAGATACCACTGCCAGATGAGGTTTGAGACGAAGATGTTTTCAGTTGGCACTAGTCACTGTCTTCAAACATGCCTGTTTAGTAAACACTACGGACACCTAGCCTGACCTAGCATGATTGTTTCTCTGCAGCATGTCAGGCAGCATCAATGCAGTCAGATAGCTGTTTGATCAGCGCAGCTTAATAGGCATAGCACTAACCGTTTGAGAGAATTACTCGAACATCATTAGGTTAGTTTTCAGTAATAGTAGGATGAAGCTTTGAGACAGCATTTCCATCCGCACTGTTCTGAGTTACAAGAGTCATTTTGCAAGCTGGGATATCCTGTGCTGGTGAGAGTTTGTAGAGGATATGGGATAGAGTTAGCTGGCATCATACGTCATCTGAATGGAGCATTGCCTGGTTAGGAACACAACTAAGCTGAACATCATGTAGTCTGACCTATATAACTGCCTGACATCTGTAACTTCATATTTAGCTTACAGACATGGTATCAGTCTTCTCATGTAGACTCACTCTCAGCAAGAAAGCAGTTATTTTCCCAAAGAGTCGGTCATTGATTTTGTTTAACGTCCACAAACGAGATACATTCACTCAAAAGCTGCACTGACCCTGTCTCTGTTGGCCAGACCAGGCACACACATACACTTTGGCACACAGGAAATGCAGGTGACTGTCATCTAGTCTACACTGCTGTAGGGACCCCCGGGGCTTTCACTAGTATTTTCAGGCTCCCAATAACCAACTGTGAGGAGGCCTGGAGGTAGGTGGAATCAAGACAGATAAATTGCTGTATTTGTGTGTAGAGGATGGAGGTGGAGGTGGTTGTATGTGTTTTGGGGAAATGTGGAAGGATAAAGGATAAAAGGAAGAGAGGCGTAATGAGGAGGTAACAACAAATGAGCATTTGATTAGACTTGCTTTAGGAGATGAAGATGGGATGGTACAGTAAGAAAATTCAGAGATTGTTAGTTTGAAGATTAATAAGACAGCAGACCGAGGAAAGATCTACAATGATCATGATAAGAGAGAGAGTATGGAGGATAAGGAAAATAGAATATGATATACATATATATGGAATATATTGGAAAGAAGGTCAACATAAAACACTAGATGGCCTTCAGGCCTCCAGCCTGTGTAGTTCAAAGATATCTCACCTTTTAACACAACAGCTGTTGTGTGTGGGATCTCTGACCCTTTGCTTGACCTTACAAATGGAGCCTTGCATGCTAGATGCTCCAAAATGCACACTCATACATCTTCGATACCAACATTAACTGTTCAACAGACCCTTCTAAACAGCACCATATGCAGCACAAAACAACTCTTTGATTATTTACTTCAGTTCGGAATTTGGGTTTTAATTGAAGTTTTATTGAGCATGAGTGTCTGTTTACTGTTCGCTCTTGGTTAAGGGCTTAGAGTCAGGCACAGGAGCCAGTTATAGCAAGGGGAAATTTCCATGCATTTGTAGAGATACATTACCCGCAGATGGTGAAAACATGTGGTAGCACGTACTGCAATTTCACACTGCAATTAGTTCACAACTAAATGATGTGTATTTGTGTGTGTGAGCGTTCTGCGAAGCGCTCATAGCAGCCAGCTGTGTACAAGTGGGGAGATTTCCGTTAAGAAATTAAGAAGACTAGGAGGGGAAATCCAGTGAAGTTGAGCACAGAAAATATTTGTAAAAGCAAAAATTCACACTGCTGACTTAATTTAGTCAATGTTCCTGATTTCCTTATCAGCCCTATTTGCTCATGAATGATTTTCAGATTCTAAAGGATTAAATACACTTGTTGTCATGGCAACAGATATTTCAATGCCACCATTGTTTGTTATAATAACGAAGTGAGACAGACAAGTTATTTTTGATTTTTGCTTTTGAAATGTGCTTTTAGTGTATCAGTATATCATGTTGCGCCATGATAATGGATATAGCAGGTCCTTATGCGAACCTCACGCGTTCACTTCCTGACATCATTTAGAATCAGATTGCATTTTGAGTATTTCCAGATGGCCCTTGCAATATTTTATCCAGAGCTGCCACTCAATGAGACTTAGTTACACAGATGAAGAGTCAGATGTTAGGAAAACTCCACTAGACAGTCATACAAACATCAGTAATATATCCCGAGACACTGATCTCCTTCATTCTTATGCATAAAGGATCAGGATGGGACAGGAGCAGCTCTGTCACCCTACTACAAATGCAGAACCTGTAAGTAATACATAGTACATGTGGTCACGGCCTTCAGAACTTACAGCCAAAGCTGTGGACTCAAGACTTGGACTTCAGTCTCAAAAATTTTGACTTGACATTGACCTGACTTGGATTTGACTGCTGTGAGACTAAAAAAAACTTTTCGAGCCTTACGTTTTAACTGGTAAACTTAGATACAACCTCAGCAGGGTAAGGCTTGCATACACCTTGCATATTTTATTGTTGGACCTCTGCATTAAAATGACTTAAAACAGTTTTGAATATGTCAGGATTTAGAGACTTAAAAGTCTTGCATTTTGACCTAACTTGTAATTTGCTTATGAAGACTTCACTAACTTGACTCTATATTTCTCACCTCTGGAATAGAAAAACCAAGACAGGCGTATCAGGTCTCTGTGACACAGAGACTAAGCTTGTTTAAAATCAAATCCTCCACAGAACAGTGGATGACTGCTCAGAGGATCCAGATAGTTCTGGTTTTCAATTATAGTGATTTTATATAGCAACAGAGGATGTCTGCTCTGTGTCAAAGCATGTTGTGCTTGTCTATTGTTTGTTGTTGGGGACTGTGTTTATGTTAATGTTAGGCTGAGAATTATGTGGGTTGGAATGCGAGTCACTGCTCTGCTTACTATTCCTCCATTTGTTCTTGTTTTTTGTGCTAATTCAGTCAACCAGCCTGCTAAGCAGCTAATTTAACACAGCTCAGCTTGACAAACTAATAAGAAGGATAGCGCCGACGAACACAACATATTCCAAGTGTGTTCTTGTGTGTATGGCTCATTAGAGATGCTTTGTATGCAAATATCATAGTGATCATATTAGCCACAAACACTTTTGGCATAACATTTTGTCCAGTTTTGGTAATATCATTGCAGTGTTTGATTGTCACATTGTTCATTTAGCTGAAGCCAGTATTTATATCAAAATATGCTAATTTATTCTATTGTTTAGTTACATATTCTTCAGTAAAAAGAAAAAATATATATACAAAAATCAGCAGCTGGTGGTGTCCAGGTTCAGTGCTTTAAAGTTTAATGTTTTATATATTGACCAGATCCTATCCCATTTTGATTTTACAGATTAGTATTAAATTAAGAAAACAGAGAAATTCTATTACATCCAAAAAATCCTAATTTGCATATCAGATCTGGATATGATTAGATCAGCAGTCAGTGGGGAGTTCCCAATAAAATGGGGAACGCTTCTAATACATATTATAGCTTCTATAGTGGTGTCTGTGTCTGTGTGTGTGTGTGTGTGTGTGTGTGAGAGAGAGGGAGAGAGAGAGGGAGAGGGAGAGAGGGAAGGAGGAGGAGGATTTGCTTCATAATGTAGTTTCATCCTTATTAGAGTCACACTGCCACGCACACTTAACACTAATTTCATTAATTTCCAATCTTGCAGACATTCAGAGATCTCATTTAAATAATCTTATACTGAATGACCCCATCTGTTTCAAAAGATTATATCAGTATGTATAACCTAGCTATACCCACTTTCTGTTTTCTGTTTCTTGTTTTTGTATTTAATTTTCAGCTTGTATCACAAATAAAATCTGTGACCTACACAAGACCTTCATTGTGGGAAACATGGCTGTAAATAGTTGCTCAACTGTGACCTGTTAGAATCTCTTGTACTTAAAGTTCAGTCAGCAACTTATACACAGAACCTAGTGGTCTGAAGAACTTTACATTTATCATTTGGGCTTGTATAAGTTCACCAACCAGCTGCATACAAATGAGCTAGCAGTTAGCAGTAATGGATAGAGTTCACACCACTCACATTCTTCATGTCCAGATATGCTGTGTCAACACCACATACGCACAGTCGTCGACTCCAGAACTCTTACACAGCTCTTTCATTCTGATCTGATACTGTGCTGTACAGTGTGTGTAGAGGTTGAGAGAAAGAATTAGACAGACACATTCAAGATAAACACCCGCAAGATAAAAAGATAACAGATACAGATAAGTTCAGTAAACAGGGAAAGAATGTGGAAATCAGGAATGGAAAGCGAGAGCCTTCTACTCCCTGAATGCATTCATTGTTACATTCATGGAGGAATGAGTAATATAATATAATATAGTCCAGTGTTATGATGATGCACTTGCAAACACTTGTTTTTTCATTCTGTCATACAACATGCTTTTGATCTGTAGTGCACATGTTGAGTGCATTAAACATTCTAGGCTAAGGTTTGGGTTTGTCATGATTAAATATTTCACTTATATCAAAACTTTCACTTGTATCAGCAGGTTTGAATTCAACCCAGGACACTCCAGTCTTGAGTCCAAGCCCGTTTTGCACCCCAAATTCCACACCCTTATTCCAAATACACTGTCAGTGTTAAAGATAGTCTAGAGACAGGTTGACAGGTTGTCAAGTTCACAATTAGCTTAGCTTAGTATTAAAACTATGTGCTGACGGAATCATAAAGCTTTAGGGTTTTTTTATTTGTATTTTTTTCTTTGGAGAGAGCCAAGCTAGCTGTCCCCCCTTGCTTGCAGTCTTCTTTACACTAAGATAAATTAAGTTAAATTAAGGTTTTAGTTTCATAGTTAAAGGACAGAAATAGGAGTCGTACCAATCTTCTCATCTAACCCAGGACCAGAAGGCACATGATTGCATTTCCCAAGATCTTGAGCTACTGTTTAAACATTCCACATTTTAAAGATCTCTCTATGTTTACAGAATCTCCTCCAGAGAGGACAGGACGCCGACGCAGCATGCCAGGCAGCTCCTCAGACAAGACCACACCCACCATGGAGGCTACGCCCACTGCTGCCACACCATTTAGAGTCACCGTGAGTACTGTGAGTTAGTTTTTATGTATCGTCTCTGTCCTCTGTATTTGTTGTACTCTCTGACTTTGTCTGGGTCTCCACCTTAGTTTGCCTAGGGAGGCTCTTAGTTGTAGATCAATGTCTACAAAAGGCTGGTCTGGTGTCCAGATGGACCCACGTCAATCTGAAACCCATTTACATCAAATGTTGGAATGGGGCCTTTGATGTTTGCTGCATCACACATCTACACATCTTGGGTTTATGTTCAGCACACCATCCTCCATTGCCATTTTACATCCTGTGTGATTTTTCATTACATTTCACTGAATAATTTTAACATGCTTGTACGCCAACACGCACACTCCCACACCTGTGCACATAGAACACAGTAACTCACTCAGTCATAAGCAAACCGCCTGCCTTCCTCTGTCAAACACACACACAGAGCAGTCCTTTTGCCTGTCATCTTGCTCTAATTCAAATCTGGTATGCTTTCTGCCGTGTTTAATTCAGTAAATAAACAGCCAGTTAATGAAGCAAGAAATTCACTATGAGTCATCAATTTAAAACTAATTAGCAATTAGCAGTGCCTATTTCCATTAATAAATTATGAGTGGGGAGATGACGACTTGGAGGTAAACTGTAAACAATAGATGCTATGACAGCAGGGCCACAAGGACCCAGTCTCTCATAAACAATCCTCCAACTTCATGTTAACTTTCAGCCTTTGTAAAGGCATAGCAGGCACAAGTTAATGGCTGAAAGACATTACATTATTTCTGAAAATAGAAAATATTCTTTAATTTCCTCTTTTTCAATTTCCTTTTATCACCATCAGCCATCTTCACCAAGAGGCAGTCTCTACAAAAAACAAATCAGGATGCCTCTGAAGCTTAGTAATAGCCCACAGTGAATAATAAAACAAAAAAACTAGACGCATTGGTGTTGGACCACCTGCAGCACAGGCATACAGCGTTCCACAAACTGAAACAGTTTAAACTTTTGTTGCACATACACAGTAACCACAGCTTGATGAGCTAGAGCTTGCTCAACTCTGGTCTGTTCATTTAAAAAAGCGGAAATGAGGTTTGCGGAGATTATGAATTGTTACCTGCTGTGTGTGTTGGTGTGTGTGTGTGCATGTATGCATGTGTATTTTCATGCATGCAATGTCTTCTTGACTGACTTCAATAGAAAGGATGTGGATAGATTGAGTCATTGAACTATTTTATTTGGATATGACCGGGAATCAATGAGAGGATAAAGAGAGATATAAAAAATAAAAGAAAATAAAGCTTGTAGGAGACAGAAAGGGTCAGATAGAGGGGGCTAAATATTGATTAAGTGTCTCTTAAGCAGCTCTTTGTATTCTCCAGGGAGGAGAGAGAGAATAGGAGCACTGTAGCAAAGTCATCCCATCTAAGTCACATGACCACTTAATTTACTTCTCTGGGCTTATTGCTAAGCAGCAGTGACTTCCCCAGACAATGTTTGACCCTTTCCTGCACCTTTCCCCATACTGCCCTCGTCTGGCCTCTGATGGTAACACATCCTACCAAGTTCCCCTTACTAACTTTTTCATCAACTTTGGTTGGATGTAAACAAGCCAACAAATAAGATTTGACTCAAATTTTTTTTGGCCATTAGATTTTGCCCATAGAGCAAATACTGATAGATCAAAGGAATGTTGCACAGAAAGACTCCATAGATAGAGTATGTTGATGGATTTATAGATGGATTGATACAGCTAATAATGCGTGAATGCAAAGGAAATGCAAAGAAAGACATCCGGGGCAGCAGCCATATTCTTCTTTTTCTCCTGCATCTCCCACTTTTAGCAATGACAAACCACCCCTCACTTTTCTCCCTCCAGTGAAAACAGTTGTGGTGACATCTAAAGTACCCCTCCTAGGCCTTGAGCTAAATATGTCAAAATCTATTTTTCTCATGTTCTTTGCAAAGACTGGGTTCAGTGTCTGCGCACACAAATGGATGCCACGCACGGACACACACACTCATGCTTAAGCACATCCTCAAAATGCTTTTCAAAAACAATCTCTCACCAGTAGGCATCAGAGAAAACTAAAATGTCTCCAAAGCCTAATCTTCCACAGCCAATTCAGAAATTCTAGAAGATTGCGTACATTAAATATTAAAGTTACAACTTGGTAGTTTCTCTTGTTCAGTGCTTGTTTAAAGAGCAGACAAACTAACCTTATCTTAGTCTGTCACGTCCATGTCTCCCGAATTGCACTAGCTGGCTGGATTGATTCTCAATTGTGACTTAGCTCCCTATCCAATCTCTCCCCGGCATTCTCCCAACGTCCCCTCTCCTCTCAGATAATAGCAGGGGGCCTAATTGGACAGGTAAGTCTCTTGTTTTCATCAGGTTGTGCTAGATGAGGACAAGAGAGGTTGATGTGGAAACAGGGAACACCCTGCTGATTGTCCAGGCACTGATTCTATCAGCCCACGTTAGGGATGCCTGGAAATTGCCAAGCCAAGGGAATAGAATTAACTTGTTGCAAGGATTTGCTTTAATTTCATGAAAAAAAAAGAAGACTAAAAAAAGCACAGCGATAAAATTGAGCTGTCCTCTTAGTGCTGATTTAATGGGCTTGGACAGGCTGAGATTGCAATCAGGTATGCAAGCACCCTCATACAAACACACACACACACACACAAGCACACTGTAAACAAGGTAACATAGTAAATATGGACAAACACATTCTTTCCACAACTATCAAATTCCCATTGGAGCTAGTACAATAAGCTGGGGCTTGAGAAAAGCAGCCCCTCCTCCCTTTCGAGGATGCATGTTTAATCAGATTATTCCATCCCCTCCTCCCACTAATTAGCTGTCAACCGTGGAAATGTAGAATAATTAAAGCGCTCATCAAAATTCACGCTAACATGTGACACTGTAATGCCCCCTGTCAGGTTGCTCTGGCTATAATAGCGTTATCGTGCTTCAGTGTATAAATAGGTGTTTGCAAAATGAAACGTAAAGGGCCAGATATTACAGCACAGCCAATAATATTTATGAAAGACCAAACAGAAATTAATCAGTGGAAGTCCCCCGTGATGTCCTGTATTCAATTTTTTTTTTTCATTCATGCATTCATATTTATGGGTATTGTCAACCAGGCGCACATGGGAGTTGTATTCCCATGAGTCAGTTTACACATTTCTTCACCATGCCATAGAACAATGACATGATGTCTGACATGTTATTAGGTGTCAGTTTTCATTGTGTATGTTGGAGTCACTGCCAACGTTGCTTTTTAGATTTGATCGCTCTAATGGGAGACGTAATGGGGAGCGGTCAGACTTTTTCAGTTGTCAGGAATTGTCAGCCATTAGTTCTTTGATACCTTCTGACTGGACGAGGACGT
Organism: Lepomis macrochirus; assembly: GCA_024633595.2. Taxonomy (NCBI): domain Eukaryota; kingdom Metazoa; phylum Chordata; class Actinopteri; order Centrarchiformes; family Centrarchidae; genus Lepomis; species Lepomis macrochirus. The sequence goes on from JALXJV020000019.1 coordinate 21,647,592, forward strand.
TAGACCATCTTTTGTTTCGGCGCTAGCTTGATTCCCTCTGCAGCTATGTGCTGTACTCTGCTGAGCCCTGATCTGCCGGTGACCTTGTCACTCATTTGCTGGGCTATTCTCCCCACTTTCCCCCTGATTTAATTTCACTCCATTGCTTTTTCTATCAACTCATGCTGTGCCACCCCAACATTATACTCCACTTTTCCCATTTATCCTCCCCCTATAGCTCACCCCTCTCTGGCTCTCACTGCCATTTTCTCTTTTTTTTTGACCTGTCTCACTTTTATTTCTGTCCTCTCTTTTTCACTATATGTCTGTCTTTTTTCTTTTTTTTGCTCTCTTGTGCTCTCTGAGTCATCTCGTATGAGCAGGTGCTGAAGGCAAATTAAATGCTAAGATTTTTGCAGTGTTCCCAGTGTGTCTTGCCTCTCATGGAGTTTATTCTGGTGTTAATGTAGGCATCAGTCATCCTTACTGACTGATTTTAAGTGGGAAAGTAGGGCATTCATTTCTGCTGACCTTTAACCTGGACAAGAGTTCTGCAAGAGCTTTGACAGGCTAACTAATAAGAGAGCAATGATTTTGGATGCCTCATTGCTGTCCACATGCACTGGAGAAGGTGAAAGGGGGAATAAGGAATACTAAGTAATCAGAGAAATTATAGGTTTGTGTGTCTCCCTGGCGTCTCTTTTCCTCTCAGCTCTTCAGAGTCTATCCATCAGGGGAAGGAGACAAGTAAAAACAGAATAAGCAGCCACTAATCAATCTACCTCACCTACAGAGACAGGTTTCTATTCACTGACTTATTTCTGCAGATGGGGAAAAAAGAGAAACCTTTTAATTTGTTAGCTCTGAACAGCAGCAGGCACACGCACTCTAGGGGCTACAGGGAAGAGGCATGGAATTACTATGAATTGAGGAAATGTGTTTGCCAGTATTTGCACATATGTATGGTAGTTACTGATTTTCTGCCGCACTGCCATTTTTGCCTTGTCATGTTGCTGAAGGAGCTGATCTTAAGGTGCTGCTAAATACAGTCGAAGAAAACAATATTCCTACTGCACAGCCTGACTCATGTTTTGTCCTTGTTTAGAATGGTGCCTATCCTAATCTAACCACATGCCCACACACTCACATGCACATATGGAGTGAATGATGTATTTATACATTTCATACTTAAGAGAAGTAGTGAGACTTTGATTCAGAAAGCAATCCTGTCAAGAGCCCCAGGTGCTGCGCTCAACGCTGGTGAATCAGTCCTATTCATTTAGCTGACAGCCCCTGAACAGAGTTCACTGGTGGCCAATAGCAATTGTAAATCATTTGCTGCCCACTTTCTGTAGGCTTACATATACCCCGTCAGATTTGGTTAAATTAAGAGTTACTTACATACCCGCATATTCTGCTCATTATTGAGTATGTACACAATAACCATTGCCGATAATGATAACTGATAAACAGTTTATTTGTTTTGCTATGTTTTAAGTTACAATAGGAGTTAAAATGCATAAGCAGTGTTGGGCTGTAGCGTTGCTACAAGTAGTGCCTACACTTCTCAGTAGCTTGGTGCTGCTGTCGCTCCTTGCGCTGATGTTTGAGACTTTGGTGCAGGGGAATGAAGACACGTGTGATTGAGTTTACTTTCTATTGTGATAGTTCTTGTAAATATCCTGTGAGAAGGATCAGGGTTCAGCCTGGCCACCTCTTCCTCTAGTGAGGAGAAAACTTTGATATGTAGTGACAGAAACTTGTTTCCATGAGATGATATGAGATCTCTCTCTCTCTCTCTCTCTCTCTCCTCTCACTTTCTCTTTCTCTCGGGCCTATTGCCATGTATGTTTAGGTTAACAATGTTGCCAGAGCACAAATTCACATATAAACAATAAAAAAATTATACAATTAATAAACAATGGAATGACCTTACAGAAACTAAAGACAGAGGGGAAAAAAACAACCAGAAAGAACATTAAAACATAAAATATATTACATTGAAAATGTGTCTTGCTTTTTGACAAGCAGTAGAATTTTTCAAAGGAACAATTATTAAAATAACAAACAATATTAATGCTAATAAAGTGATCATTTTACAGTTTTACAACAATGGGTTTTCATTTTGTTGCATGAGGAAATACATTTTTCTGCAATGAATGGCAGTAAGTAGGAGAGTGTGTGGGTGTGTGTGTGTGTGTGTGTGTATATATATATATATTAATATAATTAAATATTTAAAAAATTAAAGGTAGCTCAGATGCAGTAAACTACTTTTGCCATGTTGCTGTAGCTTAGCTTGCTACATTTCCCTGTGGGGGTAGCTTCTGTAGCTAATGTAGAGTAACTAGCAGCTTAGGTCACTACATTTTCCAAGTAGCTTGCCCAACACTGTGCATAAGGTCCTCCAACAACCTTAAAACATCTGCAGTAGCAGCACATCCATCGACATGAGATGTAACCACATTTTCATACTGCTATGTACTAATTTGCATACAATATGTTGTATATACTAATTTTCATAGTAACATACTTCATCACAGAAAACAAAATATGTTTACAAAAACCTAAAGGGGCATTTTAGTGTTGGACTTCCACAAAGTTAAGAAGCTAGCAAGTGATACGTGTTCAAAAACGCAGCAGCATCCTGACTCTTTAGTCCCTAATATGCAACTCACCAGCATCTTTCGTTAAACTTTACCTGCCAGTGAAATTGTCACATTTTTCAAATCTCATCTCCAAGTTTGTAATGCATGCTTTCAGTTTTAAATTTGGCTCCAAGAATAAACTGAGTTATTTTATCAGACTTTAGAAAGCTCCCTTGTGGGACATTAGTCTACAACAGCACACTCAAACAGTAAGCATTTTTTATTTCGATTACTAACTGTTTTGAGTATGCAACATTTTGTCAGTTTGCTTAAAAATAAGTACTTTTTTGGTCACATACGCACACACGCTAATGAAACAGAGACACTGCCATGATTGGCGTTTCTACTGACATTAGCAAGTCTTTGTTCCCAGCCCAGAGTATGTTACTGATGACAGGTGTTGTTCATCAGGATGCTGTGGCTCGTCTATGATCAGCTGGCAGGCTGTCTGGGAGTCACTCTCTAATTATCCCTATTCCATTGTTGCGCGGAGCGACCTATTCACACGGTAGGTGGTAATTATACAGGTGTGTTAATGGTCTGACTGGGACGGAGGGAGGTCTTTTCGCTGAGTGTTGATTGTCCTCGTCTCATGAAATGTGTACATGTAAGAGAATGACATGAGGTCAGGGCACATTAGGTATCTCTGTGGTTAGATAGAAGTTTCGTCACCACATTATGGCTCCTGAATCTGTTTAGCCTATAAGCTACTTTGTTGTTTGATTGGAATAACACGTTACCTGACCCTCAACAATACCTGGTTTAGTACTTTCTCCTGCATACTGGCTCACTTGTTAAGGTCCGTCTTCTTCGTGCTGTCCTCCTAAGTCACTCTATCCACTCTGTCTATCCACCCTCTTTTTTCAAGGTCCTTCAAGGTCCTTTTTCTTTCGTCTGCTTTCTTCTTCCTCTGCTTCTTGATCTTCCTACCTGCAGTGAGATCTAGCAGAAAAAAGATTAGGTTTTTGTCTCTCAAAACTTGCGACAGCCTGCCATTTCTGCACCACATCTCATTTGTTCATATTCTCTCGCTCTTAATGCCAGCCAACAGTTGCCATGGAGACGGCGAGGTGCTTGGGGGAGTGTGATTGCAGATGTTAGAAGAAGCAAACACACAGACTCAGACAAAGAGAAGAATAAAAAAGAGCGTGTATCCATTGAATCCGCTTATGAACATTATTATTATAAAACATAATGTTTTGTCACAAACACTGACATAATGACTGCTGGGAGAAAATATTAATAAACAGTATCTATCAGCCATTTGTGTTTGTTATCTTTGAGAATCTTGTTGTCAAGGTCCTGTCTGTGAATGTGTTAATGTCTCTTTGAATTCAGGAAGTATTTTGTGTTTGACTTTGCCCTCACTTTAGTGAACGTCACTCCCACTCTGATATGAAGATCTATCCTCAGTTTTTACTCTTTAACTATTCATGACATTCAGCCTCACAGAATTCAGGACGTGGAGCATAAACGTTGGTACTATTATGTTCTGTCCCGCTGCCAAGTTGAGCTTAATGATTGACATCTCGCAAGACTTCCCGCACAAACTAGCGTCAACACTGTTTTATTGTCTATCTCTGTCTCTCTCCGTCAGGGCTTTCTAAGTCGGCGGCTAAAGGGGTCCATAAAGCGCACCAAGAGTCAACCCAAACTTGACCGCAACTCCAGCTTCAGACACATCCTTCCTGGCTTCAGGAGCGTTGACAATGACAGGTAGGTTTGTTCGTTGTGGCGATGTTGGTGTGCGTTTGTGAATGCAGGATCCGTCCATACGTCTGTTCTATTCTGGTGCCTGCCTGATGGCTGGTTATTTAGGTCACTGTTGACATTTTCGTGTTGTGTTGTCACTATACTGCGAAAACCAGTGAATCCTGACTCTCCAATCTGTCACTTCTAATATGTTTTGCTCTTTCTCACTGTAATACATGATGAATATCTTGCCCTCTGTTGTGTCATTCTGTAGCATGTTTGTTTTTTTTTGTAGAGTTGTGGCATTCAACTCGTGTTTTCGCAAAAAGGTTGTACTTGTGCTAAAATATGATTCATTTGGCTTTGTCTTGCCATTAGGGCTGGGCAATAGAAACCTTGTGAACACTGATTGCAAGCAATATAATATATTCCTGATAAGATCTTTAGAAACTTCAATATACTGTTAACTAAGTTAGAAACCATTACCAACAAAGTTGGGTAACTATCACCTGAGGCATCTCCATCTAAAAAAACATGCAGTGACAGAACATTACTTTACCGTGTGCTTTGCCCCTGTTAACAGACACATCACACTGTCGATGAATGAACTGACCCAAGATATAAGCGCATATAAGCCCACCTTTCTTACAGTGCTTTAGCATTTCAACAAGATAAAGATTTTTCAATAGATTATCCGTTTGCAGCTCATTGGTCAAATTCACAATCTGGAGCTACTGCAAGGGAATTGTAAGCTTAAGAAAATTCAGAAATAGTGAGTCAATTTGTATATGATATGAAAAACAAAATGATCACCAAGCTGCCCCACATACAATTCCTATCAACCCCTGCCATCCGTGGCCTTAGACTCGGTTGTCCAGCTAAATGGCTGTGATAATTGCCTGTTTCTTATAACTTCTTCTAATTTCCTCAGGAGTTCAGTGACTTGGCAAACATTTTCCCTCGCCTAACGATGTCAATTACGATTCCAGACCAAGCTATGTTGACCTGCATTTGCACTGCCCGCTCACTCTGGATTTTTGATGGTCTTCCCATTGCATGCACGAGTAACAGCTATAATTCTGAGAACCTATCTTTGCTGTGTCTGGAATAAAGCCAAGGTGTCCATCTGTGGAGTTTAATTAATGGAGGTGCTTCTTTTGAAGACATGTTCTGCGGCTTTCGGTTTCAAAACTTGGAGTCGGAATTGCTGCCACTCTTCGTACTTTTAATGAGGCATTAACATCACTGTCAAACTATCACAAGGGAACGCTACCAATTGTTCAGTGTGGAACATGGTGAGCTGTTCCTCTTGTGGAGTCGGACAAAATTAGCTCATACCTCCTCCTCTTTGTCCCGCTGTCTTTTCTCATTGTCTTTCTCGCTTCTACCCATTTCTTTTATAGCGTCTATCTTCCTAAGCTCACTCCCTTCTATCCATTTCAAACTCATCACTCTCCAGTTTCATTCTCATCACCCCTACCCCCCTTTTCTCTATTTTTCAAACAGTAGTAAGGTTTCCCAACCTATCATTTATGTGTTTCCCTCTGATAAAGCGCTCAGCAAAGAAGGCAAATATCGGACAGGAAATTGGAATGTCCAGGAGGTGTCTTATCTCACATGGTTTAACAAAGAAACACACACACAGTACATACACCTCACTGGCAAATGCACACATTGACTCCTTTATGAGGATTGGTCTCTCAATACACGCATCCTTATGTAGTAGAAGAAAAGTGAAATGCCACTTTGGTGCTTTCACTCTTCTAGGAAGTTCAAAGCAAAAGGGCCGGATATATTAGCACATGTATGCGTGTGTGCTTTGGCGTTTGTGTGAAAAAGAGGGAGAAAAGCATGAAAAAAAGTGAGAATGAGAGAGTAATGTGCTGTGAGAGGAGTCAGTGACACTCCCTGTCAGCCTGGGAGCATCCTCCCCACAGGGAAGAAGAACACTGCAGAAGAAGACAGGCTTGGGAACTGGCAGAAGAGGGAAGAGAGATGATGAGACAACGGAGAGACGGAGGGAGGGGGTGGAGGGAATCCTATACTCTGAAAACTCCCAGGTGTGCAGATGTGCAGGCTTGAATGTGAGAGATTGCAGCGCATGCAGGAAACATTTAGTATGCACGTAACATCTCAAACATTTATTGTATCACTACATTGTACTTAACCATATGACGTTGTACATTACTGTATTTGGTAAGAAAGTTATATTACCAAATCCCAGTCATTTTTATGGAGGTTGATTTGTTTTTTTTTAAAGCAATCATATTGTATTCTCCTATTACATTTCACAGCTGTGTTTTTGTATGTATTTGTATTTCAATTATTTAGTGAGAGCAGACAAACAGTATTATACATTTTCAGTGTGTGTGTGTCAGCTGTGATGACATTGTTAGGGCCTTGTAGCCTGAGGCGGTCTCTCGAGAGAAACCTGCAGATGAGGAGCAGCTGGACTTCTAAAATGAAATATTCATCTGTGTTAATCAGAGGGTGGACACTCACTGAACACTCATACACTATGTTTAGCAAAGCAGGAACACATCCATGTAAGGGCGCACACACCGGCACAGTGCACACACAAACAAATTACGGGATTATTTTTGCCTGAAGTAAACATATCTATTTATACTTTATTACACTTCACCAATCTTTAAAATGATCCAGGTTCTTAGGTCTTCAGATATATTGTATGATCTGGAGATAGTGTCAGGGCACACAGTTTCCACTCTAGCGTTCACTGTGGCAGTCAAGGTTAATATTAGGGCAACAGAATGGGAAACATAGAATACATGAAACTTACAGTCTCTCAAAAATAATTGTAGGCACTTTGCTAGTCAGGAGTTACTGATAGAACAGAAGGGTACTAAACAAATGAGGAAGCAGTTCCAAAACTTTTAGGGAAGTAATGGAGTTTTTTCGGGGGCCACTAACTATTTTTAAACATGACTACTAACCTTAACTTTATAGGTTTAAATCACACTGCAAATACTGTGAAGCAACAACTGCTATGACCATACATTGATTTAATGTGTTTTAAAAACATGCAAAAAAGTAATATAACTGGCAATTTGTGATGTTAGGTCACAATTAAATACTCTACATTGTGCAGTTACTGATTCTTAAAGAACAGACTCAAACCCTGAGAGAGAATCTCCCTTATCAATAGATACATTTACTTCATGAATATCAAACTCATTACTTAATCTGCGCCGTTTTCTTGGACAGTAGGTCTAAATTTATAGGCCTTTGTTTATACACTTCACATCAACGCTTCATTGACACAGAACAAATGTAGGTTATTGTATGTTTGGTTCATTTTTAGCAATTTCTCACTGCGACAGTCATTGTTTTGTGTGCTGACATGATGATAACCTTGTATGTCTCTTGTTTCACTCGGCTGCTCTGATCTGCTCTACACGTTGTGCTTGTATCTGAGTGAGTGTCTGACCTCTACGAGCTTCTGCTCCCTCATCAGATCTACACGGACCTTTCCTGGACTGATGAATATCATAGCAGCTGCAACATGTCCTCTTTTCTATAGCAAGAGCAAAATGGTTGGTTGGACAGTGCAGCATATTGTGGGGTGGATTCTACTGTATTTTTTAATAGGAATTGAAATGAAGTCATCAGGTCCAGAGAGATCTTATGGTCTTTGCCTGTGTACATATATTCCAATATAGATTTGAATAGAGGATATAGTTGAATTCTAAGGCAGGTCATATATTTACATACATGGAAACTAGCTGCAGTAATTAGTTCTTCAAGGATTCCTATGTCGTCTTTAACCACTAGTAGCAGTATGGAGCTGTTTTAATGAATGGGTTAAAGTTTTTACTCTCTTCTGTCATTGTTGCTGCTTTCCTTCCCGTTGCATCATGCCAGATGTCGCCTGGCATTGTAATTCATGGTCAATTATGTGTTGTTTGACTCGATACCAACACAAGGAAGAAGGGCATCGGTGTGTGCGTTGGCTGACGATGACATTGCGGTGCTCCTACTGGCATCATAACATTCTGCCACACAAAAATGCATGCCTGCATGCGCACATTTAAATTTACATTTATTCATTTAGCTCACGCGACTCCCATGCATGCGACCCCCCTTCCCATCACACATTTTACATACTGTAGTGTCTCTCTAAAGCTTCCCTGAGTACTCCCAAATCATTTATGACATCATTGCTGTCAACAGTAATCCACCCCCCCGTCTTCCTGTCTATCCAGCCCTTCACTATGTAATGGGAATACTTGTGTGACCACAGTATTGTTGGATAAAACTGGCTGGTTGTAATTATGTGTTTGTAATACTGTGTCTATTGTCATATTCATATCTATGTGTGTGTGTGTGTGTGCGTGTGTGTGTGTGCGTGTGTTTGGGTAGCTGCAGTTTTCAGCACTGTGGGCACCAATGACTCATGCTTTTTTATGGAAAGACTGCTTCTGTAACACAGCAGGAAGGCTTTTTTTGCCATCACTCACAGCTCTGAATATTAGCAGATGGATAAAATGGCTAAACAGATTTATGACGTCCGCAATTCCCTTCCTGTTTCTGTCCCCTGTCTCTATTGTCTCAGACAATCTGCTCAGCATATGGTTTAATTGTGCATTGCATAAAATACTATACTGTGTGCTGAGCAAGCTCATAGATTCATGCTACTAGGAGAGGCTCCTGCATAAAATAAATGGGTATCAAAAATGGATGGACACAATAAAATGTACAGAGGGTGCTGGGTTGAATTTTGCCAAAGGGCAAAGGGGGGTCCATTAAAATCCACAAAAAGGAGAGATGAGAGGCTGAGCTGGGAAGGTATGTCCTGCCTGCTGTACAAAGCTTTTCCAGCATTTTGCCTGCTGCTTATCTTAAATGAATCATAGCGATTTGGAGTGCAGACTGAGTGGGATAAGAATGTTTGTTTTTTTCTGATGGTTGAGCTTTAAAGTGGATAAAGTTTATGATATTGCACTGCATGCATGCCGGTACCTTTCATTAAAGTGAATTAGTGAAGATTCACCCTCATACATCACTCATACATGAATAATATCTTATTGTTACACATGATCCATGATGATGAAGATACAGAAAATTTGAAATGCATGGAAAAATAGCATATTTTCAGTATTTTAGAGACCCCCACCAAAATTTCACAAATATTGTCTTATTAAAAGGAGCCAAGCTTAATTTTGACTTTCCATCACAAAAAAGTGTCTCTAAATTTTTCTGATACTTTCACATTTTATTTATTCATTGTAAATTCTGTTTCCCTTCGTCATGGTCAAAGTTCTGTTTCAAAGCCTTCTTCTTGTACCTAAAAAAAGTACCTAAAGTATACCTCAAGATGGATGGACATTTTGGATGGTGTTCTGAGGTAATAGGAGCCTCCTCTTGTAAGCATTTTTGTTGTATTGAAAGGTGTGTGGCTTAAAAAAAGGTTTAGAAAAATGCATTGTACTACCTAAACTCATTAGTGGGGTTAGGGTCAGTATAGATTTACGGGTTGTATCTATTCCTTATTCAATGTGTTTTGTTTTTAATTAATAATGTTACAATTTCAGTGACTATATAAGGTAGCTAAGCACTGGTATCAATATGTGTGTTATAAGAACCTTTAGCCTACACCTCTAAATGGCTGCCTGTAACAGGATTCAAGAGCCCTTGATACAAACCCCCTGTCATTTTTCATAAAGCTCCACCAATGGGTAACGCTGTAATTGTTGCAGGTGGGGGTGTTGGAGTGTGTATGTGTGAGTGAGAGACATCCATCCATAAATCCAATAAAGTGATGACATTTAGAGTTATTACATTCTGTAAACATTCCCCAGGTGGTCCGACTGTAATATTCAACCTTTTCTGTCATGCCCTTCCTTTTTCCTCTTCCCATTTTCCTCCACATCTCACTCACTTACTGAATTTCACTTTTTACTCTTCCAGCATCACAATGTCTTTGAATCCTTCATGTTATAAGCCCCTGCCTCTTTTCCCATTTGACTTTTACCTCCTGCGCTGTCTCTCTGGCCCATTTCTGTTTTGGTATCACTTGTCTCTTTGGTCCTCTCTTATCTGGTCCCTTCATGCTAATAGTTATGTTTGGAGCTGTTGTTTGGAGCTGCAGCTCACTGGTGGATTTCTGCTACATTAAACCCAATCCAGTGCCCACAGTCTCGTCCCTAGATCCTGTTCTCTCCTCTCCTGCCCTTTCTTCTTTATTTTCGTGCCACTGCACTAACATTTCTACTCCTCGTCTTTCCTTTTCTTCACATATAATTTGCTAATTCCCAACCTGTTATCTCTTTCTAATTTATGTAGGAAAATGTATCCTTTACCAGGTCTTCATCTTTCCCCCCCCCATCATTCTATCAATCGAGCTCTCCTGATGCAGTCACATGCTTGTTGATCACATGTGAGCTTAGCCCTCTACAGCACACAACCATGCAGGCACATACAGTCACACACTATCTATTTTGTTACATATTTCAGTAAGAGAATGGATCCATTGTATTATCTATTAATTCTGGCATCACCTAATTCATTCATTCACTTGTTTATTTACTACATGATCATCTCATATGTTGATTCAATGTCATATCTGTGGATATTTCTAGCATGGTGTACACACACAGAGTAAGGATGTAGGCCTGGACACTCTCCAGAAAGGTAATGCACTTAGGGACAAAAATCAAATGCCCAGTTACAGATTTTTTTTTTGCCAATCTGAAGTAAAACAACAGCAGTGCTTTCATTATGTTCATTGCAGCAGTGTAATTAGGCAGAGGAAGACTGCATCTTTCTCCTTCACTCTTTGGCATCCTTTCCTCTCGTCTCATTTGCAATGCATCAGCATGATTTGGTGTGGATGAAACAGAGCTCTCAGGGTAATAATGTGCTGTACAGAGCAGGTTTCACCTACCACTGTGCATTATTAAGCTCCATCACATACAGACTAGGATGGATTCAATGAACCCATCCGGTGCATCTCGAAACTTAATACGTCTAATTTGGTGATCATAAGGCTGCATGGCATTATCTCTTTCTGTCCGTGATTATAATGAGGATTTTATTCTTTTAAAAGTAATGTGGTGTTGTTTAGGTGCTTAGGCATAGGTGGGTTTTTTGAAAAGGTTGATTTATCCTGCTTTCATAAACAGCGTGCTCTTCATTTGCTTCAAGGACAGGGATGCTATTCACTTCTGAAGTTCTAGCACCCAGGCCAAGCGTGTACGGTGTGTGTGTTTTTCTGTTTCATTGTTCTGCCAAGTTTAAAGCGAACACGTTTTGTAGATTGATGCACAAGGTGAGACCAGAGTCCCCAAAGTTGCTCAAGTACATTAACGAAGACAGAAGTCTTCTGAATGAGGCTGGTTTACTGCTTGTGTTGGCAGTTCAAACTCTCGCAGACAAAGAACATCAGTGCCAATTTACTGAAAATCATCCTCTCAAACATTGGGATGGAAGATGTTTGTGAGCTTTTGAGGGTCAGAACAGATGTGAAAATGAAAACTGTGAAATATTTTCAGATTAAAACAGATTTTTTTATTCCAATTCCAGTGTTCTCATTCTACCAAAAATATTTAAATGACTAAAAAAAGTCTTACGTTATGACACCTCCCACAGCCTAGAGGCCAGGATGTTACACACTGGCAGTTTATTAATCTGTGTGAGTGTGTACAATAATAGAGCCGTGTTTGTAAACTGAACATATTAAGTGATGCACAAATTGTACCCTCCAAAGTATCCTTCGTTTCTTTCAGCTAACAGCTGTAAGCACACAATAAACTAAAAGCTTTGCAAGTGAATGTTCCATTATAATATGCTAATGTGCAATTAGATTTCATATGGCCTTGGTTCGACTTCTCAGCTCAGCACTGTTTGAAAACCTTTTGCTTGTTATTTAGTTTATTTAAGTATGCATCCCTCATCAGTATAGTAAAAGGACATCATGTGTGAGATTTACATTGTACCAAATTACTCTAGTCTTAGGTCCAGGTATTATATGGAGCTGTGCTGTATATTGCTTCTTTGATCACTTTACTATCTGCATAATTTGGTGCAGAATCATCCTTGGTGCAATCCTGGCGGTGTTGATACCTGACCAGCTGGTAGGGTTGGTAGCTCGTTGATGTTTAACCCTGCTGGGCCTTCTGTAAGCCCAAGCGAGCATGGCCAAGGGTCTCGTCTCTTTCATTCTCTCCCCGGGTAATGAGCTGTAATGGATAGGGCCTTGGGCATGACAGGAATACTGAGGGCTCCATCAAAGCAGTGCCCTGCGCATGCCTTTAAAGGACTGCTCAGCACGCATGCAAACACTCTTTACTCCTTCATTCCTCTCTTTAATCCCCTCTGGTCACAGGCTTTTCAGTTATTTATCGTGCACCTATATTATAGATATTATAATGTTGTTGCCTTGCTGAAGCATCATTGCCTGTGTCTACATTTAGGGAATACATGTTTTTAGTCTATGAAAACTAAATGAATGGAGGTAAAATGTACGGTAAAAGAGTAATGAGTCACACACCAGTGTTTTCAACAGGTTGATCATATTTTAGGGGTGTTTGATCTCTAACACAGGTGTATGATGGTGGGAAGCTCTGACATATCCAACACGAGAGACTTGGCTCTCAAACAGTATTGAATATGAGAGCTGCAGTACATGTAACGTCTGATTAGGGAGGTCATTTATGTATGTTGGAAACCTCCAGTTGAAATAACCCATGCACAAATTGAAAACTTAAAAAAGTTTAAAAAATGTGTCACATGTGGACACATTTTTGGGTAGGACGTCCAAATAAATTCCATGTATTGACTAGATACACACACATATATATATGTAAAGGAATTCAGTGGCACTGACAGTCTAGATGGCACTCAGAACCTCTTACAGACCCACTAAATTACCATGGTGATGACTCTAGATGCTTTTTCAGCACTTACACTTCACTAACAGGCGACTCTGCCACTTTACTGCTCAACATCGCTTTCATTCATTTTTGTAGTCTGCGTGTGGGTGTGTAGGCTTGTTTTTTATATATTCAAGGGCTACATAAACAAGATCCAACTATACTTACTATATTTTGAAGAGCTTTTTAGGGTCAAGACTTGGTATTAGGGTTCAGGTTAGAATTAGGTTAAGGTTCAGGTTAGGGTAAAGGTTAAGAATAAGCATGTAGTTGTGATGTTATTGTTAGGGTAACGGGCTAGGGAATGCATGATGTCAATGATTGGTCCCCATGAAAATAGTAACACAAGGCTGTGTGGGAGAAAGTGGAAAAAAGCTTGACTCTCACCATTTAGATCACCATCATTACAATTAACTGATGTTAATGAACCATCATGCCTTGAAAATATAAAATATAAACACTTACAGAGTATGACAGGTTTTGTTAGTTTATTGTTTTTTTATGATCAAAAAAGTGTGGGTGAGCAGATATGTTTCAGTGCACAGATGGTGATGCTGGGCACTTATTAAAAATATTTCAGGGTAGTGTAGAAAACCACTTTGAGACACAACTATGTGTGTGGTAAAAGGTGATCTGAGGAGCCAAGAGTAAGCGAAATCTGCACTGCATCCTAACTTGCTGAAGTTCTAGCACCTGGAGGAGGGAAGTTTCCATCTGCACTGTCAGTTTCCATCTGCCTTTCTAGTATGTTGAGATAGTTAGCAAGTTTCAGCAGACTGATCAACATCATCCTCACTTCTGTGTTGCAAGCCAGGAGTGATCTGGCAAGCTGGCCTTTCATCCAAATTTTAATCTCTCCTTCTGACTTTTTCGTGGACTTAAGTCTAATCATCGGTGCTTCTCATAGCCAGCAACTAAACTGTATCTCTGAACTCTCACACATGTAGGCTATTCTATGACTTCCTTTTGATAACTAATGTAAGTACTGTAATATTGTTTTACTTCCATTCACAGAGCCTCCACTGAAACTGTTTGGACCCCCCCTAGGTAGGCCTGCCTCACACTTTGAAAACCCCTGCCCTATTTAATAGACACTGCCCTATTTAATAGTAGGTTACACTATAGTAAGCAGTTAACTGAGATTTCAAGCACCAGTAATTCATTGAAATTTTGTGTCATCAATGTGGCGCATTGCATTGTGGGATTGTTAACAAAAAGTAGTGTACATGCCATTGGCACTGCTTTTTTGGTCCATTGTCATATTTTTTGAGGGCCCTATATAGAGTGGAGCATGCATTTTACATTCATAACACTTGAATACAATGGCAAAGAGTAAATGTAGTGCCTTAATTAGAAGTGATCTACCGCTTATTGCTCTGTCAGTATATAGACAGACCAGCCTCTCTAAATGCTCTGAATGTATGAAGTGTTCAAATGTGTGTTCAAAGTGGCTTTCAGGATAAAGGAATCACTTTTTTGCTTGTCCAACTGTATTACCTCATACAAGCCAATGTACAATCAAGACTCCAATTACTTATGTATCCCTTTAACTCCACAAAATGTTGAATTACTTCGGAATAGCCTAACTTATTGCTGCATCACTGGGAACCATCATGGCGTAAAACCCTCTCCCATGACATGATTTCTTACAGCAACCTCTTTTATCAACAATATTTTAACATTATTAATGTGCACTCTACAGCTGTTATTACTATTTAGTAATATCAAGTGTGTTCAGATTCGGTAGTGGTGAAGCTTAATGGGCTCCTGGTGTGCTTCGCTATCCACCACTCACTGTGCCTCTTCCAGACGCTGCCTCATCGAGGTCAGACTGTCTTGGTATACGGGTATGTCTGTATTAAGGCTTGGCCACAATGCACTGATAGAAAGAAAACATAGACAGAAATAAACCCACATTAAAGGTCCTCCTTGGATTTAGTGTCTGTGCCATATTGCTATGTTATATTCTTTATTTGAATCTTTCAGCCTTATTTTGTTGTTTTATTCCTAATTCCTAAACTAATGTTTCAGCCTTAACTTCTTTTGTACATATTAATATGAAGATTACACATATGTAGAAGAAACTAATATTTAATAATATAGGCACTGCTGTTGTTATTTATCATTCTTTTTGATAAATTCCCATTTTTATGCTCTGTTAATAAAATACTATTATATGTAATATTTTTTAAATATAGCTCAAACTGAATCAAAAAGAAAAGAGAGAGACTGGCATATGTGGCGTAACAGCAGCACAGCTCCACTGGTGCAGCCTGACCTAGTTAGAAAAACACATTTAAGTACCAAGGTGCCGAGCTGCCTGTTTACCTCTCTGCTGGCTCAAGGATGAGCTACCACTAAAGTCAAAGGTACATTATATTTCACAGTATGCTTTCCGCATCTCTCCCATTTACATTTGCTATATAACCATTGTAAAATAGCATGTTTTTGGCCACTGAATGGAGTCTGACTCTCATTGCATTCTTCACTGATGTCTGTCATTGCACTGCATTGCATTCTCACTACATGGAAAATTGCAAGTGTAAAGACAAACACTGAAGTGAAGGAGAGATGAGATGGTGCTAGACAGATATCAGTGTCCTTCTAAAAAGGCTATGTTCTCTGAGGGCTGTCACTGCGGGATTATGTCTGGGTCAGACATTCAGCATTTCATTGTGCATTTACAAACCCTCTCAAATAGCTCCCTGCACTCAGGCTGCGCTCTTGTCCTTGTCAGAAAAAGCAGCATATCTTTTCAAATGATAGTTTCACCGAGTTTTGGGCATTTCATTATTTAAAAATTAAGTATATAAGTTAAACTGCAAAATGTTTCTGTAGTGGTTTTGTTACATTGGCTATTTTTTGTAATAATATCTTCAAATGTATTTGGAAAGTATTGATGTTTACATTTTTACAATAAGGCTGATACACTTAAATAGCAAATGTCTGAACAAGAGAATGTATTGCAAATATGAAATGCTATTTTTATATTTGGTTGTTGTTGTTTTGTTGTTGCAATCTCTGCCGGTTTTGTTGGCAGATGCATGACAGGTTTGAAATGTAATAAGCACTAACAAATTATATATTTACCAAATGACAAATTTATGTTTATTTTTTGAGTAAACTAGTCAAAAAAGACTTTACATTATAATGCAGTGCAATACAAAAACACAGGGAAATTTACCATAGAGTTTAGTCACCCTCCTGTCATTGCACACAAATTGTACTGGGTTGCACCTGCCATCGCTCTCACTGTAGGAAAAAGTAATTACTCTATAATCCACAACAGGCCATGCCGCGATTAAATTAAATTCATCTTTTTGGTCAGTACAATGGCTGTTACAGTTAAGTAGTTTTATTTCAAGGAAGTGTTCTGAGACATGTTTTAATGAACCTGTTATCATTGTTTGTATTTATCTAGTGTATAAAGCTGTATTCATTAAATACTTACTATATACTATACATATATTTCATACGTATATATGTATATTCATTGCTTTAGTCGACCTCAGTGAGTGAAATTATAATCGGTTGTCACTAGGAACATTTAAGGTGGAACTATTTGTCAGCTTCAGGAGGAAACAGGTGGCCAGCAGTGAGCTACTGTGGAACTTTTCATGATTTGTTCATTTTAAAACTAACAATGTGCCTGTGACCAGTGCTTTTGTTTAGAATGGGTGTGAACTCAGAGCTCAGTATTTGTACATCCTCCACATGCCTATTGAGCGTTCATTTAGTTTACACATGCACTAGTGTGTGTGAGCATGTGCGTGTTATGTGTCCGGCAGAATAAGGGGTGAGGGTGATGTCATGTGTGATGACATCATTGCAGACGAGCAGGGAGTGCAGATTAGTGGCCGTGGCTCTTCTGAACCAGCTCTCCACAGCTGCCCTGCCTTAGCGGTGTGTCCCGCCCCAGCCCTTTATCCCCTTGTGCCAGCTCTGCCAGTGTGTAAGCTCCAGAAATAGCCTCAAACTCACCCTTATCTCCTCTGCCAGTCTACCAATCCTGGCTCAAATTGAGCATGGAAAAACCCTCCCACCCACATTCCAGTCTCACTACTACCAACCCTTTGGCTGGCCCCATCGGCCAAGTCACTTTGCCAAAGCTGGGCTCCAGCCTCATATGTACAGTGTTTTTTCTGTCTGAGCCCCAGCATGAGTCCTATTTCCCCAGCTGAACTGAGTCCATGATCGAGGCTGGTTGGTGGCACATGCAACCGTCACCCCCTTCCCCAGTCCCAGTCCCAACAACAGCGGTGGCAGCAGCAGTAGTAGTGGCTGATAGGGAAACAGCACACCTCACACCAGAGTTGACAGGACAAAGAGCACACACTCCCACTGGAGCAACCGAAGGGGGCAGGGCCAAGCTGGACTTTACCACACACGCATACATGTGACACCCATCGCACACCACCCCCCTCACACACCATATGGAGGCTCCTCCCTGTGCAAGAAACAGAAATGGGAGGTACAGTCAATCACTGACAGGGGAAGGGAGAGGGTTTAGCTGGAGTTAGAAAGAGGGGGAGAGGCAGCAGAGGAGAAAGGGGGACAGATCCGCATCATTCCCAAATCAAGTCAAGTGTTGGCGTTCCCTTAAATTCATTCATGCGAAGCAAAAGAAAACAAACAGAAGAGAGTGTGTCCCATTTCAGAGACAACACAGGAAGTAGGGCATGCTCTGCACAGGGTGAGCGAGACAGGGTGGGAGAAAGAAAAGGTGGAGAGGGAGCAGCAAGAGAGGGAGAGCATTGTAGCGCTTATTCTCCACCCCTTGTCTTAAAGCAGCAGTAAGAGGAACGAGAGAAGGAGTCAGGGAGAGGAGGAAGAGAAGCACAAGCAAGGAAGCAAAGAGGCAAGAAGAGGTCTGCATCGGCAGCGGGGGGGGGGGAGAAATGGAGCTTTGAAATCGCTTCTGCCCTTATCCATCCCTGCCTTTCTTTTTTTCACCCTCCCCTCTTATTCTGGCTCAGCCTCGGTTTCTCTCTCCGCCTGCCTTTGATTGTTCTGTGGAATCCTGACAATGCCTGGTGAGTGTTGTCCTGCTTTTCACATGTCACTCGCCGTCCTTTGTGTGTTGGTTTTCTTGGGTTCATACAGTGGGAGATTATTCTTTATGTGAATGTGTGGCCACTGGCCATGGACAGAAATGTGGACTCTGCGTGTAGAGGATGCTTCATTGAGACTGTTTACGCTCCTCTGCCTCTGTGTGCTGTTAATGCTCCAGCTGTGCTGTTTGCTTCTTTCTTTCTGACAACGCAAGGGAGGCTGCTCTCCTGAGCGTGCACACACACACACACACACACACACTCTACTATACCCTGCGTACATTCAGGATACTCAGTCAGAATTATATAATTGCTTTTAAATGTCAAAGGGCTTTCATTCAGATTATTGCATTTATTATGTGGAAATTTTATATGTAACACTAGAGATGATGGAGATTGAGTAAAGACTACATCCTAAATGTAGCAACATCACACAAAGCTGGCCTTTTTGGCAGAGGGCAGCCAGCTAACACAAATCAGATGACTGGGCCACGCTGTGAGGTCAGCCGTTGATTTTCTGCTGGCATTCTCAGTCCAAGTTATACGTTGTAGGCAATTAGCAGTTTGAAGAGAGTCGTTTGTCCCCAGGATACTGAGTTTGGGAGTCTCAGAGAGCAACAGCTCATTTGCTTGCAGAAACACTGTAATGTCTGCACAAGAGAGGAGGGGATGAGCGGAAAGCCTCTTCTTGGCGGTTATCCATCACTTCGTCCACACCTCGGACAGTCTGTGATCTGTTACTGTTTTTAGTCTTATATTACAGTCAAAGTAACCTTACAATATGTTATTAAGTCAATCAGTACAAATTATCATGTCAGCTATGCCAGATGTGTTTACATTTGACTGTACATACTACTTATATGCAAACAATTAGCCACACATCAAGTATGATTAAATTATTGTTGAGTTATTCCATTTTAACTTGTTTCATTAAGAAGATGAATAAAACACTGAAACTGTCCGTAACTGTGAACACACCAAAACTTCCCACTTGCCACATTACGGATTAATTGTTTGGTTTAACAGTTTGTGCTAAAGAACAACATTCACCCAAAGATTTTTTTTCCCCCTCAGAGTTGGCTTCACAGGGGCAAGCCATCTTTGGTTAAGTAAACACATAAATGATAGTTTGATGGTTTTGTTGCTTGTTTACCGCAGTATGCAGATATGTTTCAGTGTGAGAGCTCAGTCGGTGGTCCACTTGATTGTAGCCTGCTGTTGAGCCCTCCAGAACAAAACGGAGCTTGACTTCTGCATACTATGCTTCAAGCATTTGTGTCAGTCTGTGTTTGTACGCAGTAACAGTGTGAGTCCCTTTTTTCCTGGGGTAATCTATCTGCTTGCAAGATTCAGCAAATGTGTCTGCGCACACTAATATATGTGCACATACTGTATGCAGATATGCATATGTTTTGAGCGTGTGTTTTAGTATGTTCCAACATTCCTATTTTAGGTCTGAGCTTGCTAACCAGTAAGCTGGACAGGGGGCGGCAGAGCGAGAAATACAGCTGGTAGTCATTTTCACAGCTTTAAACATACAGTTGGAATGAATGTGAGGATGGAGATAAGACAAACTGTGAGAAAATTGAAGCAAATAAGATTAATGAACACAAAGCATAAGATGGTAGAAAGTCTGCTATTGTTTATGTTCCAAATATTTAGTGTACTAGTAGTAACAGGGTGTTGCTCTTAATTTCTTCTTTTGGACTGAACTTATTTAATGGACAGAATCCATATCATCAAATTAAACACTGATGTATTCTAATAAATAAAGGAAATTATTACATTATGTATCTGTGTTATAGGCAAAGGCACGAATAAGTGCACAGCTTAACTTTGTACAGTATCTTTTGGCAACTCCTTCCAATCTCTTCAGTTTCTGAGTGTTCTGTCTCTGTGTAATTACTCTGTCATAGATCATCCCTATGATGTCCATTGATTTACTGAGAGCCGATGAAGTGGAGCAGAGCAATTGTTCAGACACACGTACAGAAAGGGAGGAGTGGGTCAGTGCCGCACCCATGGGCCACTCGACTGGGGGTCAAGAGGTCTGAACCAGTGGTGATTTGGAGAGGGGGAGGGAGAAACAGCCACGGTTTAACACTTGACAAACAACACTTAAGCATAGCCGCAAAAGCACGAGCAGCATGAAGCTCCGGTGCTTAGGACTATTTATAAATATACCAGATTGTCTTTAAAAAGACATCTAAATCAAGCAATTCTCCATTTTCCAATATATCGTCATTGTCCAAAAAAACACATATCACCAAATTTGATGATTGAAATTTTTTCAGAAAAGGTGTAAGAGTGTTCCTAAAAGGGCTGAGAAAATTATCCTGTTTCATAAACTTTTACAGCAATTACAAACCCTTTGGATAAATGCAGAGCCACAAAGCTGAAAACAGGGCTGTTTTTCTTGAAAAGTTGACATTTTAGAGATACATGGTTGTCACCGGACAGCAATGATATTTTATACTTAATAGTTTCAATTAATAACTAATAATAATTATAATATTATTTTTTGTTTTGCATTAGAAGATCCCCTACTCCATTTTTCTATTCATTTCTTTTGGAAGAGGGGGAGGAGGTTGAAACTGGCATCAAGATGATCTAACAATGCTTTATTTAAATCTGACATTTAAGTACATGTGATTCACACATTTATAGGAGATTATGGACATTCGACACACACAAAACCACAGATAGCACTTAGGCTTGTTTTAGTCAAAATGATCAATCTGAAAATAATTCAGAGTGTGAAAGGAAGATAGAATGACAGGCCTTACACAAACACTTAATTTCCAAGTGCTTGTATTCACTGAGTTTAATGCTTTGAGATGTACGATGCGCGTCAGCAAATTGGAGGGTAGAGTCTTAAGTCTGGCTAGCCAATGTGAAATGAAAGATGGTTGAAGCAGGCTGTGTGGAAGATATTCAGTAACATTATTCTGGACCTCCTCAAGAGGATGGGAAAGGATGAAAGAGGAGCATATGCTGATGATGGGGCAGCGTTGTGCATTGTCAATAATTGAATCACTCATTCGCTCTCCTGCCCTGAAGGCCCTGCAGCAGAGTCAATAGCACCAACACGAGAGGAGAGCTCTCAAGCATCAGTCTTACAGTACAGGCCTCTTTCTGTCCCTCCACTCTCATATTTTGCCTAAATATCTTTCCTTTATACAAAGAGGCACACAGGAGAGCTGATGTCACTGCTCCATCTCTGTTTTATCTATGTGCCTGTCTCTCTACAGTAAACTGCTTTTAAAAAAATGAAATGGAGGGCAGGATGAATGGGGGATGGAGGGAAGGGTTCTCTAATGTCTCTATTGCTTACGATTTCCTCTCACTTCTTTTCCCGCACCCATTTTTGTAGAAGACAGAGAGGAGCTGTGTTTGGATTAGGTTGATCTTTTAACAACACTTTGCAACATTGCCAACAAGGGCTGCCATATTAAAGGCATAGTTACCTCATATAAATGGTATGTAAATCTCATCTCATCTAGATATCATATATATACATATACATATCATATATCATATATCATAGACATATATATATATATGAGATATATACATATATATATATATATATATATATATATATATATAATATATATACATATATAGACATATCATATATATAGATATAGACATATATACATAGATAGAGTAGACATATATATATATAGAGATGAGATAGATACATATATATAGATATATGTATATAGATATATGCATATCATATACATATGTATATATACATATATATATATATATATATAGAGATATATGTATATATAGATATAGTATATATAGATATATATATAGATATATATATAGATAGTATAGAGAGCATATATATAGATAGAGATATATATATATATATAGATATATAGATATGATAGAGATAGATAGATAGATAGATATATAGATAGATAGATAGATAGATAGATAGATAGATAGATATATAGATAGATATATATAGATAGATAGATATAGATAGATAGATAGATATCTCCCACATGTAGGAACTAGCCATGTAGTCTCCTACATGTGGGAGATTACCTTTCAAATGTAACTGCAGCTTGATTGCTCGCAACCCAGATTCAACAGTTATCATCCTTATTGCAGTCATTTTCATATTCTCTCTACTTGAGTCACCGGAATGCCGATGTGAGTTCAGTTTGCTCTTCTCTCAGACCTGTCAGTCTCTTCATCTTTTTCTCCCGCTGTCTTCCTCTTCCCTGGCCTATCAACACCTACTTGTCCAACATGTCTCAAACCTCTCTCCATCCACCACCCACCTCTCTACGATGCAGACTTGTGGAAGCTTGCCTGGAATGTACTGCATCCACCGATTATTTTTGTCTGCTTCCCTCCCTTTCTCTCGTCACCTCTGTGCAGGCAGGTGGTGCTCTACTAAACAGGTTAGCGGTAAGCAGGGGAATAACGAAGCCGCTCGGGGACTGCCTACATACACACAGTTAGCCGAGAGAGCCCTGACTCTCCTACCCTCTCTTATGAACCCATCCTGCTGCTGTCTACTGCTGTACGCTTGGCTCATGACCTCGCCCGTACCCACCCACACACTCCTTGGCACGATTTGACATGGATAGTTCTTACAAAATTACATGCAGTACAAATACACTTTCTGTCTGTATGTGTGTGTGCAAAGCAACATTGTTGTGCAGCCTAATGAGTCACTGAGTACAGAAGGCTATTGTTCAAAATGCTTTTTCCTATAAATAACGAAGGCTTTGAGATTCTTTTCTGCATTCCTCTCCTGCTATAGTGATTACAAACAAACATCCATAGATAGAATAGCCTTGCCCTGCCCCACATTATATTTGGGAGCAGTCATACTCCAAACAACCCTATGAGGTATGATATTATCATGGCCCAGACCAGAGGAATGAGGAAATCCCCCTGTGTTTAGTCTCCAGGCTTTAACTTGGCTTTGTAGTTAACCTTTACCCAGCCATTCTCCAAAACAGCAAGGTATGCAGGTCTGTTTATTTCTGATAAGAGCAAGCAATTCTAATCCATTGCGTTGGGAAGAACAAGTACATTAAACCTCCTCCAGTTTCACCTCCCAAATGATACTGAAATTGTCTTGGAGCTGGAGAACGGGTCCACCTATAATGGGGGTGCAAAGGCCTTTCCTTTGTATAGTTCACAATGAATTCCATTGTTGAGGTAGATGACTGCGACTGGCCCCTGTAGAGTTTCACTTAAGTTTATTTTACATATGAAAACATTTTTAATTTCTGCAGAAGGATGTCTTTCAGAAATCATTTTAACACTGAAAGTGGTCCATCAAACTGGACGTGTTTCTATCTTATTATTTCACAGGAGATGACTGGCATTTCTGGGGCTTTGGCTTTTTTTGGAGCTCAAACATCAGTTTGAACTGAAGTGTCTCTTTACAGCATGTCTTAGCTGTGACATCAGTCTTCCCTCACTGGGTAGCCAGCTATGTGAAAACAAGCATGCAGAATCTGGCAGTGTGTTTCCTCTGTAAACCTGGCTGGCCTCGTTTTCTCCTTCTCTCTGTGTGCTTTACTCCCCTCTTTTTTTCTTTTTTCACCCTTTTTCCCGGAGTCCCTCTTTCCGGCCAAGGAGCCAGCATTTTCCCAGAGTGTGCTGCTGAAGGCTGAGCCATTGTTTCCTGCTACAGGGAAACAGGGAGGGGGGAGGAGGCAGGCTGACTTCCTGACTGCCAACTCTGGGTCTATGTCAGTGTGAGAAAAAGCAGGGGAGACAGATATGATGATAACAGAAGAACTGTGTATTCTAGCGACTGACTTCAGCTAGAAAATATAGATTTTGCCTTATTTCTCAGAGTAACAACTAAATAACTTCATAACAGGCTGTCAGTTCTTTCCCTCTATCTCTGTTTTGGTATGGTTTTTGGTTTAATTTGTTCTTGCGCCTGTTGTCATACAGTAGGATTCAACACTGCCCTTTATGGTACCTTAGATGCATAGTGAGCATTTATCTAAGCTAATACTACAGCCAAACTCTGAGGAAGATATAGATCAAAAGTCCAACAGAAGTGCTAATACATGTATTTGCTATAGGACATATTCTGTACGATAATTTACTTTACATTATTGTATTAAGTAAAATAATAAATAGTAGGAATGACACCATTATCTGTATGCACATGTGTACTGAGCTTAAATCCTAACTGGAGGTTGCTCATTTAAGCCTGAAATTGATATGGGTTGATTAGAAGTTTCTATATTTATTAGCAAAGCTATTTAGAGATGAGCCTCGGAATTGAACTATTTACAGTGTATTTAACTATTTACATTGTAGCTGTTATTTTGAAGTACCCTTTCCAACTCCCCATCTCTTAACTTCATAGGTCCATGTCAGTTTGTTGTTTGTGCATTACTTGTCACAATATAATTTTACACTGGACCAAGTGCAGGCTTCTCCTAAATAAGAGCACTGTCTTTTTAAATGGGATGTGGAGAGGGGTGTGTTAGTAGCAGCAGACATCCTTTGGGAGCGGTGTGGTGTAACTCAGAGGGCAGAGGCTCCAGCCACGTTCCCAGAGACTCAAAAATAGTCGCGAAAACACTGAGACCAGCTAGTGAGGAATGCAACCCAAACTGAAATCTGGCGTTTTGGGGATCCAGCTCATAGAGGTTCAGCTGGACCATGTTTCACATATTCAGTAAATCGTAAGTGTCATTTTGTTTGAATACTTTATTCATGGGTGTGCTTGTTGCTGTGGATGGTTACAGCACAGCTGCATGCTGTGGTTTTGGAAACCTCTGTCTCTGCGTCCACCCACGGTTCACTCAGGACATTGTGGCTTCATCTAACTATTTTTTGCTGCACAAAGGCCATGAAGTACTTTCTGTTTGAATTTTGAATGAATGTAAAGAATGGTTTTAATAGTTGTTTAAGAAGAGGAAAAGTGCAGTACATCTGCACAACAGTTGGAGAGGAAGGTGCTGAGAGAAAACCGAGCATGTTCAGACGTGAACATGAAAACTATTTAGTGCCAGAGGCAAATCTTCGCTTTAGAGTGCAAATAATATCTTGGTATTGACAGCTCACTTTACAATTTAGAGGCAATTATGTGCTAAAGCTATTTCACCTGTCTAAATCTGGTATTAATAAAATTGCAACAATGAAAGACTTATCAAAATGAGAAAAGTTCTGTTTGCAGAGATCATAGGCTAGATAGTGTTTCTGCCATCAGAGTTTTGCCATGCTGCGTGGGAAGATAGTTTCTACCCTCTTTTTCTCCTTGTGAACTTGAGTGTTTGCCTGTTTCTTTGTCCAATGCCACAGGGGTGTTTGAATATTCAGGTCAAGAAGTGAAAAACACACTTCCTCATCCCATCTCCTCCTTTACATATGGTGTTATCAGTTCCCCGAGCACTTAACAGTTATGCAGGAGTTCAAGAGAAAAGGATTTTTTGCCCGTAACTCATTTATGTTTTAGAATGACAATTATGCATTTTATTTGCATGTGTGGGTTTAATCTGCCTTACAAGCATACATGACTACAACACTATCAATTAAGCCTGTACACACACACACACACCATTTCCATGACCTTGGCATGCCTTAAGTTTTCTCAGGCTAAGGTCAAAGCTGAGTCATACTCAACGATGTGTCCTGCCCCTGATAGTCTATTACTGTCGCTGTGGAGCTTTGTGGTTAAAACATACTTATATTTCCACAGTTGATGCAGTTTAATTGCAAATCAATAATGTCTAATGAAGAATGATAAATGGGAAATTAAACTCTGTTTAACTCTGAAAACTCTGAAGTTAAACTCAAACTGAAAACTTCTGGCTATGTTTGAAAGTCATCACTCATTCACTACACCCGCCTCCCATCCGAGGGAGTTCTATGTAAAGGACTATATAGTGAGCTCACCGGCAAAAAGAAAGCAACACTTTCAAACACTACTCATCATCATTACTCTCATCATTCTCTTGGCTCCTTTCATAACGTCATTGCTGTCGCACACCTAAAAAGTGGCAGATCAATATAGGTTAGAGGAATATTCAGCGCATTATGTGATGGTATATACGTTGAGTGGACTGTATAGGGTGTGACAATTCTCGCTATACATTTGGACAGAACTACAAAATGGCTATCTCACTATATGGTGGATTATATAGTGAGAAGTGAGTTCAGACACAGCCTGTGTGTGAGGTTCTAATGTTGAAGGACAGTCTCTCAAACCCCTCTGACACTTTGCTGCCCTTCTGGGTTTAACAGTGAGGAATGCTAGACGGCCCAAAGCCATGATAACTCAATTAATTAGTCAGACACTGGCAAAATTTGGCCAGCGTTTTCACTCTCCCCTGTTTTACTATGGTGATAACTATATTATCTTTGCCTCTGTTTTCTACCATTACCTCACTTTTCTCTCTGTTATGGTATTTTATTGCATAATTAATGCACATTTTAGTGGAAATTGTGGTCATAGGTACTTTTTGAATTACAAAGCAAAAGTGAACAGATTTTTTCCTTTTGTTAAAATAATGAATCAGCCCTCACCTGTCAAGGTTATTTATTGACGGTTTCAAAATGGACTGAGTTGAGGCTGTTTTTTGAAAGCACCACCTATAATTATCACAAACCCACACTCAACAGGAACCAGCCACCCTCTAGCACATTTTTCTGCAAAAAGGCATCTGATCCATTCAGAGCTGATTAATTTTCACACAGTTTGGATGATTACAGAGATAGGCTGTAGTGCTGGTTACACAAATATTTATACAGACACACATCTTAATAATAAATAATGCAGAACATACAGTATTGAGTAATAAGAATCAATAAAATAATACATAAAGTAATGCAGTCTATTGGTTATGGTTCATTTTATTTACCCTGTTTATGAAATAATAATAATCAATCCCTGGCCCCTGACTTCACCAGTCCTCACAATCGAAATTATTATTGATAGTGTAAGTTAAACAAAATCATTTATAATGCTGGTTTTCTTTGCACAGTCTGTCCATTTCCTGTGGGTATGGTGAACATATTATATAAATATATAGGCAGCTGACCCACTGGTCCAACTGAGAAAATCCTAAACATTGAATTGTATTTACAAAGTTTTGTGAGACAGAGAGAAAGAGGAACGATTGGGTAATTGTAATTTCTTTTGCTCAGTTGATCAAGAAAATTAGGATCGGTTATATAAATGAATGACTCCTGTATTTTCTTGCTTAATAGTGTATGATATTTCAGTGCAATAAATGATGAATCCATCATGTGATACAGTATTTTACGATATTTTATAACGGTAAAAGCATTTTAAAAACAACATTGATGCACTGTTTTTCTCTTCTGTTCCTCCCACTTCTGGCAGCCACATTATGAGTATGTGAGGGTTGTTACTGCTCAGGGATACCACATGTGTGTCAATGTGTGTGGGTGACTAGACACGCTAGGCCAGGGACATTAAGTCATGAGACAGAGTATTCCACCAGGCTGTGTGACAAAAACAAATTAGTGTGTTCTAGTAAAGCCATATTCATTAATGATTGTCTTTTCCCCTACATGTCCCATAGAATGTGTTTTAAATGAATGTGATTTAAATCAATATACCAATCAACGGTGAGTTCTGAGAAGATCATTAGTCATTATTATGACTTTTGTCCTTTGACCTCAGACTGCTACTTAAGAAGTTACTCATTTGTGAAACTTTTGACCTCAATATAAATTATCTGTCCTTTCAATGTTTTGGCTGTCCTATTTTGATCTCACACCCTGCTGTAATTACAGTGAACACAGCTATGGACAGACACCCACACAGACGTTCCTTTTGGTGTGACAGTCCATTGTACTGTAGAAGCTACATAATGTGCTCTGGTGACCCTTTGACTCCTGCTTCTTAACACTTGCCTGGGAAGAGAAATAAGATGAGTAAGAAAAATGTGTCACATGTGTCACATTTTGCAGAAATGCAAACTCTCATGAAATCACCACAAATGTAAAAAAAAACCAACAAAAAACTAAACAGTCCTCCCAGATCAACACAGGTAATTGGCATGCTGTGTTTTGCAGCTGCTAGTGTGATCTCCTGCTTGTATTCACGGCCAGCTGTTCTGTTCTCTTTCACTCCGCACATGACCTCAGAGCCAAACCCCAGTCGGCCAAGCTCCAGAGCAGCTCTTCATTGCTCCGTATTGGTCTCCTGCAGTGAGTGTCCTAGCAGATGTTATACTGAATTACCTCCCAGCCTAGCTGGGAGGCTACGCTCTCGCTGTAATCAAGCTGTGCATACGTGTTACCAGACAGCCTGGCTCGGTGGCTGCGTTAGCACTCCCAACAGTTGTTCACCAGCCACCTGATTTCAGTTACCAGCCAGCCTTTCCCACAATGTAGTCTGTCTGCCAGTGCTCTGAGTCAGGCATCCCCGCAGACTCCTAAAAAACAGCCTAGAGGAGCTGATCATTTAGCAGATACTAAATGCTAATGCTAACTCCCTCCTTTCCTGTGTGTATGTATGTATGTCTGTTTAGTTGGAAGGGGTGTGTGTGTGTTTGCATGTGTCTCATTTTTGCCCTTAAAAGCTTCCTTCCTCCCTGGAAATGAAAGGCCGCTTTTGTGCGGAGCTGTCCCTTCTATACTTTTAGATAATGTGCGCTCCCATCTATAGCTCTAACTGGTTCTTATTTTTCTTCACAAAAGTGGTCACACCATAGCTTCAGTTTTTATTCTCTCTTGTTTGGTGCAGCGATGCCTGAGGCAGCGTCTCTCACTTCCCTCTTCCCAACATAATCTCTCTTTTGTCTTGTGTGCATTAGACCGCAGGCAGTGTAAGGGCCTAAAGAGCCGATGCCTTCAACCAGCACAGGTGCTGCAAAACACTAATGCACTGGATATGGACCAACACAGACTTGTCTGTGCCCACTCATCTATGTTAACCATCTGTTTAAATGTACATTTTCGTGTTTTTCCTTTCTCTGTCATTGTTATCGCTTTCCATAGCCATACGACACAGCCAATCAGGACTCAAAGAGGTCACGGATGATTGAGCAGAAAGAGTGTTTTTGATTGAGTGTGTCAGTCTAAATGTGATGAGTGGAAATGTTCCTCTGTTTGGCAGAGGGAATTATGGCGAGGCTGTCGCATTAGCTGCTGCCTCTCCAGCTCACTTCACTCACTCACAATCTCAACCTCTTTGTTCCTCTCCAGAGATCATTCTTTCTCGACAGTGTGTCTGACTTTCGACAGTGAATGAGGTTTGCTCTGCTGTTCTGTTGACTGGATCCTCTAGCCGCCCTGATTGGTGTTTGGGCTCCAAGGCCTGTAGCCACATGTCAGTGGTTCAGCTCACACATCCTCCGTTCTGCACCAGCACCATCTGACAGGATCACCCTCGTCTCTTTCCCCATGCCTCCTCTTGACTACTCTTCTCTCTGACTCTCGCTGTGGGCCAGACGTTTGTATTGTTGTCTATATTCTCCTGCTACCCATCACCCGACTGTTCACTCCAGTGCAGATGACAATTGACAGATGGCAGGTTGATGCACAAAGACATACATTTTCACGGTTTTACCCAAAACACAAATGCCATTGTATTGCTGAATGGCATGCGAAACAGAGGCATGAATCAGCAAAAAAGAAACTCTGACACTAACTCGAGTTTAACTTCCTCTCTGAGCTGATAGTGCCTCATTATTCACACCAAGCATTGAGAAATACCAACCACATCTGCTTAGATCAAATGAGCAATCAGACCTGTGACAGAGTATTCTGCAATGTGACAGACACGGAATAGTTTCATCACGGCCTGTGGTCTTTTCCACTGAGTTAGCGCCAAAAGCAGTGGGAATAATGGACACTCTATTGTGTGAGGTTTGATGCAGGAATAACGGCTTATTTGTAACACTGCCTGTCTCTGCAGTGCACGTGTTCCATAATGAAGCTTGAACAATTACTGTGCGATTGTGTGTGCGTGATACGTGTTTCACTGTTAACTGTGATGATTTCCACTTTGATGTTTTGAGTTAGGGCTCAGGTGCCTGCAGAGTGGTTTGGTGTTGCCGGCTGGCTAGAGCTTTTTGGTTTGAGCCCCATCTATTACACTATTACAAACCACTTTCCTAACCACTGCGCCCCTGTTCTTACAAAACCATCTTATCTGGTTTCACATTTATAGTTTGCAAAGCTCATGTCCAACAGGCAACACGGCTGCTCATTTTCTGTAAATATTTATCCGAGAGCTAAGGCCACAGTTATCTCCTACACTATTCATATTGTATTCATGGTTGTACTTAGGCTTACATTGTAGATAACATGTTGTAGCCTAATATTGAGATGAGGGACAAATTAGAGGAAAAACCAACAAGCGTAATTGTAAGGTGTTTGGCCACCACAGTGCTAAGCATTTTCAGAAAAATAAATACCTGCCTGAAATAGCCAGAAGGTCTTACTGAGACTGTTCTGAAGGTATTTCCAGTATCCTCAAATACTCTTCTAACCACCCATGCATGATAAAACAAATTTTAATCAGCTCTGAGTCATTTATACCCCAACAATCTTTCCTATCCGGGGGGCCCAAAATAACCTAGGTCCTTGCTCAATTTGTGGAACATGCATCAATTTAAAAGAGATTAATTAGCAGTTATACTTCATGTGTCTGTATTAATGTACATTGCATTATTAGTATTTATATCTTTTTACAAAAGAAGCACATTCATATTTTTTGCAAAAAATGGATGATTAGCTCTGTGACAAGGATGTGATTATAATACACGAGAGGCACAAACTGGAGCTAATGATTCCTATTCATACTCAACCCAATCAGTGAGCCCTCATGCCCTGTATGGAAGCACTTGCATCTGTTTCCCTACTCATTAATCAGGCTTTTCTTTTAATTTTACATAACATAATATTTATTTAGCTGACACTTTTTTTTCTAAAGTGACTAAGAATAAGTTAATATAATCTCCATAGGAACAAGAGCTAGATGTTGTCCGAAACTGTGAGTGCAGTAATTTGTCACCTTGTAGTCTCTTGGCTTGGCTCTACTTGTTGATATGCATGCCCGCAGGTCTCTTGGTAGAGAGCATTATTAACAAGTAATTGCTGTGCCAGTCTGCAAGTGGAAAACATATTGATTGTTGGAGATGCTAGTCTAACTGCAAAGCAAAATGCTCTGTAAACACTGCAGGGCGGTAACCACTGTTTACTTAACATCAGGCCGCTTAACTCTAGCATTAACTGGAGGCCACTCTTGAGAAAAGTATTTGTTGTTTTAGGTTATATCAGAAGCTTTGGCTTTGGTTGTTATGGTCATTTTGCATGCTGGTTATTACGGTAATGTGTAAGCACACCACAAAGAGGTTATTATTTCCCCTGTGAAGATTAATACCACTTCTCATGCTCTATAATGTCCTGTTGCTGTAGTACATATAATTGTAGCAAAGCAATGCATGCTCTTGTTATCTGGAGTTGTACTACATGAATTCAACTTGTTTTGAGCTTTCAGTACAAACATAGTCCCTTGTGGTACAGCCAGCTAGCCAGCAAGTCAGTGTGTTAGAAGTCTAAGTGCTCTGACGCCTATATGGGGCTGAGGTTTCAGACTATATCAGATCCTAGACAGGCTATCAGATGAACTCTTTTTACAGGATGCAGAGACAAAGCGCGCTGGGTACAGCCCAGACACACTCAGACTCCATTACTCTGTTCTGCTCTCCCTGGCACTTACTCCTAACTGAGTTTCTATTGAACCTTAGCAAGGCACACTGAGACTAGATCTCAGACTGCACTGACATGATTTGGCCTGATGCAGTGGCATAAATTTCTAAATAGCAAAAACAGCAGCAAAAAACTAAACTTGGCTGAGGTGTAAAAGTTGGCATATCAGTGGAAAAAAGGGCGCAATGAAAGCAGACAAAAAAAATGTTACACCTTGATGTTGTGGTACCTGCTTTTGCTTCTTTTTTTCTACCATAGGCAAAGCATTCATGCCATGCTGCCACCCACTGTTTCATGCATCCACACGAATGACATGGGTGTTCTGAATCAATGTCTTGTCTTTGAGTCTAGTCTAAATTTCTTTTAAATGGACACATAACTGTTGTCGTATAGAAATTTACATTGTCATATAGAAATTTACATTTACATACTGTGTGTATACAGTCATACAAGCATTTTATCATTTATGAATTGACACAGTATGCACAGTGCTCTTTGCAACATCTCCTATAATTCTGACAAGGCCTATACAAAGGCTGCTCTTTATGGGTTGACCTTATTAAATGACGTATTTTACTACCTTTATATGGTAGTAAACCATATATGGCTTTATATGGTTCGGTTTGCGTGTACGAGCCACTAGATGTTAAGTACCAAAGGTCCGATCTCCTGCATAGGATCTAAAATATTTAGGTGGCCTGAATGAAGCCCAGAAGACAGAGAGGGCTACATTGATTGGTGGCCAAGAGAGGAGAATGGAGATAAACACAGTGAGAGAGATAAACAGAAGAGTGAAAGAAGAAGAGAGTGTGATGGAAAGATGCGTACCAGAGAGTCTGAAAGAATCCTCCGAACATAAACTACACTCCTCCACCTCAGGTAAACACTGAATGAAAGAAAGACAGGGTAGAAGAGAAATGGAGGCAGAGTAATGGAGGATTTTCAAGGACAAAGAAGGACGTTTGCTGAGAATAGACAACGTTTGTTGGAGAGAAGCAACGAGTAGAGAAATGAAGAGACAAGGACAGCAGGCCCTGCTTTTAATACCAGTTGTTATTTGCCGAGGCGGACATGAACAGTTTGTCAAACTGAGTGATATAGAAGTTATGAGCAGATTTCACACGACAGACAGTCTTTATTGTCATTATTACAAAGTGGCCTACAATAGACTGTAAATTACACGTTACAGTACAATTTAATACGTTGCCATACAGATGACAGGCAGCGTTATTGTTTATCAATTCACACTTTCACAGTCTCCCACCATTTTCACTGACACTAATGTTCTAATATGATATGCTGGGAGAAAAAGAAAATCATAATAGAGGAATAAAATATATTCCATATTAAGATGAACTCCTCTCTGCGGTATTTTCTCTTCACAACATGCAGAATAATACTCCCTAGGATTTTGCATATGGCAGGCTCCGCTGGCTAATTTTCCAGTCCATTTTCACACAGAAAAAAACTTGCATGCTTCCTATTAGTTGTGGCTAAATATTAGAAACGTATATGCTGCCAATTAAATGTTTGATAGTGTTTATAGTGTTGCCAGATATTGGCCTTTCAGTCCATCTGTGAGGCATAGGTTTTTGGACTGTGTGCTATGGGTCAGTCATTAAGTTTCCATCCCTTCCTGTCTCTCAACAATACATCCCACTAGAAAACCCCTGTTTCCCCTCCCCTCAGCTTGCTTGACTCGCTCTCTGTTCTGCCCAGTACCCAGTCAGCCAATCACAAAGCAGAGCTAGGTGCAAACACACTTCCCCTGCAGCTGTGCTTTGGAAAAGGCTAAGAGCACCTAAAACTGGATTCTCCTCTGCAGAGATATCCTTGAAATGTTTGCACATGTACTGTATGTTTTTCTTTTATTTCAGAGGAGGAAATTTGCCTCCACATATGTGAGTAAGAAACAGAATTGAGAGCCCAGATCATTATCCACTTCACATTGGACAGTGGATTTACATAAAGCTGGCTGACTGTACAAAGAGCTTTGTGTGGTTGCTAATCTGTCATTATGGCTGCTGCATTTTTTCCTGGAATGCTCTCCTTTTGGTCCACAGAAAATATCTACAGCACACACACCCATAGAGGCTTGCTCACATACATGGGATTAGTGTGTAAGCCGTCCATAGAGGGCACTATTAACAGAATGTTCTCACTCATTACACTAGCAATTGACCCTCTGTCTTGCCTGTCCTGCCAGTATCTGAGTGTCAGGGGCTAATGTTTGTGTAGCTCAGCTGTCGCCGCTTGCATCCCTCACTAGCGTATTTAGGTTGTTATCTTTTTTTCACTGTTAGGCTGACTGGAACATGGGTAAGGTAGATGGTTAATAGAAACGCAAGAGCCCTAAGGGCTGATGTGACTAAAGATAACAATTACTTTTACTTCACTCCATGTCATGTTGGAGAATAACATAGCTTTTAATACTTCAACATAACTTGATATTATTGCACGTCAGAAGAGTTAAATGTTTTTAAATGCTAAATATCAAGCTCAATAATGTGGCTCATATATGGTCATGGGCAGATATACACTGTATGGAGACACACATAAGCTCTTTCCGGATGACATCTGCTGATTAACTCTAAAACACTAACTAAAAACACAGGGAGTAGGGTGACATCAAACACAACAAACAGTGGAAAGCGCTGCACTGTGTCTCCTAATCGTCTCTGGCATCAAATGTCCATGAATAGGGCTTCAGGGCTGTCTTTGTCAGAATATTGAACAATTTCTAAAGTGCACTCTGAGCTCCTTTTATAGTGCAGTGGTGAAGAGTCGACAGATTTTGTGCGCTGTGTGTCTGTTAAATGAAGCTCCACAAAACAGTGTGTAACTGTTACACATTATCACATCATGGAAATTGTCTAAGCCTGACCATTAATGATAATCAATGGTCAATCTATTCCTAGTGATTCCATTTCTTTAGTTTGCAATGCAGCTTGACTCAAATCTTTAATGCTTGTTTCATTCATTTATTGATGTTGAAGTTGTAAATGAGACGTCACAAAGCATCCATTAGCAAGTGTGCTTAGAAGTGGGTGCATGAACATGTGTTGATATAGTGTGCAAGCGTGTCATGCTGAGGACTCACCGACTTTGAGGCAAGTGGAGCATCGTCTCTTCGTCATGCTCACACTCTCTTCCTTCACACTCACCATGAACGCTTGCTAATACGAGCAGTACATATGCTCCCACTCTCACTTCTTCTACTCAAACTCTGCAGGGTGACTCAGTTCTCTCCCTTTTCCACTCTTTAGATCTCATCTGATGCCAAGGCTGAAGGAGTCTCGCTCCCATGAGTCATTGCTCAGCCCCAGTAGCGCTGTGGAAGCCCTGGACCTAAGTATGGAGGACGAGGTTGTCATCAAGCCCGTTCACAGCAGCATCCTCGGGCAGGACTACTGCTTTGAGGTGAGGGACACACACACACACACACACACATAGTACATAGTACATAACACACAATTACTGATCTTGAGTCCTGAGCCTAAGTCGTACAGAACATTCCCAGTAATGGCCCTGCTTCATTAAAGCATCCACACAGAAGAAGGAGGGGTTATCGACAGTGAGTGTCATTTGGAGCGCTTCAAAATTACATAAAGCAAGGCAAGGCAAATTTATTTGTATAGCACATCAACAACAAGGCAATTCGAAGTGCTTTACATAATACATCAAAGCTACATAGGGCAATATAATAAGACCTTTAGATACATTTTTAAAAAGTTAAATAGAAAAGAAAAACAAGATAAAACAGGACAGAAAAGTTACAACGCATGAGATAGATATTAACATATGATATAGATATTATCCGAAGTCTTATATTGATTTAATGAAAGGCAGCAGCAAAACGAAAAGTCTACAGCCTTGATTTAAAAGAGTTGCAGCTGATCCGCAGTAAAAACTGAGGAAAAGGTTTTTTGAACAGAAATCAGAATGTTCACCCAATGTGCATATTGGTAAGAAACATCCATTCACTGTGCTTAAAGCTGCTCTAATTAGCATTTGTATATTTACAATTGGCCAAATGGCAATGTATTGTAAGACAAGTCTGCTGCTGCCGCAGACAGCTGTTTTTTGTTCCCAACAACAAACCATTTTGAGTTTCCTTCAACCCCTGACTATCTTTTTCTCTGTAGCAACAAGGGCTGCAACTCGATAATTTTCATTATCAATTTTTCTGCTGATTATTTTCTTAATTAATCGTTTGGTCTAAACATTGTCAGAAAATAGTGAAAAATGGCCATTACAATCATTAAAAGGAAACTAAAATGTGAATTAACAGCTGGGAACAGTACTTTCATAATCAGTGGCTCCTCTTACTTCACATCTCACATATCATCTTGATTAGCCGATGATGGCCAATTATAAACAAAAGGCAAAACGACGTTTTTTCTGTGTTAAAGGTTACATCCTCATGATCATCAGTGGACCGGAGTAATTTCCTGCAAATTATAAAAGACATTGCCTCTAATTACTGTAAGATTCATGTGTCCATGATATGTGTGCACAAATACGTTTGTAGCTGTAGCGTTAGCTAGGGAGCCTTTAGGAGACTCACGGTGAGAGAAATTAATGAATGCTTTCTATCTTACAGTGTCGACTGTCGAGAACAGAAATCTCCACTGATCTTTATTATCCTGCTCATTACATCATTCTGTTTCTTTTTTATGCAGTTTTCTGCTCTCTTTCTGTCCCACTGTGCATTTTTTAATCATCCAGTTATCACCCAGACTGCCAAGCAGTCATCTTTCTTCTCTGTCCATTTACACCATTCAGTCATTCCTCAATTCTGCCAAGTCTTCTTCAGTCTCCTCATTGCACTATTGTGTATGTGTGTGTGTATTGTTGATAAGCTTCTTTGCCGTCAGAGACAAACTTATTTATGAACTAAGTTTAAATAAAAATAAAATGTATTTTCTGTCATTGTTATGCATGAGGTTTGATCACTAAAGCATTCAATTTCCTTCTCTCTCTCTGTGTCGCGGTGGTAGGTCACCACCTCCACAGGAAGCAAATGTTTTTCCTGTCGTTCATCAGCCGAGAGAGACAAATGGATGGAGAATTTGAGGAGAGCAGTACAACCCAACAAGGTAAGTATGTAAATACGCAGTAGGTGGGACGAGACTGTGTGTAGTAATCAACACTAATAAGTTCATGTACAAGAGTCCCAATTCCAAAGCACACTTGGCAACATTAATTAGTGTAAAGACAGCGAGCTATATGGTGTTGACATTGTGTCACTGTTGCACATAACTCGTATAACAGTACAACCTGTCGTGTATGTTTACATCCAGCTGTGCCCTTCCAGCACCACATACATCGAGAGCAGAGGACACAAAGGTTGCAGGGAGAAACACCAAGACTCCCAAAGTGCTTTTCTCTTGTCCATTGATACCATCTGTAATCTTGACAAACACAGCTGTGGCAGAGGGAGAGTGGCAGACATATCAAGCCAAGAAAATAATCTCTCAGCGTCTTTGCTCCTTCATCTGTCAATATTTAGTAAATTACTCACTAATTAGAACTTTGGAGAAAAAAAAGTTCCTTAATAGCGCTGGAGTCCTTCTCCTCAGCTCTTTTGGCAAGGATGTTATTTCTGTATCTTGTTTTCATTATTCCAAGATTTTGAACGATTAGATGCAGTGCAATGTTTTTTTGGCAAACATAGAAACTGGAAACGGATACTGAAATTCTTTGGATTAGATAAGGATGCCTCTGGAGTTGTTCTCATTCAATTAAACAGATTTCACTTTAACAGCTCATACTACTACTGCAATTGCTACTACTACTGTAATACTACCAGTACTACTAGTACTCACAGACTAGGAAAGAGAAGACCCACAATTAAGGTAACACATTAATGTGAACTACTGAGAAAAGCATCAAGATAAAATTAAGTACCGTAAGTAAAAAGTAGAAATGTAAAAAAAAAAGGAAAAAAAGGAAATAATTTAATTTATTGAAATATATTTTCCACATGAAAAATATGGATAATTAAGGAAATATAAATATATCTCATATTTCCTAATTAGTGAGCTTTTTATGGACTAGTGAAATGATGCATTCTTGTGACTCGTATATTCTTTTACATTATTTATCATATTTATGCCGTTTCTATTATAGTATTGTGTGTATTATTTTATACATTCAGTAAGTTTCAAAACCAGTGCCATAAATTCAATGTAAATGAAACCGGGCGTTTTAAACGATTAGCTTGTGCAATTCAGCTCTTGTATAAGAGGATAATTATGGGTAATTATGATAATAGGCAAGTGATTGATGTATCGTCTTTGTAGGCTGGTGTTTGATGGCAAATACATTTCCGTGTGCATGAAAAGATACGAATAACACAAAGTTTAATTTCAAATTGATGGTATATAATGCCTTCATTTACAATAGGGACATTTTGATAACATTTCTGACGAGGTATCACTGAACACTGATCACAAGCGACAACAGGACTAAAATCTAAAACTCAGTCTTTAAGAATACTATTGAGCAGTATCGTTGTTATATACAGATAAGGTTAAATGTTTTTCAGAGTTCAGAAACACCTTATGAATTTAATGACAAAAGCTACAGAACAATTTAAACAAATAAATAACATTCTGCTGCGCAGAAGAGTGTTTTGTCTAAAGTATGAAAAGCACCAAGACACTGTTGAACTTTCTTAAGAAATAGCTACCAGTATTTCAAACATCCAGTGTCGTCCTTGTGATTATAAGAAGCTCCAGTATTTCTTTCTAATAAGGTCATTATTTTCTGTCTTCATCTTCAGAGGCAGTTTTCAAGGCAATCTGAATAATGGGCCAAAAATGCTCCCCACTCTTGCCAAAATCAATTGATGACATAAGAATGGGTTAGCACTCTGTGAAATAATGTAGGAGTAAGATTTCTTTGCTCTTTAAAGACCGCAAACACAGGAGAGAAAGGATTTTAAATTACCACTATGAAATGATTGAGGTACTGCCTGAAATGATTTTTGTTGTTCAAAATGGAGAAACTTTGAAATCAAGGTTTGAGGCAGAGTGTCAGTTGAATCGTATCCATTTATTTCTGCCATTATTATTGCCATGATTTATTTCGTTTATTGGTTTACTAGATTCATTTTAAGGTTGTTTACCTTCATCCAGTACACATCTCCCTACAGAAACTATCTTTTTGAACTATATATATTTTCTTAAGGTTTCCAGTGGCGATGTTGTCAGTAAAATTGACCTCACTAAACCACTTCCTATCAATCTCCTGTCTCCAGGACAACAGTCGTCGGGTGGAGAACATGCTAAAGCTGTGGATCATCGAGGCCAAGGACCTGCCGGCCAAAAAGAAATACTTCTGCGAGCTTTGTCTCGATGACTCACTCTACGCCCGCACCACCTGTAAACTCAAGACTGACAATGTCTTTTGGGGAGAGCACTTTGAGTTTAATAACCTACCTGCTGTCAAGAGCATCACAGCCCACCTCTACAAAGACACAGACAAGAAGAAAAAGAAAGATAAAAACAATTACATTGGACTTGTCAATATCCCCATTGCAGCTGTTACTGGACGACAGTTTATGGAGAAGTGGTATCCAGTCAGCACTCCCAATCCCCCTAAGGGCAAGACATCTGGGCCTATGATTAGAATCAAGGCACGTTATCAGAGTATGAACATCCTTCCCATGGAGATGTACAAGGAGTTTGCAGAGTA
The DNA here is from genome assembly GCA_024633595.2 of Lepomis macrochirus. Lineage (NCBI taxonomy): Eukaryota > Metazoa > Chordata > Actinopteri > Centrarchiformes > Centrarchidae > Lepomis > Lepomis macrochirus. The sequence goes on from JALXJV020000019.1 coordinate 21,687,252, forward strand.
CACCACCAATAACTACATGCTGCTGTGCTCTGTGCTTGAGCCTGGGATTAGCGTCAAGAACAAGGAGGAGATGGCGTGTGCACTGGTCCACATTCTACAGAGCACTGGCAAGGCAAAGGTTAGTACCAACAATATTTATTTCCATTTTTCCCTCGTTTGTACTCTTCATGGAGAAATAATGGATAACAAAACCAGACCAGACCATCACCCCATTATCTTGCCAAGAGGAACTGACAAGACATTATGAAGCACTCACAGAGGTTAACTATTCCTCAGCTGCTTGCTCATCCTATGAACTGTTGACCCCCACGGCTGTAATACAGAGCAGACAAAGACCAGGCAGACAGGTGATTTCCTCTTGCCGCACCAGCCTGTATTACATTTTTAACTCAAGCTAATCCCTTACATGTATCCCCTACAGTGCTTCATGGCATACTGATGCAGGACAGAAGCACAATATATCCTGCACTGTCTGTAGCACTGCAAGCACAGCGAGATTAGTCAACCACAGTAGGAGCTAAATCTCCCATGACAGCAGGCCGTTGGACTCAGATAATCTCCCATCCATCCAAAACAGCTGTATTTTACTGTATTCTGACAGCGTTTGCCTTTATAGTGCAGTGATACAAACGTAGACTTTTTGACCTTATAGTATACCATCAGAATGAGATATAAGAGAGAAAGCCGTCTTATTGGCTTCGGAAAAAAGGACATAAAGAAGCTTAGAGCTGAACTGATTAGTAATCCCAATTACTTAGCAAACATTTTGATAACAAAAAAATGTACAGGTTCCAGCCTCTCAAATGTAGCAATTTGCTGCCTTTCTCTGTTTTATATAATTTAAAATTGAATATATTTAGGTTTTGGTCTGTGGGTCAGACAAAACAAGATTATCCATAGTTGCAGCCATAAAGAAGTTTTATATATATATTGTTATTGTTATATATTGTTGGATATAACTGAGTTCCAAAGCATTTCTAACGAACAAAATATTTTCGTCAGGAAACTGGCATCTTCTTATCCTTGTAATGTCTAAAATAACTCTGCTTTTCGTGGAATATTGCCTCAGGCTGCTTTCTTCACTGCAGCAGAAACTTCTTCGTCTTCTCTGCCTCGTCGGTTGCCAGCGACAACTTGTGCCTCAATTTAGTTTTCTTGACAGTATCTCATCAGCAGAGCTTTGAAACTTTCTTTGACTTTATCACGGCTCAGCGGAATGATGAATGATCAGTGCTTAAGAAGTGATGTCTATCCACACTGTACTGCCAGTCTGCCGGTTTAAGCTCGGGACTGATAGCTGCTGATTGATGGGGGAGAAGGCCTCTACTGGTCCCTGTAGAGACGGTCACATCCTTAATTACTTTCAATTAATCCCCACCTTCCGAGCAGAGGCACTATAACTTTTACTTCTTTCTACCCTCCCAGTCTTCCTTCCCATCTGGTTTTCTGCTAGCTATGGATGTGCTGCTTGTAAAAACGGAGATGGTACTTTTGGTTGCTCACCATGAGAGCGATCCTCAAATGATCTTACTACATCTGTGTTCAAGAAAAAACATCAACAGGAACAATTCCTTGTAAATACAGAGAAACGCTTCCGCTGTCTTTAGAAGAATAGGCAAACAGAAATGTTTGGACTGACGTAAAATTGAAGAATTAATTAAAGCTGCTGCTAAAATAAGTGTCAGTGTTGCTACTACAGCTTCCTTTCCGGAAAGACTTTTATCATTCAATACACTGTGATGTGGTCTGACATATTTAGGCAGCACACACATGCACTTAAGTACATGTCTTTCCTTTAGCCTTGGTGGATACAACACAGCACACAGTAATACCGACAACCACTTATTCCAAAATATTCCCAAGGCCTAATTAGGAAATCCTCTGATGCTACATAGGTGCTTTAAACACATATTCTTGGCCTGTGTTGGATGGTTTGTTCATTTACAATCCAGTGAAGTTCTTTTTTTCCATGTACTGCAAACTTGGGTGTGGTCTTTGCTGACAAAGGTGAGTTATATTTGGGAATCAAGCAATTTACTTGAGCAATGATAAACTCTGGTAAATCCTGTAAGCCTGGTTTAATTGTCTTCCTGCAAATGTTTAATAGAGCCTTTGGTTATTTACCCCCCTTGGTTATTGTTGTGTAGTCTTCCAACTATCCAGTCTCAAGTCAAAATCCATGACTCAGTATCTAATTCTCTTAGCAGCGCAGTGGATTTATGTAGTTCAGTGAGAGAGACAGAGACTTTGCATTCCTTTTGCATTAGACAGTCACAAAAGAGCACGACACATCCTCTCTTACACCCAGCAGGGGTGAACGGGAGGTGAACGTTTCTTTTTGGGGACGCAGCAGGAACTCGTTGTAGCTCCAAAGTTGACGTGCGTTGTGTTTAATCAGCTGTGTACAGGTGGAAAACTGCTTTTAATTGCAGCTGGCTATTGTTAAGAGATGCAGATTGCAGGCTGTAACGGCCATTAGTATGCAACACCTCTAGACTTGTGTTTCTTCCTGTGTCATTTTATCACCCATCAAAGAATAATTACACCCTGAATATTCTGCTCCGTTGCACACTCGCTCCTTCTCTCTTGTTCTCTCCCTACTTTCCGTCTTTGTCTTCCTTCATCTCTCTTTCATGCTTCATTGCGTCTGGAGGCCAAAGCTCTCTGGAGAGATGTCATTACTGATGCTGTATTGATGTCTGGATGCATTGGTGAGCATGGCGGCTACGCCCCGCGCCGCTTCACAGATGCTAACTTTATACACACACACCTCGGTATAATCACAAGACATTAGCAGGTGGTTGGTGGTAATTTATAAAATGTTATGCATGAGCAAGTAGGCCTGCAGTTGTATTAACATATATGTGACTTTAGCACAGGATTAGGACAGAGGTCTGCGCCATGGCTGTGGGCTGAAGTATGAATGAATAAATGACTGGTCTGCTTTTTATGTCAACTCATTTTATGTGACTTTGAAGTCACAAATCCAGCTGAAATCAAATTGAGAAACCCAGCCGTGACATTTCTGCTGATTTCCTGTGCTGTGAGGTCACGACACCAGTCCGTCTCCTCCCCCTGTGGGACATGCTGTTGCAGCCAAACATCACTATTACAAACTCTGCAGTAACAATAACAAGCCTGCTATGTTGGAATTGCCTGCAGAAGTTCACCTTTCTTTCATCTGAAATATCCACTCCTGGCATGAATCCTCTGCGTTATTGATCCAGTCTTCTCGACGCCTCGCCCCTCAGGAAGATTATGTTCTAATTTTGTTGCTGCTCCTCTCAGCTGCCGCCAACAGTTGGAAGCGACGATAAGGAGGATTTATCCTTATGATAACTGGCTAGAGGAGGATGGTGTTCTGGTTATTATACCATTGCGTTTTTATGTTACTGCTCCTCAAGGTAAACTAACAGCCCTGCTTAAGAGGGCGAAATATGTGAGTCTCTCCTTTCTACATCCTCTGTGGTAAATTGCCGTCGGCCTGCAGCACAGCTCCAGTTATGTTAAGCACAAGCATCTTATTAATGCATTCAGCGCTGTCATCAGTGGGCAGTGATGCTCATCACCACAGCTGTGGCACACAGATACAGTTTGTCGTACGTACATAATATGGAGTGACAAATGATTTACTAACATGACATGAAGGGCCCTGGTCGTTCTGTGTTCCTAGTAGGGCTTTGATTAACCAGTTGTCCCCTGAGAAGGCCAGTGAGCGCTGCCTGTCAATACCCTGCCCATTAAAAGGAAAGTTGTCAGTATTATTTTTGACTTTGACAGTAATCTACATTTTTTTATGTAGTTGCTTCTCCACTATATGCTACCATTTCTCTTCTTCCTTTCCTTCCATATATGGCACTGCTGTACCTGGGTCACGGCACGATTCAATAGCGGTAATCTTCTCATTTACTTAAGGTGAACTAAGACGGATGTTGGTCGAGACAGGCGAAGTGTGTGTGAGGTGTGTTTGAGAGGGTGAAAGAGTGCACTTTGAGAACAGTAGATGTAAGCTAGTTGTGAAGCCATAGATCTACTGTATAGGCTTAAACCAGAGCAGGAAATAAGTACTAAGCACATCAATGCACTTGCTCACCTTATAGTTTCTCCTATAGAATTTGCACTACAGAAGCAATGCATCATATCCTCAGACTGTTTAGTAATTCCAGCATGATGTGTATTGACCATACCCTGACAGCGTGGAGTGATGGAGGAGAGGTAAAAACATCCAAACAGAGAAAGGTGAAGTGAAAGGTGAAGGCACCGACAAAGTAGAGAGACAAGAATGGAAAGAGGGAGAGAGCATTTAGAGAAATCTAGTTTCAGCTTGCAGCAGCACAGTTTCCGGCTGTGGAGCCAAGCAGAGAAACATTATTCTCTACAATGATGCTCAACACATTGATCTGGAAGTCTCTTGACATCTCTGCTGGCACTGAGATTACATGGATTCTGTCTCTCCCTCCCTTTCTCTTCTCTCACTATCACCTTATCTCTTCATTTTCACAAACTGAATTTGCATTATTTAACTTTAAATGCCTAGCGTACATGCTCACAGCAGGCATACACATAAAGTGCTGAAATAGTAAAATAAATGAAATAATAGAACAAATAATCAATGCTGTAAGATACAATTTGTGAACAACAGCTGGGGATAATTACAAATCCATGGCCAGCGTGCTGAGCCTCACCCCAAGTTAAGTTCATCTTGGCTAGCTTTTCCATTACAGTTTTATACCTGGTAACTTTTGATTGTCCACATTGCCTGTTGCCATGAGGAGTCCATCTCAGCGTAACCTTTGGAATGTGATGTGTATCTCTCCTTGACCCATCAGACTTGCAATCGCTAAGAGCTGAGGATCACAAATGTTTGATAAACTTGATAGATGCATAGTTTTTTTTGTCTCTTTTAGTCTCATAGAAATTAAACCACATCTGCCACTCTAGTTAGCCACATTAGCTGCATGGTCCTATCGATGAAATTTTGTACGGGCATTCATGGTTCCCAGAGGATGAATCCTTCTTACTTTCATCATCTCTGACTTTTCCTCTTGCACCAACCTGAGGTTGACATATTTGTTTTTTTAGTAAAATCTCTGAACAAAGACTGAATGAATTGCCATGACATATTCATGTGCCCGTCATTATAGACTGTAGTAAGTTTGCTGATCCTTAACTTCAGCCTCAGCTGTACTTACTAATTAGCATGCTAACACGCTAAACTACAATAGTAGATGAAGAACAAGGTAAACATCAATATGCAAAACATCAGTATGTGGGCATTGTCATTGTGAACATGTAAGCATAATGATGTTAGAGGTTTTAAAATAAGATTTTAAGTGTCAACATGAGAGTTACGTTCCATGATAAAGAGGACAACCGATCTATTTATTGACCAAATATGCATCACATGGTTTACTGGACTGCATTTAACGTACACTTAATAGAAAAAACAAGACACACACACACACACACACACACACACACACAGGGAATATGCACTGTAGGTCAGCAAACATGATGTTGGGATCTGGTGACACTTCCTGTAAGACCCCCTCCGGTCAAACCTATCTCCATAATGACAGTGTGCATTAGCAGCTAAATCAGGAGAGTTGCAGCCTTTCCAGTGTTTGTGTTGAATGATAAGCCTCTGTGCCTACGGGAGGAACCACTTCCATTTCCATTCGGCCTCCAGTCCTCTCCGTCAACCCAATGTGACCCTCACAGGAAGAGCTGCCGGCTGTGACGCTGTAATACTAGCCACCAGTCTCCAGGGAGAGAGACCAGGGGAGGCAGAAAGAGATGGAAAGATGAGGAGAGCAATGGATGGAGTGGTTCCATTTTTCTAATCCCCCCCGAGTCTTTCTTCAGAACTTGCCCAAGGCTGAAAAACCAGGCTCATCAATCAGTCAAATTGTTATGTTGGGCTATATGGATTATATTTTACCCTCACATTCAATTTTATCTTAACTATCTGTCACATTACTCCAAATATAAAACTGTATTTTCTGCCTTGAACTATATACACACTTATCTAAATATCCACACTCAAAGTATCAACAGGTCATTTCCTTGCCCCCCTAATGAATCCCATTAGTTTCACAGTTCATGACTTCTCCAATGGTGTTTTTTAGCCATTCACATGATAATCTTTTTTCCCGCAAACATTTCACAAAACAATCCATGAACAAAGAATAAGCATTTATGGCAAATAGGAAATCTTTATCCATGCTCTGCTGGACATCGTTGGAATATAATACAAAAACACACATTGTATTAAAATACTCAACTGCAGGGACACCCTGAAAGAAAAGTAAGCTCTGGTATGATTACATTTGCATTTGTTTGTTTGTTTTACATCACACAAGATCGTTATCATTTAGCCTTCATTTCAGCTTCATAATTTTTTACATTTTATGTTCACTGCAACAGAAAGTGCATTGATTGCCATGACCATTATACATCGCAGAACACAGCTGGGTAAAGTGATCCATCAGTGATATTTGAACCCACTTGAGACATCCACATACTCTCCCGGTACAGAGGCTGAATTTAGAAGAAAATTATCCTTTACATCACCGCCTTCTTTCTTGTGTTATCCTGCTCTGATATTATCCTTTTAAGGCATTTTATTGCAGTCATTCTTGTGTTTCTCTGCTTTATATTACCATAGAAACACACCAAAAAAACCCATCTGGGCGGGTACAAAGCTTAAACATAACCCTTTTTTTCTCTCTTTTCTTTCCCAGACTTCATGTCCTTCCTACCTTTGCAACTGCACAGCAATTGGACAGCATGCCGTTTAAAACATCACTGTCCTTATTTGTCTGTCAAACCTAAAGTCGGAGTCCTGATCTTTATCTTGCAGGTTATGTTGTCTCTTCAGTCAGCGCCTGTGTATTTATAATTCAGCTTCAAAACTTGTGGGTGCACTCTGTGCAGTGGAATATTTCCGCATAGAGATTGTTGCACACTACATACACGAACAGGGCTGTGCCTAGTGGTGATTGGATTGTTGTGTGTATAGCAGTGCGATGACAAGACTTTATGAGTTTTTACTGGCAAGTAACCCTGTCTACAGGGAGCTTCTCATCTTGTTCAACAGGACTCAGTTCCCTACTATTAGATCTAACTGCCGTGTTGCACCGTCTACCCTCCACTCAGACCCTATCTTCATATCACTCTCCTTTCTCTCTCTGTGCACTGTGTTGGGGGTGTTGTCTTTTCTGAGGCATGGTTTGGCTGATGAGATGTGGCAGCGATATAGAGAGCGTTCTACTTCTCCTTATTAGCACTGAAGCAGAGGGAAGGGTGTGTGTGGGGGGGGCAGGCTGCAGCATTGAGGGCATCAGAGAAAAGGCTGAGGAAAACGAAGGAGCTTCAGTCTCTTTTTAAGACATGATTGCTCTGATTTTTATCTTACTTACTTACTTTAATTATAATTAAATTATAATTTAATTATTAATTATAATTTTTATAATACTGATTATTAACACACTGCAACAAATCACATATATACTCATGGTTACTGCCAGCCTTTTTCCAAAGCATATTAAAGATTTTTACATTAACTTCCCATCTTTAAGGTAGTAATTGGGTTCCGCAGGGGAAGTGTGTGGTATAAATATCGCCTGAAGACACTCGAAAACGTATATGAAAGAGGTAATCCATTACACGGAACAAAGTTTTGACTTTAGTTTTGACAGTTGTTACATGATAAGGCAGATAGCCAGCATATTAGGTACCAAGGTATTTTAGCCACACTAGCAGTATCTACCTCTTCCCTACTCTGAGGAAAAATTTAGTTTGGTTCATGACCAAAAACCTGCAAAACTGATGGCATTCTGCACTTTGAGTTGTGTGCTATATGGTTTGGCTTATTTAATTTGTTTTATTGGCAACATAGTAATATATTTAAAAAATATATAACATTTGTCAGGGAGAGAACCAGTCTTGAACTTATTTTCAAGCAAATGTGAGCATTCTAACACTCTCATGCTCACATGCTAGCAATGTCTTCGTGTGTCAGTTAGTATGCTGATATTACCATTGAACACAAAGCAATGTTATGGTTGCTAGGATGGCTGTAGACTTTTGTCTTGTTGACATAAGAAGCAAATTTACATCTTTCTGGAACACACAAAAGCCTGCCAATGCAACAGACTCTCAAATTAGGGATGCTGATATGTTGGTGAATACAAGAGTTGTCAAATTAGTCTCACTTGCATGCTGTAATAACATTTCTTTGAAAAAAAGTAAAGAAAATGGTCAGGTTGTCACAAGTCTATTTTAGTAGCATACTGAAATGAGAACCAGAGAACCAGTTACCACCTGGAAGGTAAGAAATCAATCTTAAGAACATATGGTATGTGCTGGAAAATGGTCAACATAATGTATGCAGTTTGTGCTTCAGACAGAGATGGTCCCTCTAATTCCCTTATCCATGTTGTAGTTAAGCTTACTTGCATAAATACTCAAACTGAAATTCCCCTGTGTACACTAACACACATGGACTGTATCCCCTATATATTGATAGGCTCAACAAATGTCTGCTCATATGTAGGTTGTCACTGTAGGACATTGGCATCACTGGTTGTATACAATTTTAGTATTAAGCTACTAGCTGTCTCTCTCTCTCGGTTTCCTTCTCCCTCTCTGGCTTTCTCCTCCTCCATTCCAATGTCCGTCGTCTCTAATCGGGCCTGGTTTTGCCTCGCCTCAGTGGCCACGAAAGGAGTGCCGAGCAGAGAGGATGGAAGAGAGGAGAGAGGGAAAGAGCCATAGAGGAGGAGAGGTTAGAGAGAAGGTCATAATTGGGATGACATTTTCTTCCAATATAAAAAAAAATAAGACCCCTGTCTAATGATAGGATGGGTGTCTATACACCACAAAAGGTCATCTTTTTTCATGTGTCTGTGTTGTGTGTGCTGTTCTCTGCCGCATAGCTTATTTATAATAACCATAAACTCCTCACTATCCAGTGAACTCTTGACAAAGTACAACTTGACAATGACAAATGCATTATTAGGAATATTCCTTTACAATTTAAAGGTCCGGTGTGTAATATTTCAGAGGATTTATTGACAGAAATGCAATATAAGATCCATAACTATGTTTTCAGTGGTGTGTAAAGACCTTACATAATAAACCATTATGTTTTTATTAACTTAGAATGAGACAATTATATGTACATAACGGTGGGTCCACCCTTGCATGGACGTAACCTTGTTGCATCGTAGTAATAATATACAGAAGGGGTCAGCAATTTTCAGCCATTGGATGGTGGGTGTGAATATAAGACATAATATTGATATCCATCAACATGGTGTTCGGTTAGCTCAGTTGATAAAGTGCAGAACTTGCATTCTGAAGGTTGTGAGTTTAACCCCGCCTTTGGACAACTTTTTTTTCTCTTCAACAAATGGATTCTGCAGTGCATATTTCTCATATTACGGCATATGCTGCACTGTTTGTGTTTCAGTGTTTGATCTACATCCATCAACCTAGGGATGCTTTTTCATATACCCCAGTATCTCCAGGCAGAGGACATTTAGGAGAATCACATTTTCTGGCGGCCCTTTCAGAGGTGTGTCAAGCAGGCAGACTCTTTTAATGATAACGTTTCATACGCTTGACTTATATTTTCCATGTTTTCTGTCCGTGGCCAAGTTGCAATAACCTATAGTTTTACTAAATTATTAAGTTAATATAATTTCTCAATAAATATACCTAAAGAAACCTTTCTTGACTGGCTACTCTCTGCTGTTTCAGAAGAGACACCTTTTGTGCTGTGTCAGCCACCGTAGCTGTCCTACACTCTTTGAAAGGGGCAGTGGTAGACTGGACAGATGGTCGCAATTAGACCACTAGATGCCACTAAATTTTACACACTGAACCTTTAATAGTTTTGTATCAACAGAGTGTGTAATGCTGCCAACATAAATGAGATTCCTGAACTACAGAGTATCATCAAAAACAGAGTGTACAGGGATTTATAGGGCATTAAAGTTGATGTTTTGTCTTAAAACATTGTATCAAAGTACATTTAAAGTGACTTTTATAACACTAATGAAGAGAAGAACACCCTCTCATGTGAAACCAGATCTTTACAAAGTGATCTCCATTAATAAGAAATATACTAAACAAAAAAATATTTTGCGTTCACCCCATTCAAATCAGTATTTAGTAGCAGCACCTTTAGCAGCAATCACAACCTTGAGCCACTGCAGGGCAAACATTGTCTTCAAGCCACTGTAGCTTTGGCATTATATGCTAGGTGTCATTGTCTTTCTGGAATACAAATCTTCTCCCAAGTCACATGTTTCTTGCAGAGCACATCAGGTTTGTCTCCACGATTTCTGCGTATAATCCTGCATTCATTGCACCAACTACACTCTCAAGTGTTCTGGGACCTGCTGCAGAGAAGAAGCAGCCCACAGCATGATGCACCATGCTTCACGGTGGGGATGCTATGTTTATGATGATGTGCAGTGTAATATGGCGTTTAGTCGGATGGCCAAAAAGCTCAATTTTGTTTCATAAGACCATAGAAACTTCTTCTCTGTTGCTTCCAATTTCTAGCCCCTTAAAGCTGTGACTGGTGAAGCACCCAGCCAAGTTTTGTTTTATGAACAATCTCAAAACTCCTTCAGAGGTGCCTAGGCCTGCCTCACTAGTCTTCCTTTTGGACACATACTCATGTACAAATACAATGATTGATTGATTGAACTCTACTCTAAGGGATGTTCAGTGATTAGACATTTCCTTGGATACCTTATCCCCTTATCCGCAACCCTATACACGGGATAAGCTGGTGACGATGGATGGATGGATGGATGGATGGATGGATGGATGGATGGATGGATGGATGGATGGATGGATGGATGGATGGATGGATGGATGGATGGATGGATGGATGGATGGATGGATGGATGGATGGATGGATGGATGGATGGATGGACATCCTCTGATTTGTGCTTTAGTGCCCTCATGTTTACCCTTTGCATGGAGTTTCTCAGAGTGTCCCTCAATCTTCATGGTATAGGTTTTGCTACAATACTCACTCACCAAAACTAGAACCTTTTGCTGGTAACAATGGAAACCCCTTGACGACACAGAGGTGATCTCCATTTGACTAATTATATGACTTCTAAATCCAATTGGCTGCACAAGTCATGACTTAATTCTTCTGCAGACGTGTACATTACTGTATGTACAGATTTGCAATTAATTTGTAATCATCCCTTTTGATTAAACACTATTAGTTTCTTTTCCCATGTAGACATACACAACTCTAACGCTATAGTCTGGGTAGAATTTAAATGATTATTGATATACGCATTTGTTAAACTTAAGTTTAGATTTTCTTATCTTTAGGGGCGTGTGTGCGTGTGTGTTTGTGTGTGTGGTGCTGGTGCATGTGAGGAATGTGCAAATGCGTTCACCAAAAAGGCTCCTTTCGCTGCACATCAGTGGGTGATTGGCTCCCTGTGGTGTATCTTTGATTAGCCGGATAACAGGCTTCTGCAGCAGCTATAGAAACTGTGTGAGAGGCTCCGTCACTTTCTTTCCGCCTCGTCCTCTGTTCTTTAAAGACCACCGCTCTGTCTCTTCTTCCTCTCCTTCTCCATTCCTCTCTGTACATCTGTCATTTGCTTCTCTTCTGCCTCGCTGCTACGCTGGTTCCCCTAGTTTAACAAGCTGCCAGGGGACTTACATGAGAGTACACCCAGAAATTTGTTGAAGGGATCTAAACAAGGAATGATTCATCCCCAGATGGCTCCATTTCCATCTTTCCCTTTCAGACTTTGAATTTTGGGAGCTTTAATGCCTGTCTCCACCTGCTATTTTTCTTCACCCTAGGAGCACTATATAGTCTTTATGGAGATCACTTTTAAAAAATGTCAAGTCATTTTTTCTAAGAAGAATAAATAAGAGCATTCCATCAACATAATTCAGTCTGAATTAAATTTGATGTGCTGTTTTAAAGTGATCATAACTATGGTTGAAAAGTATTTTTTTCCAAGACAAATGACAAGTAAGATCACTCAAAGTAGTTGTTGTTGTAAAGTGATCATAACTATAGAAACTTGACTGGCTGTTATGTATATCCACATTTTGCTAGCTGGCTTTAATATTTGCTACTCTCCATTTTTATGAGTGAGAAACACATTTTTTCCATCTTCATTCGCTCATTGCACAGCAAAATAGGTGTCAAAATCATCTTCACTCATTTCAATGAAAGTGAAGAAAATGTTTGCTGCCATTACATGAAAATATGAGTCCTGTCACAATTCTTTGTCTGCTCAGTGGTAAACACGTTATTTCTCTGTCCGCATGCTGAGATTCAGCTCTGGGGTATGTCAAATTCAAAGGATGATAGGAATAGAGCTATTCTGTTTCCCTCTATTTATTATAGTGAAGGGAAACAAAAAGCTCTAAAAGCCCAGTGTATACACAACCTGCCCGTTCCTATTCAGGTTTGTATTGCCTTGTGTCCATCAGATGTTTTGTTTGAAAGGATCCAGCTGTATGTTTTTGTTGGGTGTGGCTAAATTATGCACCTGTATTATTTTGATCCACATTGTTATTTGACTATGATTTACATTTAGTCAACCCCGCAGGAAACTCACATAATCAGGCTCAGGCAAGTTAACCATCTTTACAAACTGGCTAATAGCCAACAGAACTAACAAATTAAACTAAAGGGCTCATCTAAACTGAAATGAGCAGACAAGGCAGAAGAAAACTGTTCAGAGTTAGGCTATCTGGCAAACATGTGAGTAGTAGTGTCTGTATACTGTGGTGGATTAGTGATGGGGAGCAGGTGTGACAGCAGGAGAGTAGTAAGTGGTTTAGGCAAGAAGCACACAGAGGACCGCTGGTGGACAGGTGGAATAATGTATCTGCAATGACAAAAGATGTTAGTAAAGTAAAATGGTTAAGCAGGTGAAGCAGAGGAAGTAGATAAAGATAAAACCTTGATAGACCAATCTGGTTTACATTCTAGCACATATTGACTTGTTTTTTCTGCCATTATCAACTCTCCCTCAAGGATACATTCAATTTTAATGGTCATTCAAATTAATCCCTATTTTACATCTTTTTATTGGTTTTTATTTTCCAAATTAAAAAGCTCTCCCCTCAAATGCAGCATTAACTATAATTTGCTTGTCCTGTTTGTTTTTTTCTTGCAGGACTTTCTCACAGACTTGATGATGTCAGAGGTGGATCGCTGCGGGGAGAATGAGCACCTCATCTTCAGAGAGAACACACTAGCGACAAAGGCCATAGAGGAATACCTAAAACTGGTGGGACAGAAGTACCTGCAGGATGCCCTCGGTGAGTGGAGCCGTGATCTGGAAAGGAATGAAGGCGGAGGCTGTGATCTACTGCTGTTCATCTGAGAAAAGGCTGAAATTGTTTTGAAAGCAAAAAGAAAAAACTGCTGTTTGTGTATTTCTTCTTTCTATATTCGTTTGTCCTCATGGAAAAGATTTAAATAACTAAAGCATCAGTACATTATACGTAGTGGATACAGTATACAGTTAAGCAATCATCAAAGGCAGTAAAGATCAAATACATCAGTCCTCTTCTCCCAAGAATCATTTTGACAGCGAGACAACTGAGGCAACTCTTCCGTCATCTCAAGTTTTGTTTTTGTCTGGCTTCGGCGGGCCTTGTTGGAATACTAAACCACATACAGGATCAGCTTCGTAGATGATTATTATGAGGTGATTGTTTGACCCCCCATACCCCCACTCCTACAATGTTAGTCCAAGGTTAGATCGAGTGTGTTTGTCCATGTGCAGTCCTAACAATAAGCACTCTGTATGCACTGTGTGCTTTTCTCCCTCGCTGGTTCGGAAATGTACACAGCGGTAGTTTAATCTACAAACGGCACACATCCTTCCTGGCACTTATCACATCTTTCTCTGAATGCTGCTAATATTAATGCTCAACATGTGTGTTTATGTCGTTGTTGATGTGTGTGTGTGTGTGTGTATGTGTATGTGTGTGTCTTTTTGGCTGTCTTTGCGACTAGAAATGCTGCCCGTTTCTCTGCATGTCTCTCAGAGTGGGTTCAGAGAAATATTGAGGGACTGGTAAATTATGCATCACTGTTTCTGGTGGAGTTTTTATTGTTTAACCTCTGGCTAAACTGTTGAATTCACTGAAACTGTGACAAGGGGCATCACAAGGACAGACATGGGCTCCCTTTACGGGCTTCTGACTCTTTGAGATTGTTGCAGTAATGGTCTGCCTTTTATCTGAATGGAGGTAACAAAAATGTTATTTTTGCCACCATTTTTGTGTTTTGAATGTAAACCTAGTTTGGTGTCCAAGAATCTTCTAGGTCTGTCAGTGTCAGTGAGTTTGTTGTCACAGGTCAACCTAGAGCAAGATCTGTCTTGAAAAGTAATTCTTTTTAGTTCATGGTTCAGCCTACTAGAATCTCAGGGGCAATATATAACTCTGTTCCCTGTAGCTTTGGCATCTTATTCTTTCTCTGTCCTGGCTCAGCTCAGCTCAGCAGGACTTTGTAACAACTATAAATCACAAACACAAATTGAAAGCACTGTCACAGAAAAGGGAACACTCAAAAGTGTTCCCTTTGCTCTGCTGTATTTGTTCCTTAATGTCTTATAAATTTATTTGCAGGTGAGTTCATCAAGGCCCTGTATGAGTCAGATGAGAACTGTGAAGTGGATCCGTCCAAGTGTTCGTCAGGTGACCTGCCAGAACACCAGAGTAACCTGAAGATGTGCTGTGAGCTTGCCTTCTGCAAAATCATCAACTCATACTGGTAAATACTGGAACACAGCTTTGAGCTTTTTTTAATTTGCTGTACAAAAACGTATCACTGACATTTGCTGTAGCTTTCAAGGCCACGAGTTTCTAATGGCACATTCTGTACCTTTTAACAATATCCAGGCGTCTCCATAATTATGTTCATTCTGCTCTATTACGTGTGATACAATAGGAATAAGATAGCATCACAATATCCTATTTATAAGTATTGCCACCTGGAAACAGACTTTAATTCCAAAGGATCTTAATCACTATTACTTTTCATTTATAAAAAGAAAATACTCTCTTGTTCAGAACTTATATGTGAGTTTTTAAAGCAACTCACTCTTATACAGCAAGGTGTAGGAGTAACCTTTAACAGCAATGTATCAGGTGAACAATCAAACAACAAAGATTTCATTTCCAAAAGTTAATTTAATTTGTGTAAAATGTTTCATTATTAATAACTAATAATAAAAAATAATTACCATGTGAAATTAACAATAATCCAATATATTGATACAATATAAATAGGGATTTTATAAAGGGATAAAATTATGCTGAAATGGAAACAAAAGAAATCAAACAGGGGATGCAAAGAATTGCTGAATAATGACAATTTAGTACCACATTAACACGTGCAGACAATAAAGATGTATGGGGAGTGATTGCAATCAAGTCAGTGGCAGCTTTATTCTTGCTGTTTGCACCCCTGACAAATGCGGAAAACAAAAGGAAAAATGCCATCAAATGCAAATAATATGCTAAACCTACCCTGTTCTGAATTATGCATATCACTTCAGCTAACGTGTTATTATTCATCATGGCCAGTTTTTCGCAATCACTTTCAAACATGTCTCATGTTTCTGTATTGCAGTCCCAAATTATTTTAGTTTGGGAATATACTGTATATAAAGGAGAACAGGAAATCTGCCCAAAACAGACTGCGTTGACATAAAGGAACAGTTGACACAAGTTGAAATTGACATCTAATATTTTTGTTTTTAAACCTTATGTCTTCCCCGCTCCACTTCACACACATCAATTCCATGCATGTAGTGTGATTTTGGTCATCTCCTAACACTTCTGCCCTGTCTCTTATTCTTGACAGTGTCTTTCCACGAGAACTGAAAGAGGTCTTTGCATCATGGCGTCAGGAATGCAGCAACCGGGGGTCGACCAGACATTAGTGAGCGTTTGATCAGCGCATCCTTGTTCCTGCGGTTTCTCTGTCCAGCCATCATGTCCCCCTCACTTTTCAATTTGATGCAAGAGTATCCCGATGACCGCACAGCGCGTACACTCACACTCATCGCTAAAGTCACCCAAAACCTGGCAAACTTCACCAAGTGAGTGTGTTTTTGGATCAAGGGACCACGTCACCCATACCTAGCTTTTTATCAGAGAATTGTGGCATTTTCTAAAATGATATTTCTGCATTACTCTTTGTCCCTTCTTCCCTTTCCTGTCCCTGTTTGCCATCAGATTTGGTAACAAGGAAGAGTACATGTCCTTCATGAACCAGTTCCTGGAGCATGAGTGGACCAACATGCAGCGCTTCCTGCTCGAAATCTCGAACCCAGAGACAATCTCCAACACAGCAGGCTTTGAGGGGTACATTGACCTCGGCAGGGAACTCTCCACCCTGCACTCTCTGCTCTCTGAGGTGGTGTCCCAGATGGACCAGGTACTGAAGATGGCACACTGCATTAGCTGTCATTGGTACTTCTCTCTCACTCAGCTTAGCATTTTGCATCGCTTTAGACAAAAGTGTCCCTCAGAACCACATTTGCAGACATGAAGCTAAAATGCAGTATGAAAAATTTGCACATAATGTCTACAAACTGTTGTACAAAATGTCTGTAAGCAAAGCTATTGATATGATGGACTGAAGCTTTTCCGGTATTTTAAAGGGCATTTATTGTTTGATAAGGACATCATGCAGAGACTTATAATATGATGGTAACTGATGGCAAGCTGTGCTTTCATTTCACAGCATGATACAGTGCAGGATACAGTATTCCACATTCAGTAGAAAATAATTAAAAATCAGATATAGCAATTTTGACCAATTGTACTGAAAATTGTAATGCATTTGTTTCTATCAACATTATATAGAGAAATAGGTACAAAGATATTTTGTAGACTTCATAAAGAGGATAGATTCAACTGTTTACAGAGGGACCAAAGGTCTTCTGTGCATCATCACAAGCTTCGGGATTCATGCTTAGAATACATTAGGATGTTTATCGTACATCAGTCAATAATTTATTATTGCATTACATAAACAGTGCACAAGGGGAAAACACTGTGAAGCCTCAGAGGCTGGGTGAGGCATATTAATGGATTTACAAGGACATTTACATTAGCTCTGGTAGCAGATGGGAAGCTGGTAATAATTAGATAAAGGGCAGATTCATGTGTTTTTTTTTTCTCCAGCTTTCATCCAGCTCTCTGAAACCTTGTCTTTCAATAATTCAGAATTCACAGAGTCTAGTTGATACTCCAGTCCATCAGACTGGCCGGCCTATTTCATTATTCAGTATGTTGTCTGAATGAGAGAGTTGATTGCATGGCATAGGGGAAACAACTTGGTCTAAAAAATATGCAAATTTCAAATTCAACAAAATGGCATGTAAATGAAATCCAATTACTGTCTTAGCTGAAGTGGTCCAGAGTGAAATTTCATTTGGCTTAAAAAAAATAATTGTGTCTTTTTCTTCACAGAGTGCAGCCTCTAAGCTGGGTCCTCTGCCCAGAATCCTGCGGGAGGTGAACACAGCTCTGTCTAACCCGTCTAGTGTCCAGATGACGCCCGGACAATCCTCAGAGCATATGGGCTCACCTCCCGCTGAGGCCGGCTGCAGCATATCCACAGGCCTGCAAAAGATGGTCATAGACAACGACCTTTCAGGGTAAGAATTATTTAAGTTTCTTATTTAAATTTATCTAGTACACACGCACACACACACATACACACACAATGTTTATTAATTTATGTATATGACACTGTTTTGTGTATTATTTTTGAAGCGTGAATAGAGAATTGGAAAGTAATTAGATGCAGCGTGTGGAAAAACAGCAGGGATCACAAGTCCTTTAATCAACATCTGGGACCCCATGAACACTTCAGATTCTAATTTTCTGAGGGTCTCAAAGATTAAGCTTAATGATTCATTTTCTATTCATCTATGTTGGAAAGTTTATTTCGATGTGGAACTGTTAAAGTGAGCAGCACAGAAAACGCATCTCACAGTGAATAGGCAGCTAATGTATTACGTTGCTGCAGCAATTAATACTTTTAAACTCTGTGGTTCTGCTCTTCCTCTGCATATTTAAAAAGTCTAATTTCAGTCTTTGAAGTGCAATAAATATAAATGACTCCATGTACAAAATATCAGCCCTTATTTATCTGTTGGAAAAAGTAAAATGTCTCTGAACAGTCTACATATCACTCAACAAACAAATCAAAAATGGATGGCTATGCACCAAATTAGATAAACTTGGAACCTTTAGAACAGCTTACCTGTTTTTAGAAGGTCAGTTATTATTACATGCCAGTGCAAGACATGTTTCCCTCCACAATCTGCACACATATCAGTGTTTATTTACAGTATTTTTGTCATTTACTTATTCCCAGGCCATTGTGGCACCCTATAGTGTCCTTGTGCTCGAAGCTTTTGCCTTCAGTGCATACGCCAGCAACCAGCTCTTGCCGTATTTGATTACAGGACGGGTTTGGAAGGGATTTAGAGGCTACTTGTGGAAAAGGTCCATTCGGGGGAAACTAATTTCAGCAAAAAATTGGCACGGGACTCCCCTATAGTAAAGCCAACACTGATAATAAACACCTGTTGTTCTTCAAAGTCATCTAGAGTGTCTTCTCAGACTACCAGTTCTGCTGAGTGTTAATGTTTGTCAGTTGTGAGAGTGTCACCCCTGCTCAGCCTCATGAAGCTTCCTTTACTCTCCTGTGGATGGAAACACACTCAGACAGCGCCTTATCTCACTTATCTGCTGTCCTCTCACTCCCTGGCAGAGCAATGGCAAGGTGACACCAAACAAAGATTAACATGAAGGCACAGGGACCAACAAGAGGAGAGATGTATGATTAATAGCCAGACAAACTGTGCCTCATAAACACCAGTAAACACAATGCCAGAACACAGGCAGACAGATGAGATCATACTGGAGAATACAGGAAGAAAACTGGAAGAGAGTCAGACAGCTGGTATCATTATGCTAAACAGGCCCAGGATCAATGGGATCAAACTAATTAATGGATGTCCATATATGACCAGATGTCAGAGCCAACCATCTTCATGTTATCACAATAACTGTTTGCTCATATATTGACTTATGTGTGTCTGTGTCTGTGTGTGTATGTGTGGTGTATCGTCATCAACAAGCTGTGCGACTGAAACAGCATTCGAGCAATTCTCACCTTAATTGCTTCTCATCCACCAACCAGTGACATGAAAAGTAGGAGAAAGAAAAAGAGACAGTGCAGAGATTGAGGAAGGGAAGAAATTGAGCAGAATAAAGTGGAGAAAGAAGTTAGGAGGGAAGGGTAATGGAACAGAGGGAGAAGGACACAGAAAGAGGGAGGAGATGAGCGTGATGTGAATGATAGAGATTATTGGAAGATAAATCACGGCTGTCAAGGTAATGGTCTTCTGGCAATACAGCCTCCATCTGCAGGCTGAAGGGATGGAAGAAAGGTGAGGGGACGGGGACAAAGCAAAGTGCAGGGACCACATATCTTCAAAATTTAATTTATTACTATATTCTGTAGTTTTAGATTATCCAATCTAAAATTTGTTTTTGGGGTTTTGAGACTAGGTACACTATGTATGGTTTAAACCACGGCAGTCCCGTGTGGAGTTTGCACATTCCCCACATCCCTTGTCTGTGTGGGGTTTCCCCCACATGTTAGGTTCTCCATTCATTCTCTGCATTTAACTACTTGAGACCCACTGCTGCACAGTGGCTGGCCACTGCTCTCTTGAAGGATGAATTAAATGCAGAGAATGAACTTCGCTATATGTACAGTATGTGTACGTGATAATAAAGTACCTTTTATTTTCTGCTACATTTCTGCTTATATTTCACTGTATAAGGCATGTTACTGTTTCATTTTATTGACTCAATGATTCTTCTTCACTTGTGCTACTGTTACATTAGCTTCCTATTTTAGCTAAACAATAAAAGCTTTTACTGCTGCTACAGCCTTACTAGGTCAGTTATAACAGGTACCTTATGGTGGCTAATGTTAGCAAATTTTAGGCCGATGTTGCTGTTTAAGGCACACTAATGATGCAGCTCACTGTTTTTTTTAATTTTCTCCTGTTGTGCTACTGTGACTATCACTGTAGCATTTCAGCTAAATGTGGATATTATTAATCAAAAGTTATGTCGTCTTGCTTCGGGTTTCTCTTAGGTTCCACTTCAAGATTTTGCTAGTGAGAACTCTAATATGCCTTGTGTTGGTAATTAAAACTTGAGGTTTTCAGCGAATTTGTGACCGATCTTAATTGGCTAAGTTACCAGATTTACTTAATTGTTTGGTCTTGCTCTTTCAGATTAGTGGATTTCACCAGGTTACCCTCCCCTACCCCAGAAAATAAGGACCTATTCTTTGTGACACGGAGCTCAGGGATCCAGCCTTCCCCAGCACGCAGTTCAAGCTACTCTGAGACCAATGAACCTGACCTGGGTATGTCCAATGGTAGCAAGAGTCTGTCCATGGTGGACCTCCAGGACCCCCGCAGTCTGGAAGGCGGCCTAGGTCCTAGCTCCTCGGATGCCCTGGGTGAAGGCCCAGCCTCTGGAGTAGGCTGGTCAGCCAGAGTCCCACAGGGCAACATTCCTGGAGGTCCCACCCTGAGGAGGCCAGGCCAGACCCCTACCAACCTGGCCACAGAAAGCACGCCAGGCCGACCCGCCCAGCTACTTGCCCCACTGTCCTTCCAGAACCCAGTCTACCAGATGGCGGCCTGCCTGCCCGTGTCCCCTCGTGGAATGACCGACTCTGGCTCAGAGTGCCACAGTTCTGTCAGTTCCCATAGCAACAATGAGGATGGACCAGCGGGAGGAAAGCATACCTTCTTGAACCACGGTGGAGGAGGAGGTGGAGGTGGAGGTGGGGGGGGAGCAGTGGGGACGAGTACACCAGGCGTTCAGGGGAGTTCAACCGCCGACAGCTATCCCTCACAGAAACTCAGCACCAACCCGCCGTCCCCAGACAGAACAGTGCTGGCCCACAGCGGAGGATAGACCAACCTCCACCCCAGAGCATTACTCGTGGCCGCACACCCCCAAATCTGCTCAGCAGTGGCCCCTACCCCCGCCCCTCATCTGGCAACATGATGACATCATCTCCCGACTGGCCAGGCAGCGGCGCTCGGTTACGACAGCAGTCCTCTTCCTCCAAAGGTGACAGTCCTGAGACCAAGCAGAGGGCTCAACACAAACAGGTATGGGACTCACACAGTGCCTCAGCTGTAGAGTGCATATCTTTAACTTAGTATAATTGGGGGTTTTATTCATTAAGGCATTATTCAAGCCAACCATAGCTGTGACTGTAAATGTAATCACGTGAAATTGTAAAAATAGAAAAGGTTCCTGTTTAAAAACGCCCATTTGTCTCATAGCATTTTGAAAAAGGCTGTGTGGGTGGATTCAGCACAGACACTTTGTACGTTGTGCCCTAATGAACTATAGTCATTGTGCGTGTAATAATAGTAATTAGCATACAGGCAACTCATCACTTCTCTGCTGTTTTACTGGTCAAGTTTAATGGGCTGAGAATTAGGGTGGCGGAGGCACAATTAACATCATATTAACTAGCGATAGATGTGCTCACATGTGCACAAATGGCATAAAAACAGACCTCATGAATACAAACATACAGTACATTTCTCGGTTAGTGTATTGATCCAGTATGTGTATCAGTGTGTGGTCACAGT